>JAWWEW010000079.1:1613952-1630132 GCA_035583185.1 Anabacerthia variegaticeps | reverse complement strand
TCATCCCCCCAACCCCTCCAGTGTCCCCCCCATCCCAATCCCAATCCCTCCACGGCCCCTCCACCTCCCTCGCCCCGCCCCTTCCCCTTCGCCCCGCCCCTTCCCCGGCCGTAGGCGTGACTATGCAAATCATCCCTTCATTTCCGACCAATGGCGAGCGAGCGCGGCCGCCGCTATGCAAATTTCCCCTCGGAGTGGGCGGGGTTATGCAAATGTGGCCGGCGCGGCTCGGGCAGCGCGCGCTGCGGGGACACGCACCGGGATCGGGACCGGGATCGGGATCGGGATCAGGATCGGGATCGGGATCAGGACCAGCACTGGAGCAGCCCCACCAGGGCTCGGCTGCAGCGCCGGGACCCCGGAGCAGGAAGAGCCGCTGTGTCCAGGTGCGTGTGCCCCGGTTGGGAAGGGGGTCCCGCTCACCCCGCCACGCTCCGGTGCTGCCGGTACCGGGGAGGGGGCAAAGGAGGTGGCACAAGGGCAGCCGCGCTCCCCCACGGGTGTCCTCCTGCTCCCAGTGGGGCTCCCTGAGCGGCAGCGCATCCCCCGGGCCGGCCGCGCCGTCGGGGCGCACGGGCAGGGGGAACGGGAACGGGAATGGGAATGGGAATGGGAATGGGAATGGGAGCGGGAGCGGGAGCGGGAGCGGGGCCGGCCCGGGGAGGGGCCGGTGCGGCCGGGCCGGCGCCCGGCGGGCTGGTCTGGGCACGGCGGAGCCCCGTCCTCCGCCCCGCCGTCTAGGGATGGCGGGCTATAAAAAGCCTGTGGTTTGCGCCGCGCTCGGGGCGGTTATTTTTACTCGTGTCTGTGCAGGGAGGAACGCCCGGGTTTAACCCAAAAGTGCAGCCTGCACGGCAGCCGCCCTGCCCCGGCCCCGCCACCCCCGGGCACACCGGAGCCTTTGGGCGCTGCGGCACGGAGGGGAGCTCAGGCTGGTGGCTCGACGTGCAGCGGGTGTGACAGTGACAGCGGTGACACCCTGATGGCACCGGCGCTTTGCTGGGGTGCCACCGGTGCGGCTGGTTGGAGCCCCGATCCTTTCAGGTGGGGATGGGACACGGCCACGGCTCCTGCCAGCACGTGGCGTTCCCAGCATGTCCCAGTCCCCCTGTGTCACCCGGGATCCTTTGCCGGATCCTCCTGCCCGCCCCAGCCGGTTGTCAGCACATCCCCGTCCCCTTCCCCGGGGCTTTACTCCTTCCAGGAGAGGAAGTTTCCCGGAGCTGCTGGCTCTGGGATTTCGCAGGGAAGGAATTAACGTGGCAGGAAGGCAGGGGATGGGATGATGGGCTGTGCCCCACGGTACCCACACGTCCCTCGGGGCATCAGGTGCCAGTCGGGAAGGGAGTGTGGGCAACCTGGTGAGCCAGATCCTGGCCCTTTTCCATGCCCCTGGCTGCCAGCTGGACATGGCACATGTGGGTGAGGAGTGGGGAGACCTGGGGATCCCAGGAAGGGAGATTTGGGAGACAGATGCAGGTCTAGATTTGGTTTAGGATGTCAAATATTCCTGCTCACTGATGATACCCCGGAAAAGGAAAGTGGATTTGGGAAACTTTGGAAAACTTTGAGTGTTGCAAGGGGACAGGGATCCTGCTGTGAAGGGATCCTTGGCAGTGAAGGAGCTGGAAAGTCTGGCATGCCACGCTGCAGCAGGGGTGCCCACAAGCATTGCAGGGGGAATTGGTGTATTTAAGACCCTCGAATTTCCCTCCCCTTCACAAGAATTGCAGCAGGATTGTCGGGAGCAAACCCGGTGTGTCAGCCAGGCAGCCCTAACACCACGGGGCTGGGCTGCTCTGCCTCACCCAGCAAAGCCTCCAGCAGCACCGAGCAGCATTTCCCATATTCATTTCCCATAGAACTTCCCCTGCTGCAGTGTGGGGACAGCTCAGTCCCACCGGTCCTTCCCTTGGGTGCAGCAGACATTGAGCAAAAGAGGTGCTCTGTGTCTGTCTGTCTGTCTGTCTCTCCAAGACCAGGAGCTGCCTCGTTTTTGGGGGACGTTTCAATCCTTCCTCCTTCCACACAGTCATTTTGGAACCGAAAAGCCCCCGCCCATCGCCCGGTGGCACCGGCCCGTGGCAGCGCCAGGCACTGGTGGCACTTTCGCTCTGTGTCACCCCGAGCAGGTTGGAGCTGAGGCTGGAGCGTGGCCAGGTCCCTCCAAGCCCAGCCAAGGCCTGGATTTGGCTCTGGAGGGTCACCTGGCAGTGCCACAGCGGGGCCCTGTGCTGTGACAGGGGGGGATAAATTAATCATATTCCCTCAGGGATTTTTGGGGGTGCTGGGGTGAGATGGGGAAGGTCCTGGTGGTCCCCAAGCCTCTGTAGGTGCCCATCCCCACCAGGCTCTCCTTTCCCCTGCTTCCCAGCTGGCTCCTCCTGCCTTCCCACTGCCCATCCAGCGCTGCCAGCCCTGCTCTGGTTTATACTGGTCAGTTGTTTAAACAACCTATAAAAAGCAGAAGGGCCTGTCAGCCCCGGCAGAAACCCTGCTCAACTTTGACTTTTCCCTGCGCCGGGATCGGGATGCTGCTCACCCCAGCTCTGCCATTCCCTGGGGATCAGTGACATCCAGGGCCATGGCCCCAGCTGGGGGCAGGGCAGCTCCAGCCAGGGCTGGATGTGTCCCACTGGTCCCAGTTCTGTGTGTCCAGTGATCCTTAAACCCCAGTCTCAATCCCGCTGGCCGGTCCCAGGGATGCAGCATCATCCCCGGCCTCCTCTGGGATTTCACTGCTCCTGGCTCAGATTTTCCCCTCCCAGCCAAACCTGCTGCTTCTCCCTATAAAAGGCAGGATGGAAACTCTTTCTCTTGCTTTAATCATTGTTTTTCTCCAACAAAACACTCTTTGGACGATTCCAAATGCCAGCAGCGTGTACTTGATAACCACTCTGTCTCCTCTCCCTTCCTAGTTCTGCTCAATCACCCCCAGCTTTCAGATTTGCAACAAAATCCCCATAATTTGGGGAAAACAACGTTTTTCCCCCACTTTCTGTGTTTCATCACTGGGGAGCTCAGAGATCCTGACCTGAGATTATTGGGGGAACGCTCAGCCCCCAGAGCGGCTTTGCCCCCAGGGCACTCCCCTAATAACCCCCCTGCTTTGATTTTAGGATAAATCCGGTGGATTTAACACTTCTGGGATCACTCAGGGATGCAGAGGTGTCAAAGGCAGTGGTGGGAACCCCCGTTATCGTGCTGAGCATCCCACACTGTGCCAGGGCCGTGGCACACGGAAAAACACTCCGCTCTCCAGGGGTTCGCTTGGTCCCAGAGCACTAATTAGGAGCTGGGATGGGGAGTTTACACACATGCAAATGACCCCTAAAGGTGCAGAGGATCCGCGGTGTTAATTACAAACCTCCTGCCGGCCCAGGGGTCGGGGTGACAGCCTGCTGTGGGTGCTGTTGTGGGGACAGTGGGATGAGGGGCTGTGGAGCCCAGCCCGGTGCGTGCGAGCGGGCAGAGCCTGGGCTAAAGATAAGCTGGCGTGGGAGGGAGCGGAGTCTGACGGGATGCCAGGCAGCACCAGAGCCTCTGCCTGGCACAGGGAGCATGGAGGGACTCCTCTCTGGAAGGGTCTGAGGGCTCCAGAGCTCTGGGTTTTGTTGGAATGATGATGCTGAAGGGCGGTTCATCCCCACACTGTGAGTCCCCGTCACGGTGACATTACGAGGAGCCTTTTTGGGACCTGGGACCTGGTGGAGACAACCCAGTGAGGAGCTGAGAGGTTCCTCCAAGGCTGGCTCCCTCCTCGGGGCCATGAGACCTCCCTGGACTCATCTCCTTCCCTGAGCTGCTCCCTCGAGGCTGTCCCTGCCATGGGGACAGGGGTCCCATGGGCGGCGTTTCGGTTCCCAAATGAGTGTGTGGAAGGAGGAAGGATTGAAACATCCCCCAAACACGAGGCAGCTCTTGCCCCTGGGGAGACAGAGGGACACCCAGACCCCCTCCAGGCCCAGGGGGTGCCACCTCTCTGTCCCACAGGCTGGGGGTGACAATGCCAGGCAGAGTGCCCTGCTGTGCCCGTCAGCAACCACCTGCAGCCCCAACGCTGCTGATCCTGTCTTATCAACTTGTGCTGCTCTTATCACAATTAAAATCCCCTCCCTCCCAGCCCTCAGTGCCCACTGGGGACATCCAGTGCCCCTCTGCAGTGGCCGTGACTCTGTCCCACTCCCACAGCCCATCCCACCCCGCGGGACCCTGGCACGTGACACGGTGCTGGTGGCAGTGGTGGCCTGGCCATGAGTGTCCCCAGGGTGGCTGGACAGCTGAGGAGATGCCCCAGGAGGAGCAGAGCCCCAAGGGGCAGCGTTAGGAGGTGGCTGATGAAACCACCCCGTGTGTTGCACGAGGCTTTGGCTGCTTTTCCTGGGGCTGAACGTGCTCTGAGTTTGGCCATGGTGGGTCCCCTCCTGGTGCTGGGGCTGCTCCTTCCTCCTGACCCCCACCCCCTCCTGCTGTTCTGGGCTGGGACCCCCAGAGTATTGTCTTGTGGGTGCTGGTACCATCAGGGATCCCCACAGAGTCACCTCGCGGGTGCTGGGACCCCCATGGGACCCCCATAGACTCACCTCATGGGTGCTGGGACCCCCATGGGACCCCCACAGAGTGATCTCATGGGTACTGGGACCCCCATGGGACCCCCACAGAGTCACCTCATGGGTGCTGGTACCATCAGAGACCCCCACAGAGTCACCTCATGGGTGATGGGACCCCCACAGAGTGATCTCATGGGTGCTGGGACCCCCATGGGACCTCCACAGAGTCAACTTGTGGGTGCTGAGACCCCCTTGGGACCCCCACAGAGTGATCTCATGGGTGCTGGTACCCCCTTGGGACCCCCCACCAGCATCACCCGGTGGGACATTGGGGTCCCGCAGCATCCAGGGGGCTGTGGGGACTGTCCCCAGACAAACCCTTGGCAGCAGAGGGGTGGCACATCCTTCCCTGGAGCCTCAAAAATCCCCCGTGGAGGGAGGCAGTGCAGGGATATGGGAAGTCACAGCCAGGTGAGCGCCCCCTGACCCAAACAGACCAAACCCCTCTGGGACCCCGAGCCCCCCAAGTTAAATATTGTGGGGTGGGCATGGGCAGGTAAGAGCTGACCCCTCTGGGACCCCAAATTCAATATCGTGGGATGGGTGCGGGCAGGTGAGAGCTGATCCCTGTGGGACCCCCAAATTAAATATCATGGGATGGGCATGGGCAGGTGAGAGCTGACCCCTGTGGGACCCCCAAATTAAATATCATGGGATGGGCATGGGCAGGTGAGAGCTGACCCCTCTGGGACCCCCCAAATTAAATATCATGGGGATGGGTGTGCAAGGTGAGATCTGACCTCTGTGGGACCCTCAAATTAAACATTATGGGGTGGGCATGGGCAGGTGAGAGCTGACCCCTCTGGGACCCCAAATTAAATATCATGGGGTGGGTGTGGGCAGGGGAGAGCTGACCCCTGTGGGACCCCCAAATTAAATATCATGGGATGGGCATGGGCAGGGGAGAGCTGACCCCTGTGGGACCCCCAAATTAAATAGGCATGGGCAGGTGAGAGCTGACCCCTGTGGGACCCCAAATTAAATATGATGGGATGGGTGTGCAAGGTGAGAGCTGACCCCTCTGGATGCCCCCTGGCAGTGCCCTGGCCTGGTATCTGAGCCAGGAGAGCAGGATGTGGCCCACAGCCCTGTCCCCACGTGGGCACCAGTGGTCACTGGGAAAACCTCTGCCATTCCAGCAGGGAATTGTCGGCTCTTTCCGGCGGGGCCGGGGTGGTCTGGGCACCCCCCGTACCTTTGGGGACACAGGGGTGGCAGCGGGGCCGTGGGAACGGCAGCGCAATTTCCTTCCATAAATTAAAATTAGTTTTGATCAGCTAAATTTAGCAGCTGAGCAAGATGGTAAATGGCAACGTGCTCGAGAGGGGGAAGCGGGACAGGCCGGGGCATCGAGGGGGGGACAAAGGACTGGCAGGTCCCCAAGTGCAGCCCCCAGGGTGCAGCCCTGGAATTGGGGGGCTGCTGGCGTGGTTTGGGGGGTCCTGGCGTGCTGGTGGTCCCCAGCACAGGGTTCCCAGCCCTGTTGGCTTCCCAGCTTGGCTCTTGCCCCGTGGTCGTGGCTTGGGGACAGCAGGGACAGTGCCGGGCCAGGTTGGCACCTGATTTGGGGTTGGGGGTGAGGGTCCCATTAGGAGCGTCTTGACCCACCTTGTGGCTCTGCCCCAGTGGGGCATCTCAGAGGGGTTTTGGGGTGACTGGGGGATGGCAGAGGAGTAAGAATGGGGTCAGTGTCGCAGCAGGGGGGTGTCACAGCCCCGTGTCAGGCTGTGGGGGGTGCAGACACCCTACAGCCAGGGGGATGTGGGGTCTCCAGACCCCTCACCCTTCCCAGGGCCACCTCACGTGGCCACAAGAGGTGGGTGGTTTCGCTTTGCTGTCTCCTCATACAGCCACTTCCTGGCCTGCGAATGGTGGAGGTCAAATTTAGTCTGTTAGTCTGAGTTAGAGAAAAAAAAAAAAAATTAAAAAAAAAAAAACCCGAACTTGAACCTAAAACCAGCCCTTTTGTCGGAGGGACCCTCCCCAGCCCTGCTCCGGCCGCCCTTAAATCCGCCCTGCTCATCACAGGGACCGGGAGCAGCAGCAGGGGCAGCACCAGAGCAGCCCCCCGGCTTTGGGAGGGAGCAGAGGGATAACTCTCCTCATCCCAAGCTCCTGGGGAAGGATTTGGCATCTCAGCACGCTGCTTTTCCATCCAACACCCAGAGGTGCTCAGGGCGTGGGGGTGATGGAGCCGGGGCAGCCGGGCAGGGCTAAGGGGATTTTTTTTCCCCCCCTTCTCTACCCCATCAGAATTCCCCAATTCTTTTTTTTCTCTTTCCGTTGATGAGTTCGCTGCCATCTTTGCGGAAGAAACAAAAAAGATGACAACGCTTCCTCCGAAAAATGATTCTGGTCTTTTTTTTTTGGGTTTTTTTTTTCAGCCAAACTTATTTTTGGCGGCGCTGGGGCGGATGCTCGCTCGGGACGGCCCCGTGCCTTGGGGCTCAGGGGCTTCTCGCTCTCTTCCAGCCCCAAACCCCGCTTAGGAGGTGAAAATGGGCCGTAAAAAAATACAAATCAGCCGAATATTGGACCAGAGGAACCGGCAGGTAAGAATTGCCCGGGGGGTGAGGCCACCACGAGCCAAACCCACCATCCCCGTGGCTATGGGATCCTCCAGAGGGGTCCCAACGGGAAGATTTGGGGCTTCACCCGTGGGAGGGGGGTCTTTGAGCGCATCGTCCCCCCTCTCAGGTGACCTTCACCAAGCGCAAATTCGGGCTGATGAAGAAGGCGTACGAGCTGAGCGTGCTGTGCGACTGCGAGATCGCCCTCATCATCTTCAACAGCACCAACCGGCTCTTCCAGTACGCCAGCACCGACATGGACAAGGTGCTGCTCAAGTACACCGAGTACAGCGAGCCCCACGAGAGCCGCACCAACTCCGACATCCTCGAGGTAGCCCCCACGGGTGGGCATGGCATGGGTGGGGTGGGCAGGGGGGCCCGGGGTGGTTGTCGGACCCCACTGACCGCCCCGCTCGCCGCAGACGCTGAAGCGCAAGGGGCTGGGGCTGGAGAGCCACGAGCTGGAGCTGGATGAGGGGCTGGAGCCCGGGGACAAGGGCAGAAGGCTCAGCGAGGGCGTGGACCTGTCGGTGGCACGGCCAAGGTTTTATGTGAGTCGCTGGTGCCGTGTGGTGTGGGGGGTGAGGGGCCCTGAGGGACCCCATCCCTTGATCCCTGCCCTTGATCTCGACCCTGCAGAGCCCTGAGGGTCCTCAAGGGTCCCCATCCCTTGATCCCTGCCCTTGATCTCAACCCTGCAGAGCCCTGAGGTCCCCCAAGGGTCCCCATCCCTTCCCTGTCCTTGATCTCGACCCTGCAGAGCCCTGAGGTCCCCCAAGGGCCCCCATCCCTTCCCTGTCCTTGATCTCAGCCCTGCAGAGCCCTGAGGTCCCCCAAGGGTCCCCATTCCTTGATCCCTGTCCTTGATCTCGACCCTGCAGAGCCCCGAGGGTCCCCAGGGTCCCCAAGGGTCCCCATCCCTCCCTGTCCCTGACCTCTGCTTCACCCTGCAGAGCCCAGTGCCGCTGTCTGAGGCCACCTATGGCAGCTCCCCACCAGCCACAGACACGTCTCTGGGCAGTGCCAGCAGCTCCCCACAGAGCCAGGGCCGCTCTCCTGCCTTCAAGCCAGCAGCTCCAAAGCCACCGGGACGGTCACCAGGGCCACTGCCCCCAGGTAGGCACCCTGTCCCCACCATGGGCATCCCTTCCCTTCCATGGATCCCCCATTCTTACCATGGGCACCCTGACCTCAACACAGGCACCTCATCCCAACCACGGGCACCCGATCACTGCCATGGGCACCCTGTACCTGCCATGGGTCCCCATGCCTGCTGTGAGCACCCCATCCTTAGCATGGACACCCTGACCCCAACACAGGCACCTCATCCCCACCATGGACACCCCAACCCCACCGTGGGCACTGAATCCCCTCCATGTGCACTGCAACCTCACCATGAACACGCCATCCACACCACAGGCACCCCAACCCTGACATGAGCACCCCATTCTTACCACAGGCACCTTGACCTCAACACAGGCACCTCACCCTTACCGTGGACACCCCATCCCCACCATGGGTTCCCCATCCCCACCACAAGCACCCCACTCCCACCTTGGGCTCCCCATTCCCACCATGGGCACCCCATCCCTGCCATGGACACCCCAACCCCACCATGGGCACCCCATCCCTGCACTGTCTCCCCATTCCTGCCATGGGCACCCTATCCCCACCATGGGCACCCTATCCCCACTATGGACTCCCATCCCCAGCATGGGCTCCCATCCCCACCTCAGGCTCCCCATCCCCACCACTCCCACCCTATCCCCACCATGGGCTCCCATCCCCACCACGAGCACCCCAACCCCGCTGACCCCACGGGGATTTTCCCGGCCAGGCACGGCATGCAAAGCTCCTCTCGCAGCATCTCCCGGGGATTTACCGGGAGCGGGGCCGGGGCGGCTGCGTGGGCAGGTAGAGAGGCTGCAGCTGTGGAAACACCGGCCCTGCCTCCCTCCAGCTGCTTCCTGCACCCTCCCAGCACCCAGCTGTCCCCTCAGCCTGCACCCACAGCCCCCTGCCCACTGGGACAGGGTGGTGACACAGGGACACGGGTGCATCCAGGGACACACAGCAGAGAAGCAACTGGGAAAGAGATGCTGGGGTCTGACCAGTGGAACCCCTCCCGGGTGGAGGGGAGGTGGCCCGGGATGTGGGTGGCAGCATGCCCATCCCCTTGGGATGCTGGACATCCCCACAGGAGGTCTTGGATACTCCGTGGGGAGTTGGGTGTGGATGCTGCCCGTGGCCGGAGGGGTTTTGAGCCCAACCATTTGGATCCAGCCGTGTGTCATTTCTTGCCACAGCCTGTGGCCACAGCCCAGGTGTGACAATGACCTCGGAGACCTCAGGGGAAGTGGATTTGCTGGACCGTGGCACCGTGCAGGCACCCGTGTCACTGTGCTGGCACCCATGGCACTGTGCAGGCACCCATGGCATTGTTCAGGCACACACAGCACTGTGCAGCACCCATGGGACCGTGCAGGCACCCATGTCACTGTGCTGGCACCCATGTCACTGTGTTGGCACACATGGCACTGTGCTGGCACTCACAGCACCGTGCTGGCACCCACAGCACTGTGCAGGCACCCACAGCACTGTGCAGGCACCCATGGGACCATGATGGCACTCACAACACTCTGCAGGCACCCATGTCACCCTTCTGGTACACACAGCACTGTGCAGGCACCCATGGGACCATGATGGCACTCACAACACTGTGCAGGCACCCATGTCACTGTGCTGGCACACGTGGCACCGTGCAGGCACACATGGCATTGTTCAGGCACCCACAGCACTGTGCAGGCACCCATGGGACCACGATGGCACTCCTGGCACCACGCAGGCACATATGGCACTATGCTGGCACACACATCACACATGCCTACCCACGGCTGCTCGTGGCAACGAGGTCACCAGAGCCACCACAGTCACAGCCGTGGGACCCCCGACATCCCTTGGTGCCACCCTGTGCATCCTCCTGTCCCTCTGTCCCCGCAGGTCTCGGCTACCCCCTGTTCCCTGCGGGCAGCCTGAACCGAGCCCTGGCCACCAAGACACCCCCGCCGCTCTACCTGGGGGCCGAGGCCCGGCGTGGCGAAGCCCATGGCAGCCTGGCAAGTGGCCGGGGTGGCAGTGGCACCACGGTGAGTCACCCTGTCCCCAGGGCCACATGGCTGTCCCCTCCCCAAACCCGGCTCCTCCGATCTCCCCTTGCTCAGCCCCCCGTTGTGGCATTGCTGGGGGGCACGGGAGGGGACTTGGGTGGGGGGAGATGCCACACCATGTGTCCCCCCGGGGGTCTGGCAGCACAAAGCCTCACAGGGTCACCCTCTGTGCCCACAGCGGCCGCTGTACCCGGCTCTGCAGACCCTGAGCCCCGTCCTCACCCCGGGCAGCTCCAGCATCCCAAGCCACAGCCTTGCCGGCTTCTCCTTCCTCAGCCCAGCCCAGGCAGGTGAGTCCTGGTCCCTCGGCCTTGGGACAGCATCGATTCCCCCCCTCCCACCATCTCTGGACCCCTCTCTGGATCCTGCTCACTCTTGACCTCCTGCCCAGCAGATTTTGGGGCTGGCGAGGTCCCACCACCCCCTGGGTTCCTGCAGCCCGGCCCCCCAGCGTGGCAGCACCCCCGGGACATGGCAGCTCTGGGGTAAGGATGGAGGGGGCGTGGGGTGGGGAACGGGGTGGTGTAGGGTGTCTGTTCATTGGGGAGCTGCTGCACCCGTGGGTGCCACCTCCCAGCCATGGGTGTCACCTCCCAGACATAGGTGTCATTTCCCAGCCAGGGGTGCCACCTCCCAGCCTTGGGGACCACTTTCCAGGCACGGGTGTCACTTTCCAGGCACGGGTGTCATCTCCCAGCCTTGGGGACCACTTTCCAGGCACGGGTATCAATTCCCAGCCAGAGGTACCATCTCCCAGCCACAGGTGCCATCACCCAGCCACGGGTGTCACCTCTGAGCTGTGGGTGCTGCCATCACCCAAGGCACAGCCCCCTAACCTCCGTGCTGGTGCCTGTCCAGCTTCACCCCAAATTTGGGGTGCGTATGGTCACCCCAAACTCCCCCTCACCACTGGCTGCTGTTGGCAGAGCCTGTTTCCAGCTGAATTTCCCCATGGACCTGGCCCCCATGTCTCCCCTAGTCACACCCCAGGCTCCCAGCAGCTGGGTGGGCACCTGCCCAGTGCCCAACTGGGCCAGACCCGGTGCATGACATGAGTGTGGGGGGTCTCAGCCCCTCTAGGGATGAAAAGGAGGCTGAGCTCGGTCTTTCTGCACGCCCTGGCAGGGGATCACCCGGCCTCACCCCCCTCCCCTCCCGCCCCAGGGTCAGCAGCCGGATCGTCTCAGCCGAGGATGCCCCGCCGGCCCCCGGCTCGTCCCCGCAGCACCAACCCATCAGCATCAAGTCGGAGCGGGTCTCCCCGGGGCTGGGCTGCCCCTCGGGCACCCCGCAGCCCCCCGTGGCCAGCCTGGCATCCCTCAGCGAAGCCTCCAGAGGGCCCGGAGACCTCCAGCCCCGGGACGACTATGGCAAGGGGTACCCCTACCCGCTCGGTGCCCCCCGGCCGCTGGCGGAGGAGCAGAGGGTCGCGGTGCCCACGCGGCGGGCACAGCCCATGGACGTTTGGCAGAGATAGCGAGGCTGACGGGGGGCGAGGGGCAGGGGGAAGCCGTGCCTGGGGGAGCATCCCCCCCTTCGCCCCTTCGCCCCCATCCTCAGACCCTCGGGAAACCCCCCGTGCCCTCTGCAGAGCTGTCGGGGTGACCGGTGTTGCCACGGGTGGGGGGGCTTCTCTCAGGGTCGCTGCCCCCCACCCTGGTGCCCCCCACATGCCACCCACACCCTCTCCCCGCAGCTCTGCCCCCTTGACCCCTGCAAGGCCAGGACCCCACGGGTAAGGAGCGCTGTCCCGGCCCCCTCTGTCCGGAGCCGGACACTGCCCGTGGCCGTCCATCCCCGCCTGTCCCTGCTCCGGAGCGTTCGCGGCCAGTGGGAATGGCTGAGAAGTGCCACGCGGTGGCAGCAGGACTGAGAGCACCGGCAGCGGCTCCAACCCTGCACCCCCCGCCCCAATCCCGCGTCCAGGGGGGCTGCCGGGGTCCCGCGGGGATGTGGGAGGGGGGGAAAAGAAGGGAGGGGGCAGCCGGGGTGGTGGGTGCTGCCCCCCCACCCAGGGGCTCTTTTCTATTTATTGTCTTCTCACCAATAAAGAGCTGGGGGTGTCGGGGTGTCTGGTGTGAGCTTCTTGGGGTCAGGCAGCGTGATTTGGGGTGGCAGGTCCTTAATGTCCCCAAGGGGAGATATAACCCCTGCCCCGACCCTTTGGCTCAGTGATGTTGTCCCCCTGTGTCCCCCAGGCTCAGAGTCACCTCTCCAGGGTCACCGACCAGCAAGGTGGGTGACAGCCGGGTCACCCCCAGTCTGCCCAGCTCCCTGTGGCCCAGCCGTGCTGCTCCCACCCCTCGGTGACCCCAAAAAGCTGCTCAGAGGGTCTCAGTGCCACAGACTGGTGCTGGGAGCGGGTGGGAGGAGGAAAAACCCCATTCTGTGCCCTTGAGATCGGCATCGGCGGGGCAAGGGGGGTTAAATGGAGGGGTGGGACCGGCCCAGCTGAGCTGCGTCTCTCACAGCCCAGGGCTGGGCTGGGGGTGCGGGTTCTGCTGCTTTTTGGGGTGGGACATCACCCCCTGGGGCCTGTTGGGTACAGTCACGGCCACGGCCACGCTGCCGAGAGGTGAGCAAAGAGGGGAGGACCAGGGTCCTGCAGTGCCCGTGGTCCCTGGCGGATGTTTTTTGGGGGTGGTGGGTTCCCCCCAGCGCTGTCTGGGCACCCACAGGTCGGGAATGGGGGTCCCTCCACACCAGCGCCGAGCTGGGCCCCTTCCCGAGGCCGGGGGATTACTGAGCCGAGCCCCGAGATTAAAACCTGGGCGGGAGATTAATCCTGGGAAGAGTTTGCCCCGTTTAATAGAGCGACATAAATACCAGGCGGGATTAGGGGCTGTGCAGAGCCCCGGCAGCCCAGGGCTGGATCCAGGCTCGGCCCAGGGGCCCCCCCTGCATGGTGGGTCCCCTCCTGGGCCACCCTTGGGACTGGGAAGGGGCTTCTGCATGGAAGGAGGAGGCGAGACACCCGGGGAAAGTGTGGGGGCTGGGGTAAGAGACACTGATTGAATAGCAATGACTGCATGATTTATGGTTTGCATTATTGCATGGCTCATTTGAATATATGCTAATCAGGCTTTTCTCCTCGTTTTGTTTGTAAGATTTAGATTTGCTATGGCAACCCGCTGGCATGGAAGGAGCGCCAGGAAATGTCAGGGCGAGGTGAGCCCCGGGGAGGGGCTGGGGGCTGCTGGGGGGGGGACTCGTCGCATCCCACCGCCAGGACACGGGAACGGCCGGCGGGACCCGGAGGGCAGAGCGGGAGACCCGGAGCCATCGGAGCCACGAATCCCACCGCCACCTGCAGGTCCAGTAACGCCCATTGCGACAGGTCCCAAACTGGGGTTGGGGGGTGCCCTGGGGTGCCCCCAGCCCCGCTTTGTTCCCGCAGAGAGGCCCCTCCGGCCCTCTGCCTCGTGTCCCTGCTTACCTGCCCTGCGTCCCCCAGCGCTGGGGAGAGGGTGGGATGTCTCATTGCACTGCACCCAAAGGTGGCACCCAGGGACCCCCAGCTTGGTTTTTGGGAGGGACAGCGCTCAGGACGACAGTGGGAAGCAACACAGCGTCTCTATTCACTCTGTGTTCGCCACCATCCATCCGACGGGGTCCTGGCCCACCGTGGAGGGCTCTGGGCCATCTCCACACCTCTGTAGCTCCGTGTCCCCTTCCCGGCTGGCCCGGGAGCTGCCGCAGTGAATCCCAGTTACCTGCAGACCCAGCACGGTGGGGACTGGGCTGCTCCGGGAGGGTGCTGGGCTCCAGCACTCAGGGCTGCGGAGCCGCTGGGGCTTTGTCTCCCAGTCAGTGCGGGTACCTCTCCCAGCGCGGGGGGATGTGCTGTCGAGGGTCTGCACCCCATTTGGGGACCTTGCGATCAGGGGGTTCCCCTGCTGGGGAAAGGCGGATGGGTTGGTTTTGGGGGGGTTATTCCCTCCCCAGAGCCGTGGGGGAGCGGCCCCCTGGTATCACATCCCAGCGCAGGGAGGTGTGGGCTGAGGGTCCGTGTCCCGAGGGGTGGCAATGCTACCGAGGGGACACATCCCGGGTCCCTCCGCCGCCCCTATCCCCGCTGGGAGAGCACCGGGCCCATCCAGGGCTGCGGGAACCGGGAGCAGGTGCTGCCCCTCGGAGCCCCACGCGTGACCGCGGGCAGGGCCGGGGACGCTCCGGGTTGTCTCGGTGGCCCCGGGAATGGGCGCTGCTTGTCCCTGCAGCCACCCGAGCGGCAGGGACCGGTCTCCGCTCCCGGGGTACCGGGATCCGTTTCACACCCTGTAACGGGGCAGGGACGAGCCCCGGGGTTGGGGACAGCGCGGCCGCGGCCCCGACGGAACGGAGGAATCCGAACCCTCCTCTCATCCCCGCCGCAGCAAACCGGGGCCGAGCCGGGCACCGGGGGCCGCCTCCCTTTCCCCCCCCTCCCCGGTGCATCCTCCCCCAAACACCCACTTTGTTGTTTTGCAAGAGCCCTGAAATATTCATGGCGCTGCGCCGAGCGCCTCTTAATGAATTTTTGATCAAAACTGTATCAGGAAGCCAAAATATGCCACCCACGCCCCCTAAACCCGCGCCGTCGGGGGTGGGGGGCTCCGGGCCCGCCGGTACCGGGGGGCTGGAGGAGCCGGGCCCGGCCCAAAGGCCTTTTAGAGGGGGAGGTCCCCGGGCAACCCGGGTGTCTCAGGGCCACTGAGGGCGGGGGTCTCACCCCACAGCAGGGTTTATTCCAGGGCTGGCGGCAGGATTTGGGGTGTCCGACGGGCAGGCCCGGCCTCCTGCAGCCCTCAGGGCTGGGAGGGACCGGCCGAGCCCCCGTGAAGCCCCGGTTGGACGGGACGGGCTGTGGGCGGCCGGGACAGCGCATCCCGGTGCCCTCCCAGCCCGGCCGGGAGAAATATTCGTTAATGAGGAAATGCATAAGCGGAGTTCATTAGGGGAGAGCACGGAGCCGGCGGCCTCCCCGGCAGCGCCGGCCCGGGGGGCTGCCCCCGTGCCCGGGGCGGGCAGGGCTGGCGGGGCACCGGGGCGGCACCGGCGCGGTCCCAGCTCCGGGCGGGGACGGCGCGTCCCCATCGCTCCGGTGGCCTCGACCCTCCCCGGCCCCGTTCGGTGGCTGGGGGTCCGCGGGGGGATTGTGTGTCTTTGCGTGTCCCCTCCCCCGGGTGCCGAATTTGGGGCGCAAACCCCACCGGGCGCTGCGCGAAGACACCGATTTTTAGCGCTCCGAAAATTCCGGTGCGGCGAAAGGAGGGGCTGAGGGGGTTGGGAATCCATTCGCGGCCGCTTCGGGGCTTGGAGGTCTTAACCCCCCTAGCAGGGGGTGGATTTTTGGTTAAATTAAATAAAAATGGCCAATTTCTGCTTCATAGTCACGGAATAATCGTGCACCGGCCGGGAACGAGGTGTCCCTGCCCCAGCCCCTGCAGGAGCACCCGGAGGGGGGTAACGACAGGAGGGTCCCCCCAAATCCCCCCCTGCGTACCCCATGGGGTCCCCCGAACCCTGAGGGTCCCGTAACCCCCGGGACCGGGGGAAGACGCAGGGCTGGAGGGGCAGGGCTCGTCCGTGCCACCCGCTGCCCGTGCGGGGCCGCATCCACGGGGTCACCGGGATTACTATTATTATTATTATTATACAATTTTTTTTTTTCAAATAATAAAATCCTCGTTTTTTTTAGGTTCTGCTGCCAAAGCCGCCCCCGCGCCTTTCCCCCCCCTTTTCCCCTCCCCAGCCCGGTTTTCCCCCCCCACCAGCGCAGGGCTAACCTATCCCGCTCCCGACGTGAGGACGTCATTCCTTACGTAGTAAAATATGGAGAAAGCAAGGAAAA
>JAWWEW010000079.1:1570076-1593583 GCA_035583185.1 Anabacerthia variegaticeps | reverse complement strand
GGGCGGGGTGAGAGGGCAGGAGGGGGACAGGGTGAGAGGGCAGGAGGGGGACAGGGTGAGAGGGCAGGAGGCAGGAGGGGGACAGGGTGAGAGGGCAGGAGGCAGCAGGAGGGCAGGAGGACAGGCTGGCAGGGCAGGCAGGTGGGCTGGCATGGTGACCAGCAGGGCAAGGAAGGATGGGAAAGCAGGGAGGGAACACAGGGCTGGGAAGGGAGACAGGGAGGGAGGGAAGGTGAGCAAGGAAAGGCAATGCAGGCAAGGCAAGGCAAGGCATGCAGGCAAGGCAGGTACAGGAGGCAAGGCAAGGCAGGTGGGACTGGCATGAAAGGCAAGGCAGGGCAGGTGGGGCAGGCAGGCAAGGGCAAGGCAGGTGGGACAGGCAGGGCAAGGCAGGTCGGGCAAGGCAGGAGCGCAGCCCGCAGACGGCCGGGCCCCGCCGCTGTCCCGCAGCCCGGGCCGGCCTCGGGCGCTGCCCCGAGCCCCGGGGCGGAGCAGGAGGGGCGGCTGCAGCACCGCCCTGAGGGCCGGGGCGGCCGGAGCCCCGCGGGCCGGGCCGGGCCGGCACGGGGTGACCCCGCGGGAGGCCGCGCCAATGTCACCCGCTGCCTCGCGCCGCCGCCACAGCCCGGGGGCCGCCCCTGCCCTCAGAGCAGTGCCGGGTCCCGGTGTCGGTGCCGGTGACCGGCTCCCCAGGCGGGCCCGGCCCGCACTCACCCGCTCCGCTCCGCGCCCGCCTCGGCCGCGTCCGCCGCCGCCAAGGCCGCCCCCGCTGCGCCGCGGGAGGCGGGGCCTGCGCAGCCCAGCAGCCAATCGGCGCGCAGAGGGGCGGGACCGCGCCCGCGGAGTGGCTGGGTGGCCGCGGATTGACGGCGAGGGAGGCCAATCGGAGGCGGGGAGGGGCGGGGCCAGGGGGAGGAGGCGGGGTCAGCGCGGTGTGGGGCGGGGCGGGGACACAACGGAGAGACCGGGAGGGGACACCGGGAGAGCCTGGAGGGCCCGGCTGGGGATACCGGAGGGACTGGGGGAGACTGCCCAGGGATACCGGAGGGACAAGGAGAGCTTGGAGGGACCGACCGGGGATACCGGAGGGACAAGGAGAGCCTGGAGGGACCGACCGGGGATACGGGAGGGACTGGGGAGACTGGCTGGGGATACCGGAGGGACAGGGAGAGACCGGAGAGACCAGGAGGGGATACTGGGAGAGCCTGGAGGGAGAGGGAGAGACAAGAGAGACCGGCTGGGGATACCGGAGGGACCGGGAGAGACCGGGATGGGACACCAGAGGGACAGGGAGAGCCTGGAGGGACCACCCAGGGATACTGGAGGGACTGGGATTGACCAGAGAGACTGCTCGGGGATACCGGGAGAGACCGGGAGAGACCTGGAGAGACTGCCCGGGGACACCGGAGGGACAAGGAGAGCCTGGAGAGAGTGGGAGAGCCCGGGGATCCCGCCCCACTGCAGGGGGAGCTCCCGGGGATCCCGCAGCTCCTGCCCCTGCAGGAACGAGCTCAGTGACACCAAAAGCTGCATCAAGGGAAGGGATTCCCCTGAGGGAACCCCAGCTTTGATTCTCCCCCAGCCCAGCCAGGCAAGGCCCAGGAGCACCAAAGACCTTCCCCAGAGCCATCAGGCTCTCCTGCACACCCAAAGGACTGGGCAGCTCAGGGTCTCCTCATGATGTCTGTGTGCCCACTCTGCCCCAGAGAAAGGGGGCACGTTCACCTGAGGGCCTTGCCCAGGAGGTCAGAGCAGTGCACAACCCCCCCAGGAGCCAGGCAGCCTCTCCTGCTCCAAACACGGGGGTAGAACCCTCTGAAGAACACGCTGCTCTTTGCTCTCTGCTGGCAGGAGGCTTTACTGTACAAACTCAGCACAGAGGTGTTTCCACCACCTTTGTTTTCCTGCCTCAAAAAGGCTCCATAAAGAGCCAACCACCCCGGGACATTTGTATCTTTTATAGGGTCAACATTTCTACAGAGAATACCACATTAAAAACATCCACTCACAAACAGCAGCAGCAGTGCAGGAGGAAGGCTCAGCACCAGAGCAGGGCTGCTAACACAGCCCAGCCAAACACACAGGCCTTTAGCTGAGACTTCAGAGCCTTCTGGGGCCTGTTTTGCCCCCAAATCCACAGTTTTTCCTCAGTCCACGTGGTTTTTTGCCTCTCCCCTACTACGAGAGCATTCCTGCATTCAGGGAAGTGCTGCCCTGCTAAGAGATGACAAAGCCTGGGCTCCCCAGTGCTTCCTGCTTGCCCAGTTTGAAACTACCACCCCCACTACCAGTTCCCTGACCTGCTCATGCCACTGAAAGAGAGCATGAACTTTCCTCCTGGACAGCAACGGCAACGCCCCAGAGAATGTTCCTCCGGGCCATCTCACCCCAAATCCTTCTTTTGCTTTTGTTTAAAATGTGAAGTTGGCTGAAAATCCCAAACAAAGCAGCGACACCGAGTATGGTCAGCAGTAAAATAACAGGAGAACAGTACACCGGGACAGAACACGTTCACAAATGACAAGATTCCTCCTCCTCCATCCCGTGCCCTGCTGCGAGGCTCCGTGAGCAGAGGGACACGTGGGGAGCAGCAGCCACGGTAGGGACCAAATTCGGACCAGAAAGGAGCCACTGTTGCTCTCACTGCGCAAACCAGAGCACGTGGGAGCAGCCCCTGATCTGCACACAAGGAACATGGCTAAGAGGGGAGCAGATCATCTTCAGGCATTAGATGATCCAAGGAATGATCACTACACAGAGTTGGTTTGCAGCCTGTGAATGCAATAAAGCCATTGCAGCTGTAGCTCCCAAGAAAGAGTTGCCTGCAGCCTCCCAAGCCAGGCATTCGCTTCACATATTCCAGCTGGGTGTCAGTGCAGATTTCATCCACGCCACTTCCTTTTCCCACTCCACACTCCAGGCAGGATTCACTGGGCCAGGCTGCCCTTCTGGCCTGTCCACAGCTCCCGCAGCTCCACTTTGCAGCCCAGATCCCTCAGAGCAGCTTTGGCCACGTCGTCGCAGTCCCTGTGGGCAGCGCGAGCCTCTGTGATGAGGTTCTCAGCTCCCATCTCCAGGATGGGCTGGGAAAAGTCCCGGCTCCGGGAGACCAGGTTGCGGATCAGCATGCAGGCCTGTTTCTGAGGAGAGAGGGCAAGGAGAGACATCAGGAATCCTGGCAGGGCAATATTGTCCCTGGCTCTAACTAAGGAATCTTTTCGAGGAAAGCAAATTGAGATGCTGCAGACAGCAGCGGGATGTTTCCTGGAATAATGAGATCCATGGGCAAAGGTATGGAAGTTATTTCCTGTGGAGGGTTATGTAACTGGAGCTCCTGCTTTTGTCAGCAAATCTCCAACAGCAGCCAGGCAATACGGTATGAGTTCTTTAAATAATAGTATTCAATATTTAAATAAATGACACTAAGAATTCTCCAGTGCAGCAGCCCCACCTTTCCACCCCTCTTATGCTGCTCCAGGCACCTTCCCTGGCACTGAGCTTAAACTACTCCTTCAAAAAATATTTGCTATGGTATTTTAAAACCCTGTGAAGCACAAAAGTGGGGACAGAACCTACTGAGACTTGCATGAGAAACCAGAAACAAAATTCTTGCCACGCAAGTGTTTTACTGTAGAATTGATGGCACAGGCTGGCTCTGAAAAAGCTTATCCTCATCCTACTCTTCAAAGAAGAGGGAAAGTAACGCCTGGAAGAGGAGCAGGGCATTATGAACCTAAATTCAGGGGGATTTGAAACCCCCTTCCTCAGACCACAGCGACAGACGTGGAGGGTCCTGCATTTAGTCGCTGCATTCCCACCGTGCTCTAAACCTGTGGGAATTTGACAAGCAAAGGACAAACTGCCAAGGGAAGAGGTGACACAGCCAAGCCCAGGAGCCCCCCTACCTGGACAGCCACCTCTCGGGGGTGTGCCTTCATGGCCTGCAGTGCTGCCAAGGCCCCGCCGCCCTCCATGATGACACTGCAGTTCTCGGGCTTGCGCAGGGCCAGCATGCACAGGGCTGCACAGCCCTGCTCACAGATCTGCAAGGCAAAGGGCAGGGCACTCACCTGGCTGAAAACACACAGCTTTAGGGGAAGGAGAAAGGGGGGTTGTTCCCTTCTGTGGTGGGTTTTAATGTAGTTTTATTCGGTGGGACATCCTGCTGCTCTGGCGGGTAAATCAAGCCGAAGGTTGGACTTGATGATCTTGGAAGGGACCCACAATGATCCCACAAGGATCATCAAGTCCAACCCTCAGCCCTGCACATGAGTCACACCCTGTGCCTGAGGGGATCATCCACATGCTCCTTGAGCTCTGGCAGCCTTGGTGCTGTGACCAAACCCTGGGGAATCCTCTTCCAACTTCAATTCCAGCCTCAGTGACCCTGTTTTACACCCCACAAGAGTAAACCACTTTATGCACTACCCACCTAATACAGGAATATGAAATCCCCCATACAAAATGGACACCCCTTTCCATTGACACAAACATTTGCTCTCCAAGTGGCCTGTTCCTTGCTCAGCTGCAAACACTCCTCCTGCAGCCCCAAAGGGGAGCTCCACCCCTATGCCAGTGGGGATTCTCAGCCATGCAGGTGGTACCTGAGGGTTGGCCAGGTGATGGCTTATGGCGAGGACAATGAGGTCGGTTCCCCCGGCGTCAACGATGGCGTCTTTGACATCGTCGTTCCCGGCCACGGCACGGATGGCACTGAGCACCTGCTTCACCACGTCCTGCTCCAGCAAGAAGAACCAGTTTCAACACAGCACAGTGAGTTTTAGACTTTGGAAAGCAAGCCACAGCACCCTCCCCACCATGCAAAGGAGCAAGGCTACTCTCAGGCGCAGAGTAATAAGGAGCTTTGGTTTGGCAGAGGTTTCCAAAGACTCCAACATGAACCTCTGGGAGTGGAGCATCCAAACCCCCAGGAATCTCTTCTAGGTGAAACCAGATACTCAGCTTTTCTGGGAGCAGAGCTGAGTGTGGAGGACAGAGGGACAACTACAAGCAAGGGGCTCACAATTCTTCCCTGCAGAGCACAGATAACCCAGTTCTGTCTATAAGGTTGTAAATGGGGATCAGAGGTTGGGTTTCCATCCTAACTGCAGCTAAAATGAGTCTAAGGCTCATTCATGGCAAAGAATCCCATTCTTTGGAATGAAGGGCACATCCCCACGCCCACACACACTTCACATCACTCACTGGGTGGTCAATGCAGTCAGCCAGGAGGTTCACCATGAAATTTAAGCCCCCGAGGTCCACAATCTCTTGGCAGAACTCATTCCTGACAGAGAGGCGAGACAGGGTGGCACAGAGCTCGCTGAGAACACCAGAGTTAGCTGTGAAGGCTGCAGAGAGAGGATGGAGGGAGTAACTGTGAGCAGGGAATGAAGGTGGTTTACTTTGCTTCATTAAAAAAAACCCCAGGAAATAGTGGATTTCCCTTTATATATTAAAATAGGAGAGATAGCACTTGTTCACTCTGTTTCTAGACAGAGGCAGAACATCTTTTCTTGGCAAGAAGCACCTCAGCAGGGATAACAGCCTGCTCTGGGCTGTAAAATACTTCCTAAATACAGTGACAAATAGCTCTGACAATGTGCCTGCTCCAGAGGTTATTAGCAGTGCTGAGGGGGCACTGATTCTTCTCTCTCAGGGCACATTTCCTCAATAGAATTAAACACCAGCGTAGTGGCAAATCTCTGAATCGCCTCTGAGGAGCTTCAAGTTACAACAAGAGGGTTTTGAGAGAAGAAATCACAGAATATGCAGAGCTGGAAGGGACCCTCAAGGGGTCAGAGCCCAACTCTGCACAGCACCATCTCCAAGAGTCCAACCACGTGCCTGAGAGCATCATCCCAACGCTCTTTGAGCTCTGGCAGTCTTGGTGCTGCAACCAGTGCCCTGGGGAGCCCGTTCAGTGCCCACCCACCCCCAAGCAGCACCCACAGCCACACGGGGGGGGTTCACTTTACCTTTTGCAGCTTCAATGAGGACCCTCAGCCCGTCGTTTTCCAGCACAATCATCTTGGCATGGTCATGGGCGTGGCCAAAGGGCACGCGGATGTCGTCATCGAAGGTCATGATGCGCAGGGCCGAGGCTGCTGTCCTGACCACCTCAGCACTGTCTCCATGCTGGATGATGGCCCCAGTGAGCAGGGGCAGGATGCCCCCCTTGACAAAGTCCTGCCTGTTCTGCTCGTGCTTCAGGCAGGCGTTCCTCACGCAGCGGATCCCCGCCAGCGTCATCTCCGCGTCCTCGCACCGCTCCCGCAGGCTCTGCAGCAGCAGCTCCTGCCCAGCGGCGTCCAGCAGGTCTGGCTGCCCGTCCAGCAGGGCACACAGCGTGGAGAAGGCTTGGAGCATCAAATCCCTGTCTCCTGAGGCCAGCTGGCAGGCAGAGAAGACCACAGGGTAGGCCCCATTCTGCCCGGCCAGGTAACGGAACGCCAGCTGCTCCTTGCACTGCGCGGCAAAACTGGCCAGCTGCTCGGGCAGCTCCGACAGGGCCGAGTCAGCCACGGCCCTCCCGAGGGAATCCAGAGTCTGGGGGAGAGAGCAGGGGTTAAGATTCCACATAAGCAGTTGAATCTGCTTGTTTAATAACAGTTCTTTAGTTTCAAATGATGTCTCTAAGGAATGGTTGTCTAGGAGAGCAGCGTTTTGCCTCCGTGCAAAGAACGCCGTGAGGAAGAGAGACCTTTCTGTGCTTCTGCCACCAGTGTCACACCATCACTGGGCACCAGTATGACCAGTAGTGGGTGAACTGGGTGCAACCAGCACATGGCACCCCTGGAAGTGGTCAAGGCCAGGCTGGACAGGGCTTGGAGCAACCTGCTCCAGTGGAAGGTGTTCCACGGCAGGGGGTGGGACAGGAAGAGCTTTAAGGTCCTTCCAACCCAAACCATTCCATGATTTTTTGATTTCATAGGTGAAATGATGAGCCTTTTTGTATTTTTATATTTATGAGTATTTTTATAGCCTTGCTGGTGAGGGACTGTATTCAGCCTTTTCATCACCCTCACACCTCTCACTCACATTACTTTTGGTTCTTTCCCTGAAGCCCTTCTGTGGTTTGAGCTCACTTGGCAAGAGCAGAATCTGCTGCCAACTGAGGAAAGGCAGTTTCTGCATTTTCCAGGCAGGAAACACTGGCATTTTGTCCTTAGAATCCCAGAATCCCTGAGGTTGGAAAAGCCCTCCAGGATCATCAAGTCCACCTTGTGACCCATCCCCACCTTGTCCCCCTCCCCAGAGTGGCACATCCAGTTGTCCCTTGAACACTTCCAGGGATGAGGACTCCAAACCTCCCTGGGCAGTTCCAGTGCCTGACCACTCTTTCCATGAGGAAATTCCTCCTGATGTCCAACCTGCCCCTCCCCTGGCACAGCCTGAGGCTGTTCCCTCTCCTCCTGTCCCTGTTCCCTGGGAGCAGAGCCCAACCCTGACCTGGTACAGCCTCATTTCCACAGGTATTTCCTTGAAAAGTGCAAGGAGCTCTTTGAATTTTTAAATTATTCCTAGTTTGCAGGATAAATGGGCTGAAGAGCTCCCAGAGAAATGGCACAGAGACAGAACTAGAAGGGACATGCCATTATTCCTGGTCTGTTATTTACACTATTACACAATCTTGCTTCTTAGGAGACAACATGGATTTGTGCTCCTACCAGGAGGATTTGATGCTTTTGCCTCTGCCCATTCTCAGAGGCAGGCTGGCGCACAGCTTTCACAATATTGCTCAGGTCCACACCTAAGAGGGGAAAGAAACCCAAGATTAAGATCAGTTACAGGTTAATGAGAGCAAAACGAACAGGATTAGTTACAGTTAAAGGCAAAACCTGCCTAGTTAAACACGGGCTTGTTGCAAAGATCAATGCCCAGAGATGCTGAAATGTTAAGTTCTGACTATAATGGTCAAATCCCTCCTGGAACAAAGCTGAGGGTCAGCTGGGGAGGGGAAAAGGAGTTGAATTTCACTGACCAAATGCCACCCTCCAGTTCCGCTTTCCCAGTCATAATTACTCCACAAAACCAGGTCAGCATTAACAGTGTCTCTGCTCCACTTCCCAAAGGCCCCTTTCCCACAGTGCATGACCCATCTCCCAGTGCAGGCTCCCTCAACCCTCCAGACCCCCAAAAGCTCAGCCTGGGACCCCTAGGGCACGATACCTTGGGACTCAAACTGCAGCACAGCCTCCCTCACGGCCTCCTCGGGCTCCATCTCGAACTCGACCATGTTCTCCTGCACGGCCTCATCGAAGGTTTCCTGGGCGATCTGCTTGGAGCCCATGGCGCCGGGTCGGGAGATTCCCCCTCCGTGTCCTGTCTGAGAGAACCCACAGCGGGTTTTGGTGCCAAACCCCCCCCAGCGCCACCCACAAACAAAGCGCTTTGGGTTCTTCAGAGAACTCAACCCCCCAAAATAACCCCTCAAAGGCACGGCCGGCTTTTACTTTCTCGTTATTTAATAGGGAGAAACGCAGAGATGAAGAAGGAGGGATTACAGGGGTATTTCAGCATTGGGATGGGTGCCCGCCCCACGCCCCCTCAGCAGGGCCCACGCCCCCCCAGCGGGCCCCACGCCCCCTCAGCGGGCCCCACGCCCCCTCAGCGGGCCCCACTGGATCCCACCGCGCTGTTTCCAGCACCGGGAAGGGCACGGAGAGCCGGGATCGACGCTGTGGGATCTCCAGCCCCTCACGACCCACCTGCGCTCCCGCCGGACAAAAGGCGAGGGCGGGCGGGCCCCGCTCGGCCACCGTACCCGGGAGGGGGGGTGGAGGCACCACTTCCTCTGCGCATGCGCGCAGGACAAAACTCGCGCCCACGGGCGCCAGAAAAGTCGCGGCGTGGCGTGGCCTGGCGCCGCTCCCACCGCCACCCACGGCCTCCCAAGGGCTCCCCGCGCCGTTACAGCGGGACAGCCACGGGACGCTCCCCCCCCCCACCTCGGCCCACGCGCGGTTCTTGCCGCTTACCGGCACCGCCCGCCCGCCTGCAGGGGATGGGGCGGCGCATGCGCGGTGGGAGGGGCGGGGGCGTGGCATGAGGGAAAGGGGCGTGGTCTGAAGGGAGGGGGCGTGGCCAAAGCACACAGGCCTTGAATGAGGGGCGTGGCCAAGAGAGCGTTGTAGGATAATTAAAGGGGCGTGGCCATCGAAAGGAGGAGCCTTATTGGTCAATAAACGGGGCGTGGCCACCAGGGCTGGGGCCTTATCTATCGATGAAAGGGGCGTGGCCACTCTAAACTACTATCGGCCAATAAAGGGGGCGTGGCCACCCTACGCCTTATTATCGGCCAATAAAGGGGGCGTGGCCACCCTACGCTCTATTATCGGCCAATAGAAGGGGCGTGGTGGCCGAAGGGAGGAGCATCAGTGATCAATAATAGGGGCGTGGCCAGCGAAGGGAGGGAAATATCAGCCAATAAATGGGGCGTGGCCACTAAAGAGGTTTTATGGATCAATAAAAGGGGGGCGTGACCACCGAAAGGAGGGTTATTGGTGATCAATAAAAGAGTCGTGGCCACCAAAGGCAGGCGTATTATTGGCCAATAAAAGGGGAGTGGGCACCCAAAGGGAGAGCTCTAATTGATCAATAAAGGGGGCGTGGCCACAGGCGGGGAGGGCTATTAGTGATCAATAAAGGGGCGTTGCCCCCGAAGGGAGGTCCCTCATCGATCAGTAAAGGGGGCGTGGCCCCCGAAGGGAGGTCTCTCATTGGTCAATAAAAGGGCGTGGCCCCAAAGGGAGGCCTTCCATTGATCAATGAAGGGGCGTGACCACAGGCGGGGATGGGCGTGGCCAGCGCAGCGGGGGGCGTGGCCAATCCCTTCGCGGCCGCGCAGGCGCAGTGCAGACCCCCCCCCCTCGTCCCCTCAGTGTGGCGGGGCCGCCTCGCTGAGGGCGGGCCGGGCTCGGCTCCGCTCCGGGCCCCGCTCGGGCTCCTCCTCCTTCTCCTCCTCCTCCTCCTCCTCCTCCTCCTCCTCCTGCTGCCGAACGGGGGGGCAGCGAGGGGCGGAGCGGCGGCACAGCCGGGCCTCGCCGCGCCTCCCCTCCCCTCAGGCCGCCGAGCAAGGCCCGCGCCCCCCGCGCCGGGGGCCGGCGGCGACAATGGCCTCGAGGCGCATCACCCGCGACACCTTCGGCGCCGTGGTGCAGGACAAAGTGAAGCGGTACCGAGCCGAGGGCGGGCACGATGCGGGGCAGAGATTTAAAGGTGAGGGGAGGAGGGGGGGGAGGATTGCGCCGCCCCTGCCCTCAGCCCTTCGCAGCGCCTTCCATTTGCTGGGGGAGGGGAGATCGTGTGGGGGTTTTTTAATTTTTTTTTGAATTTTAGTTGATAAAATATCGATTTTTGGCGAGGGGAGGAACAGGCGGGCAGCGGAGGGCGAGTGGTGAGGGGGAAAAGGGGAGACAAAGGGGTTGTGTGGCCAGGCTGCAGCAGGGAGCGGGTCAGGTTCCAGCGGGGAATTGTGGTGGTGAGTTCAATAAATGAATGTGGGAGGGCACGGGAAGCCTTTGGGTCTTTGTATTTCCTGGTGGGTTTGGGGAAAAAGCCGAAAGCGGGGCATTTGGAGCTCGTGAATGGGCATAAAACGTGATCTCCAAGTGATTTCTATCTTCTAAATTTGATATATGAAATGTCTATAAAAATAACTTGGATCGCATTCACGGGGATGTACATTCATGGGGGATTTTCAAGACCTGTTATTTTTAAAGTTCTGTGAGCCCTGAAGGGATCATTTCCATTAAATACTTTATTTTTCTTCACTTTCTGCAATGAACTGTTGGAATTAGGGAATAGGAGTCTTGGATGCTGTGCAAGTCAGCAATACTGGAAATTCCTGCCATGTTATTTTAGATGGTTGTTGTGTGAGTTTGGAGGAAACAGGAGCTGTGGGAATTCCTGCCCTCAGCCTGGGAATCCTGCTCTGGGGGACAAGGTGGGCATCAGGCACAGCTTGGTCTCGGAGGTCTTTTCCCATCTCAGGGATTCAGTGAAACAGAAAGTTGTGATGTTTCTCCATGTGAGAAAGCCCAGCCAGAAGCATTTTGGGCGCTACCATCAGCTGAGGAAACCATGTGCCAAAAAATAGAGGGGTTGTGGCACAACTTGGGGTACACAACAACCCAAACAGGACCATCCCAAAGCTAGACACGTGTGTTCCCTTGGATCATTTTGATATCTTGACTCTTTTAAGCCTCTAAATGTCTTCCTTAAATGCTTCTCCCACCACTACTGGCAGTGCATTGGTGTATTCTCTCCTTCCAGCTCACTCCAGGCCCATCCCGAGGCCGCGCTATGACGAGGCTTTCCCCGACGAGGGGCGATACCCCCACGAGAGCACCCAGCACCACCCCCACGAGGAGTGGGCTGAAGACCCCCGGGAAGACTACCCAGGCCCTTCCTACAGACCTGGCAGCCCCCTCCTACGCAAGGACAACTATTACCACGAGCAGTACGGCCGCCCCGCGCCGCGGGAGCTGGAATTCGGCCGCCCGCCGCCTCATGACCGGGAGTACGGGCGTCCAGCTGCCCAAAACCGGGAGTATGGGCACCCAGCTGCCCAAAATAGGGAGTATGGGCACCCAGCTGCTCAAAATAGGGAGTATGGGCACCCAGCTGCCCAAAATCGGGAGTATGGGCGCCCGGCGTCGTGCGACCGGGAGTACGGGCACCCGACTTCCCACGAGAGGGATTATGGGGGCCTGGCTTCCCACGAGCAGGATTATGGCCCTCCTGACTCTTGGGAAGCCACGGGACCACATGAACCTGATTTTAGCCCTGCAGATATCTTAGGTGATTTCAGATCACCGGGACTCATGGAGGAAGAGTATGGCAGTGTGGAAAATCAGGAGTACGACGTGGAGTTCGGGGTCCAAGACAGCGAGTTCCGACCCCAGATGTGGAGGGGGGGCGTCGGAAGGGGGAGGATCCTGAGGGGCAAGCGGCTCACGAGGGGGGTGGTTAAAGCTAAAGTGTTCAAAGGGGAGATCAAAAGTCCCCTCAAGAAGTGGAACGTGAAGAAACCCCAGCCGGGCCTCGATCCAAAGCCACCGGAGCAGCCCCTGGAAGGTGCTGAACGACCCAACCAGAGGCCCGTGCCCATCCCAAAGCTGCCTCCACGACCTAACCAAAGGCCAGCCCTGGCAGCCCAGAGACCCATGCTGAGGCTCCCGAAGCCTGCCCACGTGTTCAGGAACCTCAACTTCGACCTCGTGGACAAATCAGACATTTTCTCCACGTTTGGTGTGGAGATCATCAAGTGGGCCGGGTTCCACGCCATAAAGAACGACGCCGAGTTCTCCCGCCTCTTCGGAGCTCTCTTCGAGCTGGAGACGGAGACCTGTGCCAAAATGTTGGCTTCCTTCAAGTGCTCCCTCAGGCCAGAGCACAGGGATTACTGCTTCTTCACCATCAAGAGTTTACAGCACGCTGCCCTCAAGACTCCCAAGGTGGACAACGAGTTTTTGAACATGCTCTTGGACAAGGGGGCCGTGAAAACCAAGAACTGCTTCTTCGAGATCATCAAACCCTTCGACAAATACATCATGAGGCTCCAGGACCGGCTGCTCAAAGGGGTCACCCCGCTGCTCATGGCCTGCAATGCCTACGAGTTAAGCATTAAAACCAGTGGGTTTGCTAACCCCAGAGAGATGGCCAGTGCTTTTGAGACCACTGTCTCTCTGTGCAGGAAGTCCCTGGCTCTCCTGGGGCAGACCTTTGCCCTGGCATCTGTCTTCAGGCAGGAGAAGATCCTCGAAGCCGTGGGGCTCCAGGAGATGGCCCCGGCCCCGACGCTCTTCCCAAACTTCGATGACTCCATGTTGTTTGGGAGGGAGTACATTGAGAACCTGAAGGCTTGGTTGGAGAAGAGTGGCTATCCAATCCAGATGAAAAAACCTGAAGCAGAGGCTGCAGAGGAGCTTAAAACACCCTCTCCTGACACCAAAGGTAAAAGGGAGGGAGCTGCTCTAAGACCCTTTGCAGGGTGTGAGTTGTGGTCGCTGACCTTTATGGTTTCATTGGGTCAGGAATTGCTAATTTTGGGAATTCCATGTAAATCCCCAGCAGCTCTCTGCTGTCTCCTCCCTCTGGCACGTCCTTGCACCTTAAATCCAGGGTTTGCACCTCCTGCCCTTGGCTGCCCCTCCAGTTTCACCACCCCGAGGTAGGGAGGTCAGGACCAGCCTCATTCCAGAGGGAAGGATTGGCATATCTGCAGTTTTGGAGATGTCACCATCACCACTTTTATCAGATCCAGGTGTATTTCTTTGGAGATATTGATATCCTCTAGTTTATAACTAAATCTGTAACTAATCTATAACTAAATCTCCACTGCATTAGGCCAGCGAGTTCCTCCTCCTCCTCCCTAAAACATTCCTGCTCATTATTCTGCTCATCTGTTTTTTTTTTTCTAATTGAACTTCAGATTCTTTCAGGTTCAGTTTTCCCCTAATTGAACTTCAGAGCCTTTCTCAGGGAGGTCTTGCAGTGCTCTCACTCAATGACTGATAATTTGGAACTCACCCTTTTCACAGCAGTGTTCAAATAAAAGTATTTTGCACAAAATCCTTTTGCTGCAGTAAGAAATTCCCTTTTTAAGGATGACTTCCCTTGCCTAGGGTGGCCAAGGATAAGTTTCTTACCCCACAGTGCTTTTCATAATAAACAGGCCTAGAACCTCAGATAAAACTCAGAAGTTTCCTGAATTTATTCCAGTTTGGGAAGGGTGCCTTGGGAAGAGTGTGGCCACAGGTCAGGGAGGGGATCCTGCTGGAGAAGGTCCAGCAGAGGCCACAGAGATGATCTGGGGTTTGGAGCCTCTCTCTGATGAGGAGACACTGCAGGAGCTGGGCCTGGTTAGTCTGGGGAAGGGAAGGTTGAGGGGGGATCCCATCAATCCATAAATATCTCCAGGGGGTGCCAGAGGACACTCCCAGACCCCTCCCAGTGGTGCCCAGTGACAGGACAAGGAGTGCTGGCCAGAAACTAAACAAGTTCCATCTCAACATGAGGAAGAACTTGTTCCCATGGTGGTGGCAGAGCCTGGAAGAGCTGCCCAGGGAGGGTGTGGAGTCTTCTCTCTGGAGACATCCCAACCCTGCCCCAGGTGACCCTGGGGGAGTTGGGCATCTCCAGAGGTCCCTTCCAACCCCAACTATTCTGGGATTAAGCACAGCCTGTTTTCTACTATTAATACATTGAAAAATTACAAAGCTTGGCGTGCCAAAGAACAAAAACTATGACTTATGGACACTCTGAGGGTGAGGATAATCAATGGCTGGGTCTGATTGCATTTCTTGTCTTCCCGCAGTCCCACAACGAGCTGACAGGAAAGTTGTGGAGACAATTGAGCAGCTGGTGAAGAGCATCGTGTCAGGAACCTTGTCTGCCAAAGACAGGAGTGCTCAGAAGAACTGCCCCGAATACTGGTGGGTGTGTTTGAACTGTGTGCTGGAATGCTTCTCCCTGCTGAAGATAGGTGGAATACCTAATGAAGCTCAGTGTTTTCAGTGGGTGGCAGATCAAAGCCTATTGTCTGTTTAATCAGATCTTTGGGAAACGTTTCCCGAGCTAATTAGGCTTCTGATATCCCTGGAAATTGTCCTGGTGCTTCTGTTGTGTAGGTCACGTTCCTTTTGATGTGTCAGTAATGACTTGTTTGTCACTCCAAAGGCAAGACGTTAAAAGCAATTTGCATTCAGGGGATGAACAAGTAAATGTAGCTGATATAAACACCCAGTGAGGTAACAGGCTTAGGGATTTGGTGTTCCATGAATAATGTGGGAGAAGGAAAGCTGAGCCACCTCCAAGTGTGATGATCTTTTCATATGACACTGTCTCTTCATGTGTGAGCCGCAGCATGGCTGATTAATTACTCCCCAAATGATTTGTGTCAAACCCCTCCATTATTTATTTGCTTGGCACACTTTTCCTCCCTGCTCCACACGTGGGGCTGGCTGTTATTCCAAGGAAAACCTGTTCACACAGCAGCTTGTGGAAACACCTGGCAAAACCCAAAGCTGGATTGCTGAGCTTCCCGTGCTTTCAGCTCAGCTCTCAGTCCCTTTCTGTGCTTCCCCTCAGGTTCCTGGCTGATGAAGACAGTCTGGAGTACAAATATTACAGGCTGAAGTTATCAGAGATGCAGAGAGGAGGGAAGGAGGAGGGTGGGGAGGGCAGGACCCCCGAAGAAGCTGCCACAGAATCCATCAGGGCCTTGCTGTACGCCAGGAAAGTCGCAAGTCTCAAGAGAAGGCTCTTTAAAAGGAAAAGGCCTGCAGTGCTGCCCCAGCGTGGCACCCGAGGAAGGAAGGTGAGGAGAGCAACCATAGGGACACAGACTGTGCTTTCAGCTGGGACAGTGCTGAAGCACCAAGACAAACATCTTCCAGGTCCAGCCCAGGACAAGGTTTCCGTGGCAGGAGCCAGCGTGTCCCAGAAGAACTCTCCCCTCGACGCCCCCCTGTCCCCACAACGTGCCCCCAGCAACGAGGCCTCTCTGCCAGCACAGCCTGAGGATTTGGCAGCACCACCAGAGCTTTTCCCACCCTTGGCCTCTCAGTTTCCTGATGGTAAGTGGAAGGGTCAGGACTGGATTTGGAATTGGTGATGATATTAGAAAAGAACTACATGGAATGCTGTGCTGGGTGTTCTAAAAATCATTTGTGGGGCTGAAGTGGATGGTTCTCACTTGTCCTGACCCCCCCAGTGGTGCAGGTTTGGAGGAAGCTGACAGAATATTTGCTTTCTTGCAGTGGATGCCAAAACCATGGAAACTGCAGAGAAACTTGCCAAGTTTGTTGCTCAGGTAGGACCAGAAATCGAGCAGTTCAGCATTGACAACAGTGCAGATAACCCAGACCTGTGGTGAGTAACTGCACCTTCTGCTGTGTAAATGGGCTGCTCAGCAGCTTCCAAATGCATCTCTGGAGTTGTGTGCTCAGGTGCCTGGTTTTGTCCAGGGTGTTGAGGAACAGAGGATTTGGGGCAATTCTCCCTGTTGTCTTCAGCACCTCCCTCATGGTGAATATCTGAAATACCTGAGAAGGGCAAACACTTCCCCCAAGTGCACCTTTCTTTCTTTTATGTGCTAAATAATCAGCTTGAATCCTGAGAGATTGCTCTGCCAAAGTATTTTTAGGATAATTCCACTGAATTCTTCACAGCACAGCGGGTGTTTAGAATTCTAAACATCAGAATGGAGGAGAATAATTGCAGTTTGTGGTGCCTGTTGTCAGAGGGAGCCCTGCAGTTCTACCCCAACACCCCTGGAAATGACCACCCCAAAATTAACCAGAGGCTGATTTCTAATGTCTTGCTTCACACCAGCTGAAGAAAATCTCTTTTTTATATTGTTTTCACTGATTTTTCTTCTGCTCAGGTTTCTACAGGATCAAAACAGCTCTGCTTTCAAATTCTACCGGATGAAGGTCTACGAGTTGTGTCCCTCCATCAACTTCAGTGCTGTGTCTGAAGCAGCTGAGGCTGGGGAAGGTGCTAAGGCTGGAGAGAGAAATCTGGATGTCTCAGAAGAGGAAGAGGAGGAAGAAGAAGAAGAGGAAGAAGACAACGAGGAGGATGCAGAGTTTGAGGAGGACATTTCCCAGCCTTTGGAAGAAACGGAGCAAGCAGAGGAGGGAGACGAGGAGGACATGGCAGCAGGTAGAAGTGTGGCAAACCTAGATGAAGAGATGGTTTCCAAAGCAGGAGAGGAAATCTCAGCAGGTGAAATGCAGCTTTCCAGCTCCTCTGATGGTGCTGTACCAAATCTGTCGACACAGGCACCCACTCCTGCCCCTGGCACCCCCTTCCCTCGCAAACGAATCAGCAGCAAGTCCCTGAAAGTTGGGATGATCCCTGCCTCCAAAAGGATCTGCCTCATAGAAGAACCCAAAGGTGAGTGGGGGATGAAGGAGAAGCAGCACAGGATTCCTTATTTTTATGGGCTCTCTTTGCTGGTGGTTGTTGGCCAAAAGAATGATAGTTCTTTGGTATAAAAGTGAGCAAAACAGTGACTTTAAATGTTCATTAAACTGGCACAGGAGAAGCTGAATAAATCATGGAACAGCTTTTGTATTATGGTGCAATAACAATGTTTGTGTCCAACATCATTCCTCAAACATTCTTACCAGAAGGTGAGTCTTCCTTAGAAGAGGATTTGTAATATCACCACAGAACTCCTCATTTTTATGTCCTTTTTTGCTGGTGGTTGTTGGCCAAAGGAATGATAGTCCTGTGGTACAGAAATGAGCACAACCCTTCAAATGTTTGTTCAGCTGGCACAGGAGAAGCTGAATAAATCATGGAACAGTTTTTCTATTAGGGTGCAATAACAATGTTTGTGTCCAACATCATTCCTCAAATAGTCTCTAATTTCTTTTCTCTCTCTCTATTTTGTTCTGGTCTTTCTCACTGGTTGTGATTTCAGGCCCAGGCACTGAGTTGGAGTTGAGAGGTACTTTCTGGAGTTCTGATTGAAACAGATTTTTTCTTCACAGCTGAGTTTTCCCTTTGCTCTGCCTTGCAGTGCATGAACCTGTCAGGATTGCTTATGACAGACCTCGGGGCTGCCCAGTTACAAAGAAGAAGAAGGTAAAGAACCCATTTGGTTTGCAGTTGCATCCTGACAGTCACAAGAGGCAGCCCCAAAAACGTGTCTGTGCCATAAACCCAGAGTCAAACCTGAAGAACCTGGCCCTGGGGCAGGCTGGGTTAAACCTGAGGAGGAGAGTTGTGACTCCTCCCAAAAACCCATTGGGTTTAGGCTTTAAATACCTCTATCAAAATGAAACACATTATGATTAGAGCACTGTTGAGTAGCTGTGGGTTAATGTTTTGTTAAATAATATAAAGAAATGGGTGCTTTGCTGCCTGAAAAGCATGTTGCAATTTTCCATAATTAGTGAGGTGTTATTTGACTGCTGCTGCCTTTGGAACAGGGACTCAGCCAACATTTCTTATCAAAAAACCACAGCTACTTTCCAAAATCCAGAGGTGTATCCTTTGCCACCCTAACAATGCCATTAAACCATTTGAGACCCTGGAATAAACACCTTTTAAACCAACCAGGCAGGTATCACCCTTGGATTTGCCTGAAATGCTGCTTAGAAACTCTTCCTGCACCTCCAGAAATTCCAACACGCTCCCTTTGGTGCCGGGGGTGGATTTGAGGGATTGGAAGACATCATCTCCCTGCCTAACAGCCCACCTTTGTTTTTCTGTTTCCCCTTCCTCTCCATAGAAACCCAAAGACTTAGAATTCTCCCACAAGAGGCTCACCCCCAGGAATGTGGGCTTCCAGATGCTCCAGAAGATGGGCTGGCAGGAGGGCCACGGCCTTGGCACACGAGGCAAAGGAATCCGAGAGCCTGTCAAAGTGTATGTAAGGGGAACACAGCTCTGGAAAAGGCTGGGAATGCTCAGGGATTTGTAACACATTACCCTGCAGGCACATAAAATATCAGTGGGATTTGGGAATGGCACCCACTGGGGTAGCTTTAGGCAACACATTGATTTTTCACTCTCATTATGGGATTCGTTCCACTGCTTAAAGGAGAGAGGTGAGTGCACCTGCCAGAAGGTAAGTGTGGATTTTCCTTGGAATTCTGGGCTTTAATCTTCATTTGGGCATTTGAAATGGCTGTCTCCAGTGTCCCCTGCTGCCAGGGAATGGATAATATCTCCATGTGGATGAGGCCTCCTTCACTCCCCACCTAAATAAGCAGCACATTATTTATTTCTCTCTGAAACCCACACAATTTAGTTCTCTCTGAACCCACACAACCAACTTTGTGGTTTAACAGTCTTCTTTCTCCAGGGATTTCTGTGTTCTCTCCCTGCCTGGGTCATTTAAATTGCTTATTAAATTATTTCCTTCTGGTTTATTTGCTTGCTTTTTTTTTTTTTCCCCCCAGCAGCCATAATTATATTTCTGTATTTCCTTCTCCAGCAGGAAAAAGCCAGTGAGGAAGCAGCTCACTCCACCTGTAGCTCTTTGTGCTTAAAACCTTGGGGTTTTTTACCTCCAAACCTGTTGGGACCAAATAGATGAATCATTTGGGTCATTTCTGGAGCTCCTGGCACGAGTTTTGCAGCTAATCATGGGCTGGTTCATTGTGTTTGGTCTGACAGACCCAGCACATTGAACAAGCTTGTGGCCACCTTAAAAAACTGCATTTTTAATGGGGGAAAATAGAGGAGGGAAGAACTTTCCCTGAGCACCTTTCCTGTCATGTGGAGAGAGCTCTGATAGTGATGATTTCATGGTGTGCTCCTCTCTTTACTTCCCCATCAAAGGACAAGCTCAGTGAGGACAAAACCAGAGCAATTTAACATTTTCCTTTCTCTTTTTCGTTGTTTTGATGCATTTTTTTCCCATTTTTGAGGCAATTTTTCCATTTTTGATGCATTTTTTCCATTTTTGGTGCCTTTTTCCCACTCCATAACCTGCAGCCTCTACTCTTTTCCTCCCCTTTTAAAACTGCTCCCCACTGGTGACTTGTTGAAAAGTCCATGTGCTGTCTCATCTCATTCCCTGAGGAAAAGGGGATGGATTAATAAGTGGAGAGACTCCAATTCTTGTCTAGGAGAGCCTTCCTTGATCATTATATGTGTGATCTCCAAAATTGGGGCTTTCAGGCCCAGCAGGGGTTAAAAACAGCAACCTGAGGCTCTCTTTGTGTTAGGAAAACTCAAAGCTTCTCTTGGCCTTGGAGGGAAAGTCCCATTTGCAGATTTGAGGAGATTTCTATTCATGTTTCTGGCAAAGTGACTTGGATTTCACTGAAGTTTTCAGTGGAGTTCCCTGGCAGGTTGGTGAGCTGTTCCCTGCCTTGAGAACTGGTTTGTCACAGCTCTTTTATGGTTCAGGAGATATTTAAAACCAAAGAAACCAGCCCCACACCCAAAGGACACACAGAGAGCCTGGAGAAAAAGGGGTTTAATCATTTGTGTCCCTGCCTTCCTGTGGCTCTCCCTCTGCTCCCAGGGAGTTGTTGTTTTGCTCCTGTTGAGCTTTGTCTTCTCCTCTTGGCATGTTTGGATGGACAGATGAGTTGATGGCTCATTTTTCCTGGAAAGGGCAGGAGCTCCAGGCTTGGTCTGTGGTGTCTCCTACCACACTTGGCTAGGAATTTTAAACAAGCAGCATTATGTCCACTCAGTACAAATTCCCTTTTATCCAGAGCTCTGTGGTGTTTCCTTATTATTGAAATATAAATAACCCAAGGTAATTTGTGCCATCTTTCCAACATGTGCCATGATAAAAGTTAAAGTCCATGTAAGAGCTTGATCTGTCAGGTGGTTCCACCTCCACTGCTCCCTTTTTATCATGGGAGCATTTGCTTCTGGTGGGAATTTGCATGTGAAATGGGAGGTGGGGATTGTTTTATATCATCACTGGTGCCAAACCTCTGCTCCCCCTCTCCCCCAAATGGAGCAGAGGGACTTTACCCCTTGAACTGTGACCTTCCCCCTTGAATTATGACCTTCCCATTTGAATTATGATCTTCCCCCTTGAATTATGACTTTCCCATTTGAACTGTGACCTTCCCATTTGAATTATGATCTTCCCATTTGAATTATGATCTTCCCCCTTGAATTATGACCTTCCCCCTTGACTTATGACCTTCCCATTTGAATTATGACCTTCCCCCTGGAATTATGATCTTTCCCCTTGAATTATGACTTTCCCATTTGAATTATGACCTTCCTGCATGAATTATGACCTTCCCCCCGGTATTGTGACCTTCCCACATGAATTGTGACCTGTCCCCTTGAATTGTGACCTTCCCCCTTGAGTTATGACCTTCCTGCATGAATTATGACCTTCCCATTTGAATTATGATCTTCCCCCTTGAATTATGACCTTCCCCCTGGAATTATGACCTTTCCATTTGAACTATGACCTTCCCCCTTGAATTATGACCTTCCCCCTGGAACTATGACCTTCTCCTTTGAATTATGACCTTCCCATTTGAATTATGACTTTCCCCCTGGAATTGTGACCTTCCCCCTTGAATTGTGACCTGTCCCCTTGAATTGTGACCTTCCCATTTGAATTATGACCTTTCCCCTGGAATTATGACCTTTCCATTTGAATTATGACCTTTCCCCTTGAATTGTGACTTCCCCTTGGGACCTCCCCCTTGAGCTGTGCCACTGTTGGAAGCTGTTGTTCTCTTTCTTCTGCACCTTGTGCCACGTCCCGGGCTCAGAGTGTTTCTAACTGTCCATTTTGCTCCCTAGGGGTGCTACCTCTGCAGGGGAGGGCTTGGGTGTTGCAGGGGAAGAAAATAAAGAAGATGCATTTGATGTTTTCCGTCAGAGAATGATACAAATGTACAGGCAGAAAAGAGCAAGTAAATAGGTACGTGCCGTGGCCACGCCTGGGTCTTGCATTGCTGCCAACATGAGCTCCCAGGGCTGGTTAAACCTTCCCTTCCCAAGGGTTTAGTGCTGGTGCCATGAGTGTTACCTGGCCTTTTTTGACATGTCCTGAGAAGCCAGAGCTGCTTGGAACTGCTGAATTACCCCCAATCTTGCCTTCTAGGTTTGCCATAAGAGACTGGCTGGCTAGAAAGTGCACGGGAATGCAAAGCTGCTGTGGGAAAGATCTTCAGCAGAGTATGAAGAGCACTTGGTTCTCTAGTAGTGGACTTGAATGGTGGTGTGTTCAAATCCTCTCCAAGACTCAAGTTAGTCTTGTGTTGTGCAAGCTAACCACTTGGGTGACATCTTCTGGGGAAGAAACAGCTGATTTGGGCTCAGAAGTGCCTGTTTACCTCTCTCTTTCTCTCTCTCTCTCTCTCTCTCTGTCTCTCTCTGTGTCTCTGGCCAAGTTTGCCTGATTTGTGATGAGATTCCTCACCCAAAAAAAATGGAACAAGCAACATGAACCCCCTGACTAAGCTGGTTTGGTTCTGGGCCTTTCTGAAAACCAAGAATCTTCTCCAATTCAGATCTTTTGCAAGGCAGGTCAGCTTTTATTCCACTCCATTTTGTTGAAGGGTCATTCTTCAATCCACTTCTGCATAAAGCACTTTCCTCTCCTCCCTGCACCAGTTTGAAGAAGAGTCTCCACCTGGGTGATTATTTTGGGTAGGAATCCAGGCTTGGAGTGCAGGATGAACAGCTGAGTTCATCCAAGCCTGCCAACACTGAACCCTCCCTTGGAAACCTCAGCTGGGAAGGTTTTTCTGGGTGATGAACCCTTTTTGTTTTGACCCAGATTGGCAGCTCTTCCCCAGGAAATCCTTGAATAATTTCTTCCCTTCTCAAAGGAGTTTTTAAGTCATGAGCAGGTGCAGTCCACAGTGAAGAGAACTCTTGGAAGTGGATCATCAGTTTAGAGAGTGATTTCTGTTAAATATTTGCTTTGCAGAAGTTGTTTGATTGAAAAATCCCAAGACCTAAGACAAAAAAAAACTTGTATTTTAAGGGACTATTCCAGAACTTACTGAAAGACAAGACTGGATTAATTAACAGTGAAAGTGAAGCAGCTCTGAAGACTTGAAAGATTTAACTGTGTCACCAAACCAAGGTCTGATCATTCCTCTTTTTCTGACTTTCACATCACTGAGGGATTTCTGAGAGTGACAGAATCCAATATTGCACTTTGTAGTGCCCTCTCCACCACCCAAACCTGGACTCCTCTTTAAAGAGCTGCTCTTGAGCTGACACATTTTGCTGACCAGCAGCAAGTCCTGGTGTTCCCATCCTTGCAGAGCTTGTGGCAAGCCCTGACAGCACCCCCAGGGATGTGGCAGCACCTCCAGTCAGTTCCTGACAAATTTCCAAGAAAATGTGGTTTTTAATTCACCAACTCGCCTGTTCCTGCTGTTTAAAGGATCTCATTTTGTTCTTCCCCCATTAAATCTGGTTGTCTCCATTGCCAGTCTCTAGCAGCACATTTCCCTTGCTTGTAGCCACCCCTTTGAGTTTATTAATGCCAGGTTGGGTTTTTTCTTCACTGATTTTGAAACCAAAATCATGCTGTTGTGCCATTTTCCTCCTGGAGGCTCAAAGTCAGTCCCACCAGCAATGCCCTGGGGGTTGTTTCACCATGAACATCACCCGTGTTTTCACCTCTCCAGTGCAAGAACCAGAAGCCCAAAGGCCATAAATACAAATAAATGTATCTGATTGTCAGATTTAAGGACACTTCTTGGGGAGATGTTGAAATCCTTCCATTGTTTTGGACCACAAGCTGTTGGGAAACCATCAATGCCAGTGTGTGGCAGTGGCAGCTGAGCTGTTTGACTCCTGTTTGGGTGTGTTTTTCACTGCCCCCCTTGTCTTTCCTGGGTCTAATCTGGGTCAAACTCGAGCCTTTCCACAAGATCTCTCAGGCCCAGGCTGGGTTAGAATACCTGGTGTTGGCCTTGCATTTATTCCCACTCCAGAGGGTTCAGCTTTTAATCCAAGGAATTCCCACTCCAGAGGGTTCAGCTTTTCTCCTAACCCAAGGAATTCCCACTCCAGAGGGTTCAGCTTTT
>JAWWEW010000079.1:1535903-1553723 GCA_035583185.1 Anabacerthia variegaticeps | reverse complement strand
GAGAAAGGGGGTGGGCATGGGGGGACAGGAATGGGGGGAGAAAGGGGGTCGGGATGGGGGGCACAAGGGTAGGGATGGGGGGGACAAGGGGTAGGGATGGGGGGACAAGGGGATAAGGGGGAGAGTGAGGATGGGGATGGGGGAGGACAGGGGATGGGGATGATGGGAATGGAGGGCATGGGGACAGCGGGGAAAGCGGGGATTGGCATGGGGGGACAGGGGATAAGGGGGAGAGTGAGGACGGAGATAGAGGGGACAGGGGATGGAGGGAGAACGGGGGTGGGTATGGGGAGCACAGAGGATGGGGGGGATCGGGGATGAGGAGGATGGGGATGGAGGGCATGAGGATGCTGAGGATGGAGGGGATGAGGATGCTGAGGATGGAAGGGATGAGGATGATGGGGATGGAGGGCATGGCGATGGTGGCTACAGGGGCTGGGTGCGGGGGATGAGGCGGTGCCGGATCTCGGGGGTGCGAGATGCGCCCCACGCCTTCCCACGGAGGAACCGAACCCCCCAGCCCCTGCACCGGGAGAGAGAGCGGCTCCCTCCCCGCATCCCCCTCCCCGCATCTCCCTCCCCCGCTCCCAGCGCTCCATCCCGGCAGGGCTGAGCCTTTATTCCTTCCAGGTTATTCCCGGCTCATCCCTCGCCTTTCCCCGCAATGCCGGGGGGTCCCTGCCCCGCATCCCCACCGCCGCATCCCCACGCGTGATTCCCCCCGGGGTGGGGGAGGAAGGAAAGGGGACACGTTTCGGCGTGTTTGCGTGGAAAATGTCCTTCCCTGCCCTGCGGAGGGAGGGAGGGATGGAGGGAGGGATGGCCGGCTCGGTGCTGCAGTGCTGGGCGAGCGCAGGGATGCAGGGATGCTCCGGGCCGGTCCTCCCGCCCCCCAGAGGGGCTTGGTGGCTTTTGTCCCCCCCTGGAAGGCGACACTGTGTGAGGGACAGGCCGAGCAGGGCATCCCCGAGCAGGAACAGCAGCTCTGCTTGGTTCCTGTGTGTGTGCAGGGCCAGCAGAGCTCCCTCCCCTCTCCTGCCATTCCTTCCATGCTGCTTTCCTAGAGAGATGCTCAGGGTTCTGCTGGGGGCTGCTCCGGCCTCGGGAGGACTTTAAAGGCAGGAACAGGGAGGATTTGGGGTCAGGGCACAGCCCTTGGGGACAGGGGGGACACTCTTTTCCCACCTCCCCACGAGCACAGTGACACCAGGCCTTGAGTGGCTTGGCTGAGCTGTTTGCTCGTGGACCAAAGGCATCCCTGTCCCTCTGCCCTCCGAGGGGTTTTCCTTTGCTTAGTCAGGAATTCCAGGAGGGTCCTGACCTTGTGCAAGGGCCACTCGGGGTCCTGGAGGGTCTGTGGGCAAGGACTGTGCTGGGAGGGCTCGTGTCACACTGAATTCCCCCTCCTTTCCAGCATCCAGCCCCTGGGGATGCTGCAACGAGCTGGGGGTGATTCCCCCCTCGGAGCTGGGGACCCTTTGGAGGGTGGTGGCATCTCCTGGGGGTGCTGAGGTGCCATTCCCTCGGGAAATGGGTCACCCCTGTAACTGCAGAAGGGCAAGGGGGGGTGCTGGGAGCTGGTTCCAGTGGCTCCATCTCCATCCTGAGCGTGGCATCAGCTTTCCCCCAGCACAGGGGCAGGGAGAGGCAGCTCCCTGTGCATGTCTGTGTTTTTAAAGCATGGGAAGCCTTTTCCCTGCTCTCATTCTGCTGGGAAAGGGTGGAAGTTGTGGCTTTCCCCTAAAACCTGCCAGGGGATCAGTTTGTCCCTCGTGGCAGTGCTGGAGTTGGGGGGTCATTCAAGGGGGGTAAATCAAGGGGAGAAAAGCCCTGTTTGACCCTGGGAGGGACCTTGTTCCCTGCTCAGGCCTTTGAACCTTCCTCATTTGGAGTCTCCTCCTGTTCCCTGCGAGAACTGAAAGGCTCAGGGGTGACAAAATGACTCCACTCAGTGTCCCACCACCGTTCCCTTCCTGCCTGCCACTTTGAGACCATAAACCCTGTGATCCTCTGCAGCTGAGAGGAAGTGACTGTCACCACAAGGGCTCAAAGTGCACCTTCCTCAGCTCTGGCCACGGAGCTCCGGTGAGAAATGAGCGTGTAAAAGCCATTTCCCCCTTCCTGTGCTCTCTGTCTGTGTCAGAGAGGGGGGATTGGGCTCCTCCTCCTCTCCCAGGACCCACAGCCACATTTATCCCTGGCACAGAAGGTCCCAGAGCTGGGTTGAAGAAGCAGAAAAGTCTGTGCAGGTGATTTGAGGGGTCTGGAGCTGGATTTGAGTGTGGATTCCCACTGTTCCCAGTGGCTGGGTGGGCGTTGCTGCTGCTTTAGGTGTGATTTTCTCCTCCTTCCTCCAGCAGAGGATTTCAGTCCCATTGCTGCTGCTTCGTGGAATCCTCAGTGCAGATACAGGAAGGGCTTGTTTTGGGGTAGGAAGACCCCCATTATCTGAGGGGCTGTGGATTATTAGGCAAGGAAAGACCCCCAGAGTGAGATGCCCTGGGGTTTGGGTGTCCCTGCAGAGACCTGGGGGACGAACCCATCCCCTCCAGGGTCTGCCCTGGGGGACTCAGCTCTTTGTCCAGTTGATTTCTGAGGGCACAAACGTGATGCTTTATCTGCAGGAGCTCTCTGAGCCTGCAGGCCACGTCCAGAAATTAAGATTTTAGGGTTTTAGGGAGGTGCTCCCATCCCTGGGAGCCTCCTTGGATTCTGTCCCTGCTGGTGCCTGGGCTGTGTCACTCACTGAAAGCCACTGTCCTTGGGTTGTCCCCTGTGTGACACCAGCCAGCCCTGAGGAGTTTGATTAAAAAGCAGCAACCTGAGCCCCTCCTGGCTCTCTGTGTTATTTAAACACCCTGGAGGGCACCTGAGCCTGGCCCTGCCAAGGCCAAGCTCTGCTGGAACACGACCAGGCAGCTCCAGTGGGGAAAGGCTGGCACATCTGGAGCCCAGCCCTGAGCAGGGCACTGGATCAGGCAGGGAAAACGGGGGGCAGCCCTGGATTCAGGCACAAAATTGAGCTGGGACAAGCCCAGCCATCCTTCCTGCTGGCACTGAACTCCCTGAAGGGAACCAAGAGAGAGGAAAACCCCCTCAGTGTGTCAGAGCTGGTGGTCGTGCTCAGGTGTCCCCTCAGCCCCCTGGATTTGTCCTGCTCTGGGTGAATATTTTCCAGTTTTGGCCCAGCCAGCTTTTTTGTCCCAGTGGTGTCTGAATTTGTAGGGCATTGCAGTGTCCTCTGGAGGGAAAAGTGCTGTGTGTGTGTTGGGAAATGTGCTCTGGGAAGGCAGGCTGGAAATGAGGGATCCAGAGTGGGGCTGGGAAGGACGTGGGAGCTGCAAAGGGAGGGCTTTTCTCCCTCTCAGTGATTTAGGCAACTTTTCTCCACCCTACAGCAGTGGGAAGATTTATTTTCCCAAGCCCCAGCCCGGGGTGTGTGGCTTGGAGGGGGGAATGGCCCCCAAATGACCACCCACCACAGAGGGTGGGAGGAGGTGCCTGGTTTGAAGCCCAAACCCTTTTGGAACCTCCAAATGGGAGTAAAGCCACAACAATGGGCTCTTTGTTCCTCCTCCCGGAGCTCTCCCTGCCCTGCTGTGTCAGCACTGGGGCTTGGGGAGCTTCCTCAGCCCCCACAGCCACCCCAGAGTGTCCTCAGGGGGAATCTTCTGCCCTTCTGTGTCAGGGGGCAAGGAGCAGAGGGAGAAATGGTGTGTGTTGGGCTCTGGTGTCACCACAGTGCCTTTGGGAAGTGTTTTCCAGGGAAAGTGGAGCCTGGAGCAGGGATGGGGATGTGGGATGGGGACGTGGGATGTGCTCAGCTCCTTCCCTTCTCAGAGAGGGGTGACACTCCCTGCCCCGGCTTTGAGAGGGCAACAGGGACCTTTTAGTGGCTCTTTCCTCCTGCCAGAGGGCAGGTTTGGATCAGATATTGGAGAGGAATTCCTGGATGGGAGGGTGGGCAGGCCCTGGCACAGGGTGGGTAGAGAAACTGTGGCTGCTCCATCCCTGGGAGTGTCCAAGGGCAGGTTGGAGAAGAGAAGGATCCAGGGAGACCTCAGAGCCCCTTCCAGAGCCTAAAGGGGCTCCAGGAGAGCTGGAGAGGGACTTGGGACATGGGATGGAGGGACAGGACACAGGGAATGGCTTCCCACTGCCAGAGGGCAGGGATGGATGGGATTTTGGGATGGAATTCCTGATTGGGAGGGTGCCCAGAGAAGCTGTGGCTGCCCCTGGATCCCTGGGAGTGCCCAAGGGCAGGTTGGAGCACCCTGGGCTATGGAAGGTGTCCCTGCCCATGGCAGGGGTGACACTGGGTGGGCTTTAAGGTCCCTCCAACCCAACCCAGTGTGGGATTCCTCAGGCTCTGGGCTGGCAGGAGGTGGCAGATGGTGACAGTGCCCAGGCTGAGCACAGAGGGGACACAAGGTCCCCCCCCAGCCCTGGGAAGCCACCCACGGTGCTGTGGGAAGCTCGGGGGAAGGGGCAGGAGCTGCTGGCCATGGCCAGGGCTTGAATTGGAGCTCTGCTGGCTCATCATTGTCATCTGCCCTGAGCCGGAGCCGCTGTGGAGCTGCCAGTCCCCGGGGCTGGCGCTGCTCCGTGCCAGCCACCCCTTTGTGTCCCTCGGGGAACTCGGTGTGCCCAGGAGCCACACAGGGCACGGCTGGCATCGATCCCAGCGCTGGGCATCCCGTGCCCCCATTCCCAGCCCTGCCAGCCCTGCCGGGTGTGGGTTGGAAAGGACCTGCCTCTCCGGTGCTGGAGGCTGTAAAAAGGGAGAGGGACGCGTTTGCTTCTTGCCACGAGTGTTTTTTGGCACCTCAGGGGGGCTGTGGGCAGTGCCAGCTTCCACTCTGTGCCCACCCTTCTCCCTCCGCTCTGCTCCTTTTCCCCCCCGAGCCGGGGATGCTGCGGGGAGGGGGCACGGCCCCCAATTAAGCCTTAATTACCCCTCCGCATCCCGAGGAGCCCGGGGAGGAGGGAGGGGAGGTTGCCCTTTAAGCAGAGCCCCCATTGCGAGGCTTGCCAAGAGCCCTGGGCTCTCGGAGCCGCAGCCGCAGCGGGTTCCCAAGGCAGCCCCGGTCGCCCTTAGCAACAAGCATCCCTGCGCCGTTGCCATGCCAACGGTAGCCGGGTGATGGCAGGACAGCCCCCGCCTCGGGTACCGCCACCCTCGGGTTGTGCCTGCCTGGAGAATCCCGTGTGCCCCCTCCCCATCACCCCCTCCCCATCACCCCCTTCCCAGCGTTCCCAGTTTGGGCAGCGCTGGAAGGGGATCCTGCCCGTGGCAAAAGGGTCGGAGCTGCATTTTTAAGGTCCTTTCCGACCCCAAAATCACTCCAGGATAAACAAGGCTTTGGGGTTGTGCTCAGCATGCCTAAAGGGCCGGTGCCTCCCCCATATCCCGGCTCCTTCCACGCTCCACTCCACGGAGACACAAATAATTGATGCTTTCTGGGCTCAGGACTTTGTCTCTGCATTATTTATCCCCCCCCCCTTCGAGTTTCCTCCTCCTCTCCCTCCCTTTGGCTGTGGTTCCTGAATGGGAGATGCCCCTGGGGCTGCTGCTTCTTCCAGGTCTGGGCAGTTCAGAGCTCAGGAGAGGAGGCCTTTGAGAAGAGGAGCCCCAGAGGGGCCAAAAGGCAGAGCAAAAGGGGACAGCTGGGGCCTTAATTTAGCCCAGGGCCATGGAGGGGCCGAGCAGAAAGTGCTGACCTGGGCCAGGCTACGGTTACTTTGCAGGCATTTTGTTTTCCTGCCCAGCTTATCTGGTGTCCCTGAGGAGCTCCCACTGGGCAGGGGGTGTTATCAGGGGTTTGGGCAGTGGCTGTCCCCCCTCCCCGGAGCAGGAGCAGCTCTTCCCTGGGCTGCTGCTGCCCCTGGGGGTTGTGCAGGGGGGTCAGGGCTCTGAGGAGAAGCAGAAATAGGAGCTGGTGTTGCTCAGCTGCCACCGAGACAGAACATCCCTGCCTGGAGCCCCTGGGAGAGGGGGGAACCAAGGGGTTTCTCTCTGTCCCTCTCTGCTCCCAGGACACTGAGGCTGGAGGGTTTGCTTTTCCAGGGATTCCCAGGAGAGCTGGAGGGGGTGGCTGGTCCCTGTCCCCCCTGGGAGGGTGGGGACCCAAAGCTGGGACACTTTGAGTGTGATTCACAGGAGCACAACTGCTCGTGCCCCCCTTCCCCTGCCCTTGGCCATATTAGGGGAGGCTTTTCCTCCTCTCTCTGGCTCCCCAAGGGTGGGAGGGGAAATTCCAGCCGGGAAAAGCCGCTGGGAACGTGGGTGCTGCTGTCCCAACCCCTTTGGCTGCCCCGTGGCACCTCGTGCCAGGCTGGCTGGCACTGCCCGTGTGGCCAGGGCTCTGCAGAGCCTTTCCCTGGCTCTTGGCTGGCACCAGGGCCCTTCTGCCCAGGATGGTGTTGCTATTCCAGCTTCCTCTCCTGGGTTTCCCCAGGGCTTTCTTTGTCTTGGAGGAGTTATGGACTCCCTTCTGCAAAGGCCAGCCGTGCCCAGCTCGGCTCCTGGAGGGTGGCATGCACACTGTGGGCTCCTGGCAGGCTCCAGCAGGGATCTCTAGGCTGGTCTCCCCTGCTCCAAGCTCTTTCCAACCTCTTTGACCTCATTCCTGCTGTGAGGAAAGCTGGGAAAACAGGGGTCCTGCCCCTGGCTCTGCCCTGGGGCTCAGATCCCTTGGAGAGCTGGAGATCTTTGCCCTGAGCTCCCCAAAACCTCTCTTTGTGCCTTTTCTGATGGTTTCCCCCCCTCTCCCTGCAGCCCTTGGGGGAATGGTGCAACCTGCAGCCCAAAGATGCTGCCAAGATGCCCGAGAGTGCCTGGAAGCTGCTTTTCTACACGTTGTCCTGGTCCTACGGCACCTACCTGCTCTTCTTCACCGACTACCCCTTCTTCTACGACCCCCCCTCTGTCTTTTATGGTACAGTAAGAGCCAGGCGTGGCTTGGGATGGCTGGGCTGGCCAAAGGAATGGGAGTTGGGGTGGGAGAAGGAGAAGACAACTCCTAAATTTCCTTTGCTGTGGGGGCAGGAGGGGCACAAGGGGCTGTTTCCTTCTGACACTCATTGGGGGCTGGAGGGGGTTGAGTGGATAAATCAGGAGAGAATCGACCCATGGAATGATTTGGGTTGGAAGGGACCTTATATATCCCCTCCTTCTTGGGCAGGGCGACCAAACCAAGCTCTAGGAGAGGGTTTGATGCCAGGGGAAGGGTTTGGGAGCCAGGACAGCTGGATCCCCATCCAGCCTCTCCATCTGGAGCTGCTGAGCCGAGGGTGGGCACTGTGGGGGCTCACCTGCTGGCAGGGGCTGTGTGCCCGTGGGCTCAGGTGGTGTCCCTGTGCCCCCAGACTGGAAGAAGGGCATGGAGGTGCCCCTGGGCTCAGCTGGGTATCTCTGTGCCCCCAGACTGGCAGAAGGGCATGGAGGTGCCCATAGACATGGCCAACACTCCCCTGCTGGTGGGAGCTTTGTGCCTGTGGGCTCAGCTGGGTATCTCTGTGCCCCCAGACTGGCAGAAGGGCATGGAGGTGCCCACGGACATCGCCATCGCGTACCTGCTGCAGTGCAGCTTCTACGGCCACTCCATCTACGCCACAGCCTACATGGACACGTGGCGCAAGGACTCGGTGGTGATGCTGCTGCACCACGTGGTCACCCTGACCCTCATCGCCTCCTCCTACGCCTTCAGGTGAGGCCCCTCTGCCCCCCGAGCCCGGCTCTGCCCGGGGCAGTCTCGTGGGCACAGGGCATGGGTGGTGTGCATTGTCCCCTTCCTCCCCTTCCTCCCCTTCCTCCCCTTCCTCCCCTTCCTTCCATCTGCTGGGCCAACCCAGGGCTCCCAAGCCATGTGGTTGTGCCACCTCGGGTCCCCTGGATTCCTCAGGGAATCTGCTCCTGGTATGATGGGCTCAGGGCTGGATTGGTGTGGATTCTTCCTTTCCTTCACACTCCTGAGCCATCCCAGATCTCCTGAGCCACTGTGCCACCTCTGGCTCTCTGGATTCCTCAGGGAATCTTCTCCCAGTGTGGTGGGCTCACAGCTGGATTGGTGTGGATTCTCCTTTTTGTCCACCCTCCTGGGCCATCCCAGATCTTCCAAGGCATGTGGTTGTGCCACCTCTGGCTCTCTGGATTCCCCAGGGAATCTTCTCCTGGTATGATGGGCTCAGAGCTGGGTTGGTGTGGGTTCTCCTTTTTGTCCACCCTCCTGGGCCATCCCAGAGCTCCTGAGCCCCTGTGCCACCTCTGGCTCTCTGGATTCCTCAGGGAATCTGCTCCCAGTGTGGTGGGCTCAGAGCCAGGGAATCTGCTCCTGGCATGATGAATTCCAAGCTGGATTGGTGTGGATTCTCCTTTTTGTCCACTCTCCTGGGCCATTCCAGATCTTCCAAGCCATGTGGCTGTGCCACCTCTGGCTCTCTGGATTCCCCAGGGAATCTTTTCCCAGTGTGGTGGGCTCAGAGCCAGGGAATCTTCTCCTGTCATGATGGGCTCAGGGCTGGGTTGGTGTGGCTTCTCCCCTTCTCTACCCTCCTGAGCCATTCCAGGATCTCCCAAGCCACGTGGCTCTCTGGATTCCTCAGGGAATCTCCCACGGACTGTGGGTGCCCACTCCCCCTCTCCTCCCTTCAGGTACCACAACGTGGGCATCCTGGTGCTCTTCCTCCACGATGTCAACGATGTCCAGCTGGAGTTCACCAAGCTCAACGTGTACTTCAAGCACCGGGGAGGGGTTTACCACCGCCTCAACGATGTGGTCTCCAACATCGGCTGCCTCACCTTCAGCATCAGCTGGTGGGTTTGTGCCCCTCCTGCCCAGCTTTTGTGATCCCCCCTCCCAGCCCCTCCCAGTGCCTTGGGGTTTGTGTGACGGGAAGGAGCCCTTTGCAGCAGATCCTGGCCCCATGCTGGGCTTGGAATCCCTCTGTAGTGCCTTGGCTGGGCTTGGAATCCCTCTGTAGTGGCTCTGCCGTCTGTCACCACTGAAGTGCCTGTGAAACTGTGCTCGCAGCGTGACAAATGACCCCAGGGGAGGAGGGGCTGCTTCCATCTTCCCACTTGTGCCAGCGGGAGAAGGGAGGTAGAGCTGGCCCAGATTCCAGCCTTGCCTTCCCTTCCCCTTGGGGAGGAGAGCAGAGACGGGAAGGATGGAGAGGAGGAACTTGCAGGTTGTCCCTCCTTGTCCTTTTGTCCCTGCCTCCCTCTCCGTGGGCTGCTCCCAAAAAAGCAGGGCACAACAAGAGGCTCAGACTGGGGGAAGGTGTTTGGGGATAAACTGGGGGGGCAAAGGATTAGGAGAAGCTTCCAGCTGTTCTCCCCATCCAGCTGGGACAGTCTGAAGGGTGGACCTGCCTCTGCCTCGAGCTGTGCCCACAGGAAGGATGTTCTGCCTTTCCCAGGGTCTGGAGCAGGGACTGGGGAGCAGGAGGGCCAAACTGGGGAAGCTCTGCTGGCTCCCCCCTCTCCTGGGGGGCCACCAAACCCACCCTGCTCCTGTGCCCTGGCAGGTTCTGGTTCCGTCTCTACTGGTTCCCCCTCAAGGTGCTCTATGCCACCTGCTACTCCAGCCTGCAGTCGGTCCCTGACATCCCCTTCTACTTCTTCTTCAATGCCCTGCTCCTCATCCTCACCCTGATGAACATCTACTGGTTCCTGGTGAGCGGGGGCAGCTCCCTGGCCCTCTGTGCCCTTGGAAGGGCCTGGGGGGGCTCCTGGGCTGGAATTCCAAGAAGGATCCATGGGGAGGGAGCAGTAAGAGGGGGGTGAATGTCCTGGCATCCCCCCAGGCTTTGGGGAGAGGGTGGGAAGGGTGGATGAGGAATCCCATCATCCCATGGGAGGAAATCAGGGAATTGCAGGAATTCTGCCTTCCACCCCCAAATGGGGGGAGTTGCCCTGGTCAGGTTGTGTCCAGGTTGTGGGACAGCCCCAAACCTTGTGGGGTCACTGCCTGAGGGTGTCTCTTGTGGGACAGCCCCAAAGCTTTTGGGGTCACTGCCTGAGGGTGTCTCTCCCCTCCCAGTACATCGTGCTGTTCGTGGCCAAGGTGCTGATGGGGCAGATGCAGGAGGTGAACGACGTGCGTGAGTACGACGTGGAGGACACCAAGAAAAGCAGCACAGCCAAGAAGAAAGAGCCTGGACTCCAACTGCCCCACGCTCTGAAGGAAGGGTATGTGGGTATGGAATGGTCTGGGCTGGGAGGAACTCAAAGATCATCCAGTTCCACCCCTCCTGCTATCCCAGGTTGCTCCAAGTCCCCTCCTTGGGCACACACACAGGGCTGGATGAGGGGAAGGGACACTGGTGACCCCCTGGGGCCCTGGGGCTGCTGTCACAGGGCTGAGAGATGGGGTAAAACATCGCTGCAGGTGCCAGGAAGGACTTTTATTTCCATGCCTGGGCACTGTCCATCCATCTTTATCCCAGGAATCCTCACCCAGCCCTTCCCTGTGGGACTGGATGTGCTCCCTGCGAGCAGCATCCTCAGCACAGAGCCTGGCGAGGTGCTGGGTCCCTCTGAGCAGCTCTGGCTGGGTGGGGACAGAGTGGTGGGACAATCCTGGTGGGACAGGGGTGACCCACCAGGGTCAGCTGGGATGGGGCTGGGGCTCAGGGTGTGCTCTGCTACCCCACAGGCTGCACCTGAAGAACGGGCTCGTGAAGGACAAGAGGTTGTGAGGGCGGCGTGGCCGTGCCAGGGGCAGCTGCCAGGACCTGGGACTGACCAGGACCCTGCACTCAGAGCCAGCAGAGGAGAGGAGAACTTCATCCCTGACCCCCTCCCCTCCCCTGCCCGGAGCTGGGGAAGAGATGCCACTGCCAGATCAGCCCCTGCTGGGGCTGTGGCCAGGCTTCACCTGGGGCTGGGGTGCTTTCTGTGGCCCACTTCAGCTGGGACACTGGTGGCTTTTGCTGGTCCAGGTGGGATTTGGAGCTGGCTTTAGGTCCCCTGGTGTTTCTCCTGTGGCTCCATCCACCTGGCTGTTCCCAATCCTGCTGTGATTCCTCCTGACTCCGCTGTTGGACCCTCCCACCAGCCCTTCCTCAGCAGCTCCTGGAGGCTCCACATCAAACCGAGGAGGGAAACATGCTCTGCTCCCCTGGGAAGGGCAGCCCAAAGCCAGCTCTGCTCCAGCTGCCAAGCAGGGACTGGGGAGGTGATGAAGGGCAGCTCGGAGCCTTCCTCCTCAGGAGGGGTCTCTGGGGCACTCCCAGTTCCCAGGAGCAGCTCTGCCTGGAAAACCAGCTCTGGGGCTTTATTCCAGCCTCCTGTCCCACCAGATGAGGGCCAGGAGATTCAATTTGCTTAGAAACCCTGTGTAGGTCTTAGAGTTGCTTCAAAAACCAGTCCCAGCCCTGCTCAGGGGCCTTGGACCCTTCCCCAGCACCTTCCACTTGCTCAAGTGAAGAACAAAGTTCCTGCTCCCTATCTTGGATTTCCAGGCAGCTCCAGCCTTGGAGGGTCCCCAGGCTGGGCTGGGGGTCCCTGTCCTGGGAGATCCTTTGGGTTTGAGTCCCTCAGACCGAGCTGTCCCTTCGTTGTCCTCCCCCAGGGCCCTCCCTCCCTGCTGGGCACAGGGCAGTGGGTTCAGGGTGTTAATTCCAGAGGGATTGTTGGGTTGGCTTGTCCACCTTGGGTTGGTTTGTCCACATTAGGTTGGTTTGTCCACGTTGGGTTGGTTTGTCCACCTTGGCTTGGCTTGTCCACCTTGGCTTGGCTTGTCCACACTGGGTTGACTTGTCCACGCTGGGTTGGTTTGTCCACATTAGGTTGGTTTGTCCACGTTGGGTTGGCTTGTCCACCTTGGGTTGGCTTGTCCACGTTGGGTTGGTTTGTCCACGTTGGCTTGGCTTGTCCACCTTCCTTGGGTTGCCTTGTCCACCTTCCTTGGGTTGGTTTGTCCATGCTGGGTTGGCTTGTCCATATTGGGTTGGTTTGTCAATGCTGGGTTGGTTTATCCATGCTGGGTCTGTCCTGTGGATTCACCTCCAGACCCAGGGAGGGTTCCTGACCTGGGCTGGTGGGGACTGTCCCAAGGCTGTGGCAGGACATGTCACCTTCTCCCTCACCTGGCAGGTGCCAGAGGTGCCTCTCAGGGCTGGAGTTCCGTGGCTTTCAGTGGGATTTGCAGGGAGGGAGGGAATTGGTGTCCCAGGACGGGCCGGAGCAGAGCTGGGGCAGCAGCAGTGCCAGCTTTGGGTGCTGAGGGTCCTTGGTCACCACATGGGGGGATAAAACTCAGCTGGGCAGAGTCGGCTTCGAGCTGGGGACTCCTTGGCCAGTTTTGGGGAAGGGGTGACATGAGGTGTGGTGGTGGCAGCTCTGCTGTGATGGCCAGGAAGGGACTGGGGGGGACACAAGGACCCCTCTGCGTGGCTGGGGCAGGGACCCCACACCTGGTGGGTGCTGGGGGGGTGCTGGTGGCCTTTGGGGCTGGCCCTGGGGCTGTGTGTGCCCAGGGCAGGGCCCTGTGTGAGTTGATGGCCTTAAGGAGACAAGTGTTGGGTGCTGTGATTGTGTTAAAGAAGGCTGATTTGGGAATGGGGTGGGGAAAGGAGGAAAGAGGAGATTCAGATCTGCGTCTGCCCCTGGATCCAGGTGGGAATTCTGCAGCACGGGGCTTGTCCCATGTGTGGGAAGAGCAGCCACCAGGGATGGATTTTGTGCAAAGAGCAGCCCCTTCCCTGCCACTACAGATGTTTTTTGTGGGACGAGCAGCTCCTTCCCTGCCACCAGGAATGGATTTTGTGGGAAGTGCAGCTCCTTCCCTTCCACCACGGACTCTGCTGTTGGTTGGAGATGTGGGAGAGGCTCTGGGAGCTCGTGCCCTGCAGCACCAAAGGGTTAACAGGTCCTGGGGAGCCTGGAGGGACTGACACCCTCTGCCCAATCCCGGCAATGCCTCGGTGCTAATTGAGCACCAAGGAGATCAAAGGCTCCAATCAGGGACTCAACACCCCCCTGGCCCCAGCTCCAGGTGCCCGGCCAGGCTGTCCTTTGTCTGGAGAAGGACTCAGAGCAATGTGGCTTCTCCCCAGCCTGGCCTGGGCTCTCCTCAGCTCCGTCCTGCCCATGGAGCTGAGTCTGCAGGAAAGCCTCTTGTTGAAGTCCTTGGGTCTGAGCGCCAGACCCAGCCCCAAAACCCCCAGCCCGGTGCCACCCGTGCTCTGGAGGATCTTCCAGGAGAGGAAGACGCTGCCCTCGATGGACAAAGACCCCGAGGATGCCTGTAGGGTGGAGGAATTTAATGTCCCCGGGGACATCATCCGTGTCTTCGCTGACCAAGGTACAGACACGAGTCTTTTTGGATGCCCCTGGGTCTCTGGGATGGGGGGCTTTGCCCCACTCCTTCCATCCCTGTCTCCTGAGGCTCAGGGAGGACGGGGCAGTACCCGGAGTTGGTTTCCAGGAGAAATCCCGGGGTCCCTCTGGGTGTTGTAGGTGGTTGTTGAGAGTTTAGGAAGGAGCGCGTGGGTGTGGACGGCGCGTGGCTGGGGCAGGCTCTGTCCTGGAGCCCCCTGAAGCCACCCAGAGGTGCTGGTTGGGTCCCAGGAGCCTGGATTGGGCTCTTTGGGGTCGTGGTGGTGGAGGTGACTGTCACCTGGGCAGGGGGGATGTGGCAGGGATGGGATGCTCCCCACTTTGGTTGTGTCCCCCCCTTCTCCTCATTTCCCCCTGCAGCACATCTGGCTGGCCCTGCAGCACATCTGGCCTCTCTGAGCCCCCCTCAGTTTGGTCGGTGTCCTCGAGGTCTCAGTGCACCACAAAACTCCTTTCTCTCGTGGTTCCAGCTTTCCAGAGGAAAGCAGGGGCTGGATAAACCCAGCAGCTCCCACGATTTGCTGCTGTTTGTCCTCCTTTCCCCTCCATCCCCAACCCCTCCCTGTCCTGGGGGAAAAAGTTACAGCTGGGGGAAAATAACACGCCAGGATGTGGAATAACACCCCGAGGAGGTGCTGGAGTGGCTGTAGCATCCCAGTGCCAGGGGCTGGAGCCCAGTCTGTGCCTCCAGACCCTCCTGAAGGCCGTGCCATGGGGCTGGCGGCTCTTCCAGCAGCCTCATCATCTCCACCCAGCTCTGCCAGCCCCATCTTCCTCTTGCTGAGGGCTCAGGTTGGAGCCCTGGGAGGCTGATCCAGCTCGGCCCGAGGGTTCAACCACCCCCACCTCTATTTCTCCTTCTTTGTCAGGCCCCTTCCTTCCCAAGGAGCAGCCCCAGGGGTGGCTGTGCCTGCGGAAGCGCCTCTTCTTCAACCTCTCCGTGCTGGACGAGGGCGAGCTCTTGACCATGGCCCGGCTGGAGATCAAATTCCACCACAACTCCTACCAGCCCTCCAGCCAGGGGCAGGTGTTTGAGCTGAGGCTCTCCCACAGCCCCCAGGTGCCCCTCCAGGGGCTGCCCCAGCCCGGGCAGAAGCTGCTGGTGGAACAGTCCTTCGTTCAGCTGCACAAGTGTCTCCTCTTCGACGTGAGCGCGGTGGCGAAGGGCTGGAGGACGCAGGGCAGGGAGCTGGGCTTGACCCTGGAGATCTCGGCGAGCGGGGCCGTGCCGAGCCTCTGCTCTGGCATTGACTCCTTCCTGGACACCTCCCTGCTGGTGGTGACCCTGAGCCAGCAGTGCCAGGCTGCCAGGAGCAGGAGGAGGAGGAGGAGGAGCACCGAGCACGCCCCGGTCACACCGAGCAACCTGTGCAAGCCCCGGCGTCTGTACATCAGCTTCAGCGACGTGGGCTGGGAGAACTGGATCATCGCCCCCCAGGGCTACCTGGCCAACTATTGCCGGGGGGAGTGCCCCTTCCCCCTGACAGCCGAGCTCAACAGCACCAACCACGCCGTGCTGCAGACCATGGTGCACTCGCTGGACCCCCAGGGCACCCCCCAGCCCTGCTGCGTGCCCGTCAGGCTCTCCCCCATCTCCATCCTCTACTACGACAACAGCGACAACGTGGTGCTGCGGCACTACGAGGACATGGTGGTGGACGAGTGTGGCTGCAGGTAGAGGAGCAAGGCTGGGGCTGGGGGGGCGTGGGGGCAACCCCAGTGGGTGAAATCCCCTCTGTGCTGGTGTTCAGGGGGTTTCCAGGGGGTGTGTTGAGGGGTCGTGGCTGGAGGGGCGGGTTTAGGACTCTCTCGGAGGGTTGGGTGGGATTATGATCAAGCCTGGTGCTGGTTGTGCACTGCCTTGTCCCCAGGGTGGGGTTGGTGGCACCAGGCTGTGAATCCCAGACCCTGCTGGTGCTTTGGGCTTCTTGGCTTTGCAGCTTTCTGGGTGCATCAATGACTTTTTGTGGGTGAGGTGGTGCCAGGGGGGGTGGCTGCGAGGGGAGAAGGTGACACACGAGCCCTGGGTGACCAAATCCCCTCCCTGGGATTTCTCTCCCGCTGTGGGAGCTCAGCCCTGAGCTGGTTTTAGGGTGTGACTGGTGATGGGGGGGTTTTGGGGGATAGGGGTTATATGACCCAGGGGTGGTGGGTGGCCCAGAGCTGGTGGGTGGCCAAAAGCAACAGAATTTTGCCCCAAAACTCCCCTGGGAGCCCTGGGCCAGGGGCAGGTTCCTGGAGGATGGGGGGGAAGGAGGGGCTGTGGGGTGGGCACGGGGGGCATTGGTGGCATCTTGTCCCTTCCCCAAGTGCTGCGAGTCGGGATTAATTTACCTCATTTGCAAATCGATGAGCCCGGGGTGGCCTCTGTCCCTGTCCCTCTGTCCCTGTGTGTCCCTCTGTCCCTGTGTGTCCCTCTGTCCCTGTCCCTGTGTGTCCCTCTGTCCCTGCGTGTCCCACAGCAGGAGCCAGGTGGCAGCCGAGCATCAGGCAAGGGCAGAGCTCTCCAGCCCTCGTGTGGTTTTAGGGTTCCTTCGGGTTTATTTGCTGCTCTCTGTGCTGGCCCTGGGCAGCAGGAACCCAAATTTGCACCGTGTCCCCCCTCGGTGAGCACTTTGCTTCCCCTCTCTGAGTTTTCCAGCAGCTCCAGGTTTAAATCCCAGCTCGTTACTGAGCTGGTGCCTGGGTGTGTAAAACCACCCCCCAGCCCTTGGGGTGGGGCTCTCCTGCCACCCCTTGGGGTGGTTTTTTTAGGGTAGGGGTGGGAAAAGAGTAAGAACCCGAGTTAGACTTGAATTTTTTGTTTTTCTTTGAACTGTGAACCTGCCCCCACGGCCAGCATTTTATTTGCTCTGCTGTTTTTGTACCGATGTTGTGTCGTCTTTGAGGTCTGATGAAGTTTTACCCCCTCCTTTCCCCTGGGGGAAGCACTGAGGGTTTAACCACTTGGGGGGGTCCCCTGTGATGGTGTTTTTGCTTAACAACACCCCTAAAATGTGTAGCTGAGGACCAAGACTGGAGCAGCTCGAGTACTTTAGTTGTAGGTTCCTAATCTTTTCCCAGCCTAATGTTTCCTGAGAGCTGCAGGGCAGGGCAGTTCTAAGGGCTTAGAGTAGGGCTTAGAGTAGGGTTTAACTCCAGGGAGTTCAGATTTAAGGCCAGGAGTAAGAAAACCTTCAAATATTAGTTGTTCTGTACCTGTGCCGTGGCATGAAGGCCAGGAGGTGACTCCTCACGTGGTTCTCCAACGCTCTGAAGGGCAAACATCCCCCTCCTGCACCGAGTGGAGTCCCCCTGGAGTAGCTACACCGAGTTTGTGCACAGGGTGGTGCCAAGAGCTGGCTGTTCCTGGAGGAAGCAGGCCCAGGAGCAGCTCTGCTGAGCCCCCCACCTGTGACACGGGGAAAAAGCCATTTCCATGTTTACTGCAGTGGACTGGGCACCTCGAGGTCCAGCCTCTCCCAAATCCTGGGGCTCCCACCCTGCAGGGAATTGGGTTGGGGCATTTCACAGTGGGCCCGGTTGAGTTGCTCCCCCCCCTCCCCCTTGCTATGCACACCCCCCACTTTTGTACTAGTCTGTGTTTAAAAAAAGTAATAAACTTGAAGTTTATACAATCAGACTAAGCTTTAATGAACGTTGTATGGTTTCCTCATTGAAACTTAGGGGCCACCTTGAATGCAAGAGCTGTTTATTTCGTATTTTATCGATGACAAACAGGTTTAAAACAAACTGAGACAAAAAAAAAACAACAAACAGAAGACTTTTAAATCAAAAAAAAAAAAAAAAATAGAGTTAAACACCGTGCTAGCACTGATGTCTGGATTTGTAAAACTCAGAGTAACTGCTACAAAGGAAAAAACCAGCACAAAGCAGAGGCCAAGCATTCCCAGCAGTGAAATAAAGGGGTGAGGGGAGAGGAGGGGGCTACATTACTCATGGATAGCGTTGCACAGAGGGGTCCAGCTCAAACCTATCGAAAAGTCTACGCCAACTACGCAGCCTACGGAAGGAAAAAAATTAAAAAGCCCTTCGGCAATGTTAATAAATAAAACAGTCCATCTCACAAGGAAGGAAGGTGGCCTGTGTCTCCATTCTTTCACGGTTTTTAGAAGTCTAAACTCTGGAGGCTTTTGATGAGAAAAGAATGGGTTTTGGTGGTTGTGGGTTTGGGGGTGGTTTTTTTTTTTGCAGTTCTCGGTCTCCGGTCGCTGCTGGACCGAAGGAAAAGGGTGGACACGAGTCCCGGGGTTGTGTGCACGTTCCTCATGGGCTGGGGGTGTTCACAGCAGGGCTGCACTGGGGGAGAGACACTCTGGGCAAACTACAGCAAATACAGGTCATGAAAGCGGGTCAACAACCTACAGAAAGGACAGGGATGAAAGGGCTTCCCCCGGGTACAAAAAGTGGGGTTTTTACGGCGTCGAAGTACATTCAGATGAGAGGTATTTTGAGTTGGGGGGGGGGGGGGGGGG
>JAWWEW010000079.1:1515162-1535893 GCA_035583185.1 Anabacerthia variegaticeps | reverse complement strand
ACTCCAACTTGAAAAACACCCACCCAGGTTAGTGGATCACTCTCTACTGTTCCTGGCCAATTGGGAGGTAGAGGTCAGTCTAATTTAGGGATCTGATAAAAATGGGTCTCTGTAGGAATTGTCAATTCTCTGCGTTGTTTCTAAAAAGGTTCAGACAGAAATAAAATGCTCCCAGTGTTCCCATATGACTTGTTTAAGACATGGGTACAACTTAGAAATTGGATGGCTTCTCTTATGTGCTGTTCTCAGTCCTGACTTCCAGCCAGCATGGATGGCACAGCCGTGTCCACTCCCTGACAAAGCTGCTCCGGGTTTGCTTTCCCAACACCTGAATCTGCCAACTCTCCTGCATGAATCACCGAAGAAGCCACACCAAAGCCTGACCCATTCTCTCTAATTAAACCCAGCTCTCCGAGGCCACCTTCCACCAACTGCCTGCTTTGTCCACTCGTCCCACGTGCTCAGGTCGTAGAGAGTCTTTCCTTCCAAACCAATATAATCCCCAATTTCCACTACTTCTTCCCCAAAGCTGTGGGAGTAAAGCAGGTCCGTTTGCATCTTCCCTCCAGGGCCGAAGGGCACAGGAACCCATCCCCTTTCAAGCGCAAAGTTCATCTGACAGAAAGGCTTGTTTTTCACAGAGTAGAGTCCAGACAGTAGCCAATTAAAGCAGACAGAAAACACTTTGAAACCCTCCTCCTGCCCGAGCGCGCAGGCTCCTCTCATCTAACTGCTATCCAATGTAGGAAGAAGAGGCTGATTGCTGCAACTTTAAATCACACTGAAAGTTCTCAAGGTTGGTGCTCTAATTTAAGTTTTGTTTGAAACATATTTTTTTTTGTTTTTTTTTTTTTTTTATAAGCTTCTCAGAACAAGGATCTCCCAGGTCCACCACTAAGAATTCAGAGACAAACTTCTTAAAAACTCAGTGCTCCTTTGAAAGAATCTCTTTAAAACCACCTCGTCACGAAAGACCCGTTCAGAATGTGGGCGACACGATGACACTAAGATTTCAGAGCCAGTGTTGGACAACAAAACCTGCATCTCAGAGTTGAGCATCAGCTGGATCCTGCTGGATTTCTGCTTGCCTTGCTGGCACCGAGTCAGGGACTCTCCCCCCATCTCTCCCTCTCTCTTTCTCCCTCAGATACTCTGCTTCTAAAATGTAAACAACTTCCTGCTAAAATACAGTACCCCTTGGAAAGGAGAACAACTCTGAGATGAGGGTTTTCCTCTCCCGGCCTGCTCTGAAAAGTAATGCCCTGCTCGCACAGAGAAGGATGGAATGAAGTGAAACCTGCACCAGGCCCTTCCCTCGAGCGTGGGGGGGCTGGGGGAGCAGGGACTCAGCTGACCACTCGTTTTGGGGTGAGTTCCTTCCCAGGGAGGCGCCAGCAGGTCCGTCAGGGCTCTCTCTCCTCTCCGGTCAGTCTCCTTGTCTCAGTGAGCTATAGCAGTGGGCTCTCTCGCGCGCTCCTTTCTCTCTCTCTCCTCTCCGTTGGTTGGTTTCTTTCTCCTGTTGCTCTCACACAGTGGTGCTTCAGTTTTAGCAGTGGAAAACAGGTATCCATTTTATTTTATTTTTTTTATTACCCAGAATAAAATGCTGATGAACTAAGCTCCACGCAAGCTTAGCTCTTCTTCCTCAACCTGCAAGAGAGGAAAGGAAAGGAGCTGTGTTAGGGACAGCTCTGCTGAGCCCCAGCTCTGCTCAGGGGGCTGGAGGGAGGGGCAGGGAGCACAAGGAGGGAGCCCTGAGGTTCTTACACTCTAATACTGTGACAGTCCCGTCACTCCACCATGTTGATATGCACGTTCACCCTGGTAAGTTGAGTCCTGTGACAGCGCCACGTCAATCTGGGATTTAAACTCATCACCAAGGTAACTGTCCTGAAAGGGAAAGGCTCTGTAAACCTCCAAGTCATCACCACGTGCTCCCTGATAAAGCAGAACATTGGGGTTAATGATGAAGTGGGAGAGGGTTGGTGTGGTTTTTTTGAAATCTGCTCTTTTTTGGTGCAGAATTTCTATAAATAAAGGGGGGGTTTGGTAGCTCAGAGCTGAAGCTCCAGCTCAGGGCTGTACGTGCAGCATTTCACTTGGATGCCCCAGAGAGCCCAACTGTGCAGAAATGCTGCAGCTCAGCCACTGAAAACGGTTTCAGTTTCGTTTCCCCCCCTCTACCAAGAACAAGGACGTGCCTGCACACAGACCAACCCCATAAATCCCAGGAACAAGACCAGACTCCCCGCCCAGTGCTGCTTACCTGTGATAATTCTGGTTGGGAGAGCCCAGGCTGACTCATCTGTGAAGGCTGACTCATGGAGATATAGCCCTGAGTCAGTGGACCCTGGGAGAAAGGCTGGGACACCACATCTTGGCTGGCTTGACTATTGGGAAGGTTTGACTGACTCGTTCCAGGAATCCCAAAACGGTTTTTCTGGCGCCCGCCACGACCAGTCTTTCCTTTCGGGGCCCCACGTCCTGCAAAAGGGTTGACCCCAACCAACAGTGAGAAGTTTTGCTCATGCAAAGAGGTTCCCACAAAGAGCTGATCCCTCCAGACATGAAATGTGGGGGTTTTGTCCCCTCTCTCCCCCTGTACCTGCAGCGGGTCCGTTGGCCTGGCCGAAGTAGCCCGGGGGTGGCATCGGGGGCATGACGAGGTTGAAGGGGATGGGAATGTTCATGGCAGTGACGTGGCTGGGGCCAGCACTGATCATCCCAATCTGGTCATGGGTTTGGAAGTACATGTTGGATGGGCGCCCTGGGGAGCAGGAGGAAAAGCCGCGGTGATTTCAGACATCCTGGTCCTGCTTTTAGGTGGGAAGGGAGCAGGATGAACCAGCAATGGGAAGGACAGGCCAAGCACTGCCAAGAACCACCAGTATTTCTGGTTCCTTGCTTATTCCACACTTGAAAATTCCATAGGCTCATCTAACACATGTTCATTCCTCCAGTTACTCCGTTACAGAATCAGCTGAGATTCCTCAAGTGTTTCACACATTCCCTTTTCCCTCACTTTTCCCTGCAGACATCAAGCTGTCTGGAGGGATTCTATATACAGAAAGCAAAATCCAGGCAGAACATAACCATTCCCAGTCCTTAAATTCCCTGTTTTCCTGGAGTGGCTCTTCTAACATTTAAAGCTTTCAAGTGTGGAAGACACCACACCCCAAGGACCAGTTAGGGGGAAAAAAAACAGTGTAAAAAGGTGCTAATTTGGACAATTTCCTTTACCTTGGCTGCTCCTGTCGTAGACAGATCCTGGGATAATGGCCTCCCGGGCATCATACATGGCAGTGGTCATGAAACGGGCACCCTACAAGGATGGGGGCAGTTAAAACACAGCCCTGGCCTTGGCAACTCTGCACTGCAACCTCAGGGAGGTGAAAATCTGGGAGAAGCCCCCAGATCAGGCAGAGTTTCCAAGTGCTGAGGAAATGAATCCCCTCCAAGGCACAGGAAAGCTCCAGTTATTATTTCAGGTCCCACTCGACCCCAAGCAGTGAGATTTTACAGGCAGCCTCTCTCAAACTGGGAGACACTCGAGGAGTTTTCAGCCTGTTTGGAGGCTCTGCTGGTAGTTTTGCCCTTGCTCTGTTCACACCACTGTCCTGTGATGGCTGAACAGGCTCCCCCCTGTAACTGCTTGGTTTATGGTACAGGATCAAGTACAAAACCTGCAGGCTGAGGGTTGGGTGCCATGCTATGAAGTCCATGTGCCTCATGAGCTTGCACAGAACAGTCCCTTCACCTCAGAACTTGCCCCCCGCAAAATGTGGCACTTTAAAAGCCCCCAAAACACTCAACACAGGAAGAGCTGAGGCAGCAGCTTCCCTGGGTCCCACCACATCAACCACAGGTTGTTGCAGGTGGTGAGGCTGTGCTGGGGCCTGTTCCCTCCACCCAATTCTGATCTCTAACTGATCACTCAGCCCCCAGTCGAGGGGTCACTCACAGGGTTGATGGTGTTGACCAGTTTGCGGGGTTTGCTGAACTGCATGAGGCTCTCCCGGAGGTTGTTCAGTGGTCCCTCCACCAGCACCTTCTGCTCCTTGTAGTAATTCAGGAGGTGATTCCAGAGTGGCTGCTTGGACAGGGCTTTGGGGTTGCCAACAATAATCACTCCATACCTGTACAAAAGCAAGAGAAACTCAAATTAACCTTGCTAAAAATGAATAAATTCATGTTATGTGCTGATGTCAGGACAGCCTCCAAATGCACCTCTGGCAGCAAAGTGAAGCAGGAGGAGCAACTGCTTTGTTTACAGCAGATGTTTTCCACAGTATGACAAAACACCTGGAAGGAGATTGAGGCAGCGAGTTGCTCAATGATCACAAACTTCCTTCTTCAGGCTTGCCCAACATGGCAGTGTGTGCCACCAACCACCTCTGACTGCTTTCAAAGCTTCCAGAAATCAAGGAAGACAACCAGCCTCAGGTTGGATTCCACATCACCTTGCTTGGGATCAAATCCATTAGAAGCCAAATAGTCAAAGGATGGTTGTTGGAAGGGATAAAGAAGGAGATAAAGGGAAGAGATCTGTCCTGAAAACAGAGGGGAATGACTCAGTGGCTTCTGAATTCCTGATGCCAAATGGGAACACTGACTGGGTTGAGATAAACAAGGCACAGAATGGTTTGGGTTGGGAGGGACTTTAAGGATCATCCAGGGACACCTTCCACCAGCCCTGGGTGCTCCAACCTGGCCTTGGACACTTCCAGGGATCCAGGGGCAGCCACAGCTTCTCTGCCCAACCTGTGCCAGGGCCTGCCCACCCTCCCAGGGAAGAATTCCATCCCAATATCCCACCTATCCCTGCCCTCTGGCAGTGGGAAGCCATTCCCTGTGTCTTCTCCCTCCACGTGCCCAATCCCACTTTACCTGGCTCTTGTAAGGGCCACGTTGAGCCTCCTGGGGTCATTCAGGAACCCAATGCCCTGGTGTTCGTTGGCCCTCACACAGGACAGGATAATAAAGTCCTTCTCCCGGCCCTGGAAGGCATCCACACTTGCAATTTCCACTTCCTGGAACAGAGGAAAACACGTAAATCACGGAAGCAAAACAGTTCTGGGACCAACAGGCATTACCAGACGTGCTGGCCACGCACTAAACCCTCCCAGCAGTTGACAAAAATGTTATTTTTGGGCTGAGGAACGATTTGGTCATTCCACTGGTCACTAAATAAGTTTCCCTGGAGGAAAACAGAGAGGCTCAGTTTAGGAGAAATTGCTTTCATGTGCACTGCTTTATGGCTCTCCTATTTCCCCCCAAGTGGGGAAATCAGCCCTTTGCTGGGATGGTGCCAAAAAGAATTCTGACTATTCCTAAACCCCATAGGAAGAGAGGTCCAAATTAGCACTGCTGCTCCCAGCTCTGAGAAACCTGAATCACAGGGACAGATCATTCCTGGCACAAGGAAAAGTATCTCCACCAAGATTCCCTTCAGTGAAAACACTGAGTGAGTTCTCAACATTGCAAAACAAGACTGTATTAAACATATAATTGTCTTGTTTGTAGCAACTAATTTTGATGTTTGGTAGGAGTCCCACTGATGGGAGGGCATGTTCCCAAGCAAATAAATAGTATGACCATCAGAATTTATGGAGCTTGGCTCCCTGTGTGTCTCTTCATCCAAGACACAAACTTTTCCACGGCTGGAGCCCCAGGGACCTTTCCCTCCTTCAACACAGACCTCAGCAGGTCCTCCTCTACCTGTTCAGCTGCTGCCCTGACACACACAGTGGCACCTCAAACCTCCCAGACTCCTCTCCCTGCTCTGTTTTAACCACAATCAACTGAAATGCTCCAAAATCCAACACTGGCTGACGCCTCAAGCCAGACTGAAAATGAAAGCGCTGCGAGTTTCACCATTTCTGCCTCCTCTGTGCCCTCCTCTGTACCTGGTAGAGCTTTGTGTGCAGGGAGCCACTGAACTGCATGTACTGCACCAGGTAGGAGCGCTGCCCTTCGTAGGGGGTGATGATGCCAATCTGGTCTGGCTTGGCACCAGCTTTCAGCAGCTTCGTGGTGATTTTCTCCACATTGGCAGCTTCCGTCCTATAGGGAGAGAGAGACTGGGTTATCCAAGGAGGAGGAAGGCATTAGGTCCGATTTTTTGCAATATAATGGGTCTAAAAGGCTTGAATAGGAATGCTGAGTGAGGCCACTTCAATAAAAAGATCAGTTTTGCTCAGGCTCTGCAGGAGCATTCACCGCTGTCACCTCTTGAGCTCACCCAGAGGAACACGGGCCAAAAGCAACACCTCAAGTCTCAGAATGACACAAATTTCTCCTTAGGTGCACCTTCACCTTCTCAGAGTTACACAAGTGGACTTCCTGGAGCAGCAAAACTCACAGTGGCCATCATTCCAAAGTGGAACTTGGGGTGGAGTTAAACATACACGTGTCCTTTTATAACCAAGAGCGTTACAAACATTCCAACCTGCCGTGCAAACAGACCCTTCAGCTGCTTTATCTTAAAGCCTTAAATATAGAATGTTTTTAATGTCAATCAGCCAACTATTGTGCTGTTTGTTTGTGCACAATCTGCTCTGCTCTCTCCAGTCTTGCACATGGTGCTCAGGAAGCAGACTGAGATTAAAAATATCTCAGTATCTATTTTTCAGAACTTGGTCTGGTTTCCCTTCCAGGCACATGAACAAACACGCACGACCAAGAGGAACAAAGTGGTTTGAGCCCCTTCTTTGACAAAGAAGTTGGAAAGTGCAGAAAAAAGGCACAGAATAAAGGAAATTAAATTCCCATCCCTTCTGCACCACTGCTAAAATCCAAGATTTAGGGCTCTGCCTCAGGAGTCATTGGAATTCTGGCTCCCAAATACAACTGGATCAGCACTTCCTGCTGTAGCTGCAGCCAGTTTATTCATCCCACATATCAGGCACTTTATCATGCCTTGCTCCTTATACAACCACTGAAGGAACACAAACTCCTCCACAGAGCAATTCAAACCCACTCAAGCTCTGAACTGCTCCCACTTGGTGCCTTTTTCTCCTGGTTTACTGCAAAGGCAGCCCAGGGCAAGGCAGCTCCAAACTGCAGCTCAGCCTGCACTACCCCTCATGGCAGCTCTTACCAGAGAGGCCCACGAGCAATTTTAATTATTCCCTAATTGCAAGCAAGGTTTTATGAGCTCAGAATTAGTGCAGAACATGGGAATCAATGCCCTGGCTGCGTGCCAGCACGCGATGCATCCGAGGTCATGTTTAGTGGGCACGTGGTGAGTTTTATTTACCTGTTTAAGTAAGAGGTGCCTGAACTGGCAATTTCCTCCTGTCCTTGGGTCACATAGAAGAACATTGGCTTATCAGGCTGTGGCCACTGGAAATCAAACCCTTTCTTCACACGGTCAGCTGAGGAGCACGAAAACAGCGAGTGGCACCAATTAACACAAACACTTTGACATTTCAATGGAAACCCTCAAACCTGAGTGCAGTGGCAACTCAAGGACTCCTTCCCCTGGCCTGGAGGGGTGGGGATGGAGCAGCAGCGTGGTGCTCACCTGCAGTGACGCCGTTCTGCAGAGAGCCCTCGTAGAAGATGTTGGAGGGGAAGGCGCTGAGGGCGGGGTGCATGCGGTACTGCACCTGGAGCCGGATGGGCCGGATGCCCAGCACCACCAGCCTCTCAAAGAGGGACTGCGACAGCCCAGCCTTGGCAGCCTTCTTGCACATCACCACAGGGCCCAGCTGGCAGTGGTCACCCACCAGAATGAGCTGTGGGGAGTTGGGAGATAGAGTTTGTATTGCGAGAACAGCAACACAGTCCTACTATAAAATATTGAGTGACAGCACGGTTTGGTTGGAAGGACCTTGAAGACCATCCTGTCCCACCCCCTGCCATGGGCACCTTCCAGGGATGGGGTAGCCACAGTTACTCTGGGAATTCCATTCCAGGGCCTCCCCACCCTGAGAGTCAATAATTTCTCCTGAATAGCCAATCCAAACCCACCCTCTGTCAGTTTAAAGCCCTGCCTGATGTATCAGGAGCTTATCGGTCTGGCTTGTGATAAGCCTCAGATCTCACCTAAGGCTTAGAAACCTTTAGTGTCAACTTGCTTTGCAGCTGATCACTTTGACAGAAAATCTTATTCACTCTCCAGATTGTTCCAACAGCACCAACACGTTCCAGGCAAAGATTATGCCACAGAAACAGCAAACTAACAGCACCAACACACAATAAAGTCATTTAGGTTTGTATTACGGGAATGCCTTTGAGGAAAGGGAAGAGTTTTGCATCCCTACGTGCCCACACTGGAATGCTGGTGTATTCCTCCAGTCCTTCTGTGCTGGAATGGCAGGGCTTTACCTGCTTTGCCCCCAGGACAACGGGCACCATGCACTCTGGCTCCGTGGCCTGGGTGCTCTCGTCGATGAGGATGGAGCGGAACTGCATTTTGGCCAGCCTTGGATCCCCGGCTCCCACACAGGTGCAGCAGATCACATCAGCGTTCTGGGGCAGGAAGAACACAGGGAGTCATCAATTCCTACATGGAGGAGCATCCAAACCCAGGCCAAGGAGCCCCCCAGGGGTTACACTGAGGTTACTGAACCTCACCATGAGCAGCTCGCGCTCCGCCGTTCGTTTCAGCGCCCGGTAACGTTTCTCATCGGCAGATGAGAGTTCTCCAGTTTCATCTTTAAGCTGCTGCAGTTTCTGAAGCTCTGGCATGCTGCAAAAATATCAGGAATTTTACTTTAGGGCCTAATTATTTCTAGGATTGCAGTGAAAGTAACTTTGAACTCATCCTGACAGAAGGGAAAGAGCAAATCAAGGAAATAATTGAGCTTCAACGACAACATCTGCCCGTTGTGTCCATCCCACCAGTGGAGGGGAGGGGTTTGGGCCCTTCCTCACCTGTCCATGTTCCTGATCTGGTTGTGCAGGGCCAGGAAGGACACGGGGGAGTCAATGGCCTCCCGGCTCTTCGCACACAGACGAACCACCTTCAGGCCAGTCTGGTGGATCTTCTCCGTGAGCTGGTCCACGGCGATGTTGCTGGGAGCACACACCAGCACAGGCCTGGGCAAAACCCACCAAAAAGTCTCAGTGAGCTGGGAATTCTTTCCATTAGACTTGGAATAAAATAACATGTGATGACACATCCTCGAAAAACATGCTGGGGAAGGGTATTTTCTGAAAGGAGCCCGAGTCTTGCCAGAAAAATACACTTGGAGAAAAGCTCTGTAGTTCAGTGATATAAATGCTTTACATTTTTAAAATCAAGGTGATTCTTTTCATTATAAAGTAAGGAAAACATGCATCAAGACTTGGAGGGAGCAGGTCTTACCCATTGCCCTGCCTGGCCAGATGGTACACAATGGTGGCTGAGGTCACTGTTTTCCCAGTGCCAGGGGGACCCTGAATAAGGCTCAGAGGACGCTGCAGGACTGTTTTCACAGCATAAACCTATAAAAAAATGGGGTTTATTGCTGTTTAGCATTCAAGGAATAGGATGGTGAAGTTGTTTAACCTCTGCTCATAAATCCTGTGTCATAGCAAAGGGGAGATGAGGTTACCTGAGAATGGTTGAGATCAGGAAGTCCTTGTGCCGTGAAGCGCTTTGGCAACTGGCATTTAATAATCACATCTTCCACCTCATGACCCAGCAGCTTGTGGTAGATGTAGCCAGACACTGAAGTCTCATCCACTGCAAATGTTTTGAGAGCACTCTGCATTCTGAAAGGGGACAAGGACAGCAAAAGGATTCATAAAGATCACTGTGACCTCAAGTCCACCATCCCAATCCTCTCACCTCAGGCACCAACTTAAACATATCTTGGAAAAGAGAGCAGTGGGAAAATAAGAGACAAAAATGACACTCTCAGAACACAGAACTTGTTTTTCTCCATGGGATCATGATAAAGACGCCAGGAAAATGTGTAGGCAAAATGGGACAGTCATTTTAGGTGCAAGATTTGAAAGAAATTTGTACTCCTAATAAATAGCAGGATATTCTAATAATGAGAAATTCTAATATCCTAGATATAGGATCATAACCCAATGTAAAACATGCAGTATAGGCATGGCTGAAGCTTCTTGACCCCACAGCCAAATGCCCTGGAATTTTAACTAGTTAAAGCAATTCCAAGCTCAGGAACGCCAGGCAAAACCAGGAAGAGCTGAACTACAAAACTGCTTTTCTTTTTACATTTTGAGGTAAATTCCCCCTCTGATGTATTTGCAGCAAACCATAAAATTGCCTCCAAAATGAGAAAAACGGACCATTTTAGGATCTTCCAGGCCTGTTGCTCTGTGTGTTCACAGACCCCACACACTGAGATTTCTGATTGCGGTGCCAAAATTATACAACTTCCCTGGTTCAAGGCAAATTAAGGAAACCAGACACAAAAGCTGCACCAACTCTCTCTACCAAGTTTTGCAAGTGTTGCCCCAATACCTGTCAAAGGAAGTGGATTTCCACACAAAATCCACTTGGAAGTTGTGAGTGACTTCCACGGGTGCTCCCACGCTGCTCCTCAGCTCGATGGCAATCTCATCACCATAATCTGTAGAACCTCGTTAAGTAGTAATCTCTAGCAACAATTTGAAGTTTATTTTCCCCAATTGCAGCAGGTTCTGCACAGCAGACACCCAGGACAAATGCAAATCATGGCAGAATTACTGTGGGGTGTATTTCAGGGCTCCCTGGGGAGGCTGCAGCCTTGCAGAGGGCTCTCCAAGTAAAGGATACTGTCAGGGACTTTGATGACGTGCCCAATTCCCTTCCACAGCGGGGCCAGGTCCCCTTTGTACCTCAGGCAGATCTCATCTCCCTGCATGAGACGCATGTCTGCAAAGGAAGGGGGAAAAAATCCTCTCAGCAACCACCTCCCACCACACAAACCCTTCCAGGGGTCTCTGCTGCCCCAGGTCACATCCTCACACTCCTTGTTTTCACCAGGAATAAACTCTCACATGAAACAATAAGGTTGTCTTTACCTGAATCAGTCTTTGGCAAAGTGAAATAAGCAATTCTCTTCTTGTTCAGGCCCAGGTCCCACCTGACTGTGATGTTGTCTTGGGTCTGAGGGGCAAAGAAAAGGCAGCTGTTATGTTCTTCAAGAGCTGTTTGCCCACTCTCACAGCCCTGTGCTTCAGAACAGTGGGGAAATAACAAAACTTGCTGCTCCAATGCCACACAAATATGTATTTGCTCCTGTGGGCTGAGCTCACACCCCCTGCAGAAGGTTAATTCTGGCCTACAGAAGTCAGTTCTGAGAAACAAAGTCCCAATCACACCTGGGTTATTCTCTCCTCCATCTTTTAAACACTCATTAAGTGCCTACATGACCTCACACGGCTCAGGTTTCAAGGTGCAGTTCTGTGGCACAATGTTGGTTCTAACACAAAGAAGATGGAAGTTCCCAAGTGTTTCAAGCCTTTAAAAAACCTCAGTTTGAGGATTTTTCTCTCCTCTCTCCCTATTACTGATACCACAGTATTTAGGATATTTAATTTACAGTAATTAAGATATTTATTCCACTTAGGGCCTCCTCCTGTGCTCTAAGAGTGTCTGACACCAGAGAACTGGTCAGAAGTCCCCTCAAACAGGCAAATTTCCAGCTTGTTACCTGAGACTCCTTGAGTTTCTTGTCATAATCTGCCTCAAGCTTGACCAGAGGACCAAATATGTTTTGGTACTGATAAGCATCTTCATATCTAAGCAGGACGTGCTGTGGCTCTTCATCCACACCAGGCTTTTCCAAGTCCTCCAGGGTTGCAGATGGATTTTCCTGCAATTTAAAGCACAAATGTTCTGTTTCCAAGTTTTAAGGATGAAAAAGGACTCATTCTAGTGTGTCTTGGTACTACAGGGACTTAAACCAAGGTGGAACCACCTTTAAAGCCACACCAAGGCACTACAAGTCCTGGTTAAATCCAGCCACGTTTGTTCTGCTCTAAAGGGTGCAGAGAAAAAGCTCTCAAAAAACAGTAACTGGATGGACTCACAGTCCAGCAGGTCCACACCTAAAGCAGAAATGTGGGGATATGGGGAAAGAAAATTGTGCTTTCAGATGGCTGAAGAACCTAAGGGTGAAGCTTTCCCACTGTGACCAATTCCCTGAACCCTTTGCCAATTCCCACCCGCACTGCTGGTCCAGTGCTGGGATTTAAGCACTTCCCTGCCTCACACAGTTGCTAAAATCTTGCCCTTCCTTCCCACCAACACAGAATCAGCCCTCTGGTGACATGTGAGCAGTGTGTGAAGGGCAGCAGGCACCTTCCAGAGCTCCTCCAGCTTGTTGATCTGCTGGGCTGTGATCTGCCGTGCCCTCAGCTGCTCCTGCTCCGAGGGGATCTTCACCAGCCAGGAGAGGAAGCAACGATCCTGGATGAGGGGCTGCCACTGGGAACTGTCCCAGTTGATATCCTTCAGGCTGCTCTGGCTGGCACAGGGCTGCCTGCACAACCAAAAGATGGAGACAATTATTCATTAGACACGTGGAAGGGAAAGGCTTGTGTGAAGAGGAAAAGCGGGTTCAGCTGTAAAACCGAAACAGCTCAAATAGCTCAGTTAGCAGGAGAAAGAAAAAAGCAAAGCAAGCCTTGGCTGCAGGGAAAAGTGGCTTTTTAGTTCTTGCATCTGTTATTTCAGCACTGGGAAGGGTCAGTGCTGGTTGGGTGTTTCTAGAATGGAAAATGTCTGCATGTAAAATGTTAAATGTGACACCCCAGAGAGGTTACACACATAGGTCAGAAAATGGGCTTACTTCCCATCTGCTGTGGGGCTCATTCCATAGAAACACACTTCCTGCTCTCAAATACAAGGTAAGTGACAGCACTGACTTAAAATACAATCATAAACTCTGATTTCTGATTGCATCTCTCACAAAACAACTTCTGATTTACTGTTTTCTCAAATGATTCCAGGAGCTGAGAGAAAAACCCCCTGTGTAAGTCACCACTCCAGGGTTCCTCCAGAGTAACTTCCTAAACTCATCTGTTGCTCTTCCAAAGCTGAGAAGTCTCAGGTAAAAAAGGGGGAAAACACCTTTTTTTCCATTAAGGAACGCTTCCTTTGGGAGAAAGATTTTTCTATAAACCCAACCTATTTACCCAGCAAAACACAACATTCCTTTATTGCATTCATGAAGTCTACACGACCACTGCAGGAAGAAGGGTGACAAAACAGAGCATGCAATGTCTTTTGGTCCCAAATGAAGGCAAGTGTTGCCCTTCAGGAAGGAGGTTATGCAAGAAGGCTGGGCAGAGATGTGGCAGCAAAGGGCCTCTCTCACCTGCACAGCAGAACAACCACTGAGTCTGCCTTGGCTGGGATGAAGCCAAGGAGGAAGACGTTCCGACAGCCACAGTTGTAACATTCCAGCACCGTCTCCCCCAGAGGCCCATCCTTGTGCAGAGTCACCTCTTTGCACTTGGCTCTCACCAGGTGATTCACAATGTGGCTGGAAACAAAGAACTCCAGGCAATTAACAGGGACTAACAGTTAGTCCTAACTTAAAGCTATGAAAAGACATAAATAAAATGTGTTTCTTGTGGCACACTTTGGTAAGATCTTGCCCCTTCCATCCAACAGTTCCAGTGGTTTCTCAGGGCATGGGTGTTTTAAGGTAGATGAGTGTGAAAGAATATGAAATATGTTAAAAATTCTTCACATTTAAGTTACTAGCTTTATCACCCAAGTCCATCCACCCCAACAGCTCAAACCAAAGCCCAAACTGCCCCTGTAATTCCCCTCCTGTCCCCACTTACCTGCCAGATGTGTTCCCACGCCCGTTACAGAACCACTTCTTGCTGGTGTTGCAGTAAACCACACAAGCAGGGTCGTGGATGCCACAGTAACTGCAACCCAAAAACCAAAAAGAAAGGAGTGATTGGCCTCTTGCTCACAGCAACGTTCAAACACAAGGTCTAAACCACTCAGCAGAGCACCAAAAGAAGGGGAAGTGAAAACTGGGGGATATGAGTGGTGGGAAAAGCATCAAATATGAGCTGAGCTTCAGTTCTTAGGCTGAAATATTTCAATATTCCCAGCCCTGCCATCCCTGGGCTGGCTTAGCCTTGTGTTAGCCACTTAGCAGGACTGGATGTGGCAGCTTTCATCTCTCCAGGAGCTCAGAGGGCTGTGTCAAAATGCCCAAATCCTCCTTCCACTCCCCAAAATTGCCCTCTGGCTTGGGTTTTACCTGCAGGCATGCACAGGGAGATCCTTGGTGTAGTAGGTGTCCTCCTCATCCTCCTCAAAGTTGAGCTCTGCCAGGAGCTGGCTGGTTTTGGCCACATTCTCATCCACAGCTCCATTCTGCAGGATCCCATCAGGGCCATTCACCTGGAAAGCAGGTGAGAGCTCTCAGTTCTGCCCCTAAAACCTCCAAAGCACAGAGCCAAGGAAAGGCAGCCCTAAAATCCTCCCAGCAAAAGCCAGGGTGGCCTTTCAAAGTCTCAAAATGCTGCTAGGAGCTGAAAAACACACATTGTAGAATGGGTATTTCCTTCATTAGCTCCTGTTTTACAGGATTATTTAAACTCCAGCTGATAAAAAAGTCACCAGGAGATTGCTTTGCTGCAGATTACATTTTTCCACAGTCTTACATAACTCACAATCAATACTTGCTCCATTACCTCCTGTTTCACAGGATTATTTAAACTCCAACTGATAAGTGGGGAAAAAAGTTGACAAAAGGAGATTGTTTTTCTCCAGTGACATTTTTCCATAGTCTTACATAACAAAATTCCACTTGAACTATTCCAGCAGGATCAAACACCAGTTTTTCCCTCTTTTTTTGATTTCAGGAATCCACCTGAAAAGGGGATCTTTATTGTCCAGGACCCGTTGTTGACCACAAACCAGTGCCAGAGCCCTGGAATTCTGCACCATTTGGTGCTTTGTCAGCAACTTTCCCACACCCTGGTAAAAATAACTCCTTTTTGGCACATTTACCACGAGGAGGGAGCAAAGAGGTGTGGCTGTCCCTGGGATTTTGGCATGGCCAGGGCAGGGGGTGCCTCCCAGGTGTCCTGGTTTAATTCCACACCTTCAGCAGCTCAGCACCCCCCCAAGGCTTTGTTCACACACTTTATTCTTTGGTTTGTTCAGCCAAGACCCCACCAAAACCTGAGGAGGGATAAACAGATCATAATCCATGTGAATTTTGAGTGGAAGAAGGATCACCACAGTGACAGCAATGACTGACACCACATCTGAGGTGAGTCCCCTCTAACAGCAAAATCACATCTATGTTTTTAAAGGTATTTGGTTAGACAAAATTTATCTCCACAATTCTAAATGAGAGGATAAAAATCCCTCAAGGCCTCTGTCTATGAAAACAGCCTTTTAACAACTCTTCTGCAGTTAAAAAGATTTCAAGCCATTTCTGATATCTGCAACTTCCTCTGCCAGAAAACTGTCCACAGTGAGAACACTAAACCTTTAGTCAAAAAAAATCTGAGAGAACCAGTTGCAGTAGCATTTTCAAGCTGCAACTCCCAAGCACAACAAAACACTATCTGCCTTCTCTGGAAGTCTAATTTTGTTGCCAGGCCAGGGCAGTTTCAATATTGCACATTAAAATTTAACAATTTGCAAGAGTTAAATTTAAAACCGAGCAGGAGCCACTTCACATTTGCCCTCAGCAGCTGGGACTGGGCTCAGCTCTGTTTCATCATCTTCAAATGAAATGAGGGGCATTTGCAAAACACAGATAAATAAATGGTCTGACTTTTTATTGATGGCATCTCCAAGCTCTGGCTTTTAATAGGATGGGCAAAGGGAATAAAAAGACACTAAAGGAGGTGCAGCAGCAGCACCAGCAGGACCTCAGAGTGTGCTGGAGGCAGATCCTCTCTCAGCTCACTGGGGAACAGCATCTGCAGAGGTGTTAGAGGAGAAATAGCCACCTAAATGGATACATCCATTTGAAATGGATAGTGCCATTTTATAAGACAGGGAATAACTTAATCACTGATGGTGGAATTCCAAAGCTTTAGGTTCATGTGCATTTCTAACAGCCACAAGTACCAAGTTTTTTCGAGTCTAAACCAGGTGCATTTTTCTAGTTCTAAACTTTTCTGTCCCCAAACAGGTGCATTTCTCTGTTCCCAAGAGCCACAACTCACTGTTACACACATCAGCTGACAAATCCACCACACTTTTCAAGTGCTCATAAAAAGCTGGACTCCTCAACTGTGAGACAAGTGTAAAACTTGGGGTTTCCTCTCTTTTTAGCCTTTTCAAGGCAGAAAATGAAGAAACAACTGCAAGTTCCTTGGAGCTGTGCACGAGGTGACTGTGCTGGTGTCCCCCTGGGGAGCTCCTGCCCTCGGCTGGGCAGGAATGATGTCACTGCTGTCACTGATGTCACCTGTCCTGTGAAAAGCCAGCAGTGAGCCCCAGGCCTTGGCAGGCTCCCAAGGAGGAAGTGATTGTTCCAGCCCCTCCTGTGATGTCAGTTTATGTGCACAGGATTAAAAATCTGGCACCTTCAACTGCTGTGTGTGTGTGTGAGGGAGGGAGGGAAGGAGGGGGGCACTTCTGTTTTCCAAGTGTTGGCTGCAACTTCTGGCACAGCAAGTTCAGCAGCTCCAAAGTGAGCACCAAACCACCCCCCACGAGGTCCTGGGCACTTCCTTGATCCTTTTTTGGCTCTAAAATTGGGGTTGGGGGACAATAAAGTGCAGGGCACGGAGTTAGAGGAGAGTAAAGCAGGTTATGCAGCTCTTTGCCCAGAGAAGCTGTGGCTGCCCCAGCCCTGGGAGTGTCCCAGGCCAGGCTGGAGCACTGAAGGTGTCCCTGCCCCTGGCAGGGGTGGCACTGGATGGGCTTTAAGGTCCTTTCCAACCCACTGCAGGATTGCCCTGCCCATTGTGAGTGCCCAGAGGAGCAGTCCCAGACCATTCCCACCTCCATTCCCCACCCAGCCCAGGAGCTGATCCCCAGGTGAGCACACCTGGATCCACTTCATGGAGTTCTACTTTCAAGTGCTGCATTTCAAGCTGGAACAAGCAAACTAATTGCACTTCAGGAGGTGTTTTGCTAGAAAAGGACTTTGGTAAGAAGCCTTCAGCCCCACCAGTGCTGGTGATGCATTTCCACACCACAGGGTCCCAAGTCAGGGCATTTCCCCCCTCACACTTAAGGAAAAGCCCCATTTTTGGACTTGTCTGGCTAACCCAAGGTGTGGTTTGTAGATTCTTTACTTTGAAGCTCTAAACTATTTACTGCAGGTCCTGATAATCTCCCGGCAAGGCTGGTTTGCTTTCCCTTTCAAAAGGAGGAAGTGGCTCTTGGTGAGAGCACTCCCCCTACCCCACCCTGGGCTCAGCTTCCAGATGGGACCTGAGCAACAAGAAGTCATTTTGCCAAGACAAAAAAGTCTTTGTTAGGACTGGAAATCAAATCCAGCCTCCATGGTCTAGACCAAAAACCTAAAGGCTGCTCCAGTCTCCTTCAGCCACTCCACCAGCTTAGTTCCCACATCTACACCGTGGGCCTTGTTGGGACAGTCCCTGGCTGTGAAAAAGAAGGCAGAAAAGAGAATTTCAGAGAATTGTTGGATTCCAGAATGGTTTGGGTTGGAAAGAACTTAAAAGATCAACAAGTCCCACTCACTGCCATGGGCAGGGACATCTTCTACCATTTCAACCTGGCCTTGGACACTTCCAGGGGTCCAGGGGCAGCCACAGCTTCTCTGGGCACCCTTTAAATTTACCTTAAAATATTTAGGCTAATCTATTCTTGTCTTTAATGACAGGGAAACAACGGGAATAGAGTTTTGTGAAGGAAAACCAGCAGAGAATGCTTGCTCTTTATCTTCTGTCAACTGGACACTAATCAATTTTAACATCCTCCTAAAGGGTTAATAAATATACTTTGGGAAAGGAAGTTTTTATAGACCAATCCACCACATTTCCCTAAAAAATTCAGTGCCCTGTGCTGCTCAACAATTTTTTTAAACACCAGGACATGAAGCAGCAAGAGCACAAGTTTACACCTTCATCAGCCTCACATATTTCTTTAATTAGCTTTAATTATAATCACAGGAATAATATTTAATTAAGCAAAAACGTGATCAATTTGGAGGCCTTGGAAGCTCCTTTGGAATATGCCCCCTGCCAAAAGGCACAAGCTCAAATGATTTGTTGGAGGCAGCAAAATTTTCCCCAGAACCTTTAAATAAAAAAAAAAAACCCTCCTTTCTGATCTTATCACTGGTGAGGCCGCTGAGAGGGCAGGTCTGAGCAGATCCAGGGGGTTGGTTTGACTCCAGCTCAGGAGGAAACCAGACTTATTCCACTTGGGGGAGGCTTTGTTGCAATAAGTCCATTCTCCCTCCCCAAAAATCCCCTATTTCTGAAGTCAAAATGAGGACTAGGATGGCCACAGGACTTTGGAGAAACATCAATATCATGATTAAAAGAAAAACCCATAAAATCCCTTCCTCTTTGCCAGGTCAGACCTTACAGACAAACCAGCACCTGAATGTGCTCTCCAGATCTTTTATTACTTTTTTTTTTGCTCTTGACTTCAAAGGCTTTTCAAACATGTTTAGACAAAAAAAAAAAGACCAACCAATAATCCTCTTGTCTGGTATTTTAGCTTATGAGGCTTATTTTGGGGTGGCTTTTCTCCTTTTTCTGGCCATATATTCTCTACTGTGAGTGCTGGAGTGATCACAAACCATTAAAAGCTTTAAAAACTAAGATTTGATTAAAAATTTAAAAGCAATTCATGTCTCAAGACATGATTTTTTCCTCCTAGTACTAAATAATTCTGCTCTCTCAATGCTCAAATTGGAGAAATTCTACCAAACCCAAACGTAAAAGCAAACAAACCAACAACCCACGGGGTCTCTTCCTTATCAACACCCCGACCTGAGCACATCCTGTGACACCACCCAGGATGTCACCGAGCCTTTTCAGTGACAAAAGGGACTCGGTTTGTCCCGGGATAAACCCCCAGGACAGGAGAAAACCTCCCTCAGTCCTGCCCTGCCAACTGAGGAGCCTCAGTGTTGGGTCTGCAGCCAGTTTGCTCCACTCCCAGCCCCTGATGCTGCAGCTTTTATAAGCAAAAGGTAAAAAAAAAACAGCTCCACGAGGTTTGGTTTGGGATAAAACCTCACCTAAAACTTCCAACTCCTCTTTCAACTCATCCCTCAACACGTGGGTAATGCAGAAGCATTTAACTGTTAATAATGGGACCACGGGAGTCTGCAAGGAAACTGAGTATTCCATGCTCTTTAAAATGGAGAAAAAGGGAGTTTTAAAAAAGTATGGGAGAGTTTTTCAGGGGTTTTGTTGGTTTTACTACAGAGAAGATGCAGCAGTGACAGTATCTTCATTTGCACCACTTCTTTTGGATCGTTATCCCCTCCCTGCTGTCGCTTTTGTGAATCGTTAAATAAATAGAATTTGGCTTTTTTGTACCAACCATCAGACTACAATTAAAAAAAAAAAAAATACCCACCCTGAAACGTTTTTAAGTCACGACGAAACAAAACTTAAACCTCAAGCCAAAATCCACTGGCCCTCCCACAAAACCCCCCAGCAGAAAACGAGGATAAAACCAACAATAATATCGAATTAAAACCGTACCTCGGTCACAGGGGAGTTAAAAAAAATCCAAGCCGAACTCCCTCAGCTCTGAACTTTCCACAACCCAGGTTTAAAGCAAGAAAAAAACCCCTCTGAATGAACACCGAGCTTTTGTGGTTGTTTTTACACGAGCATCGCGACGGGAGGGGGGCCAGGGGATGAGAGTGACCCCCGTGGGGTCCCCACGAGGATCCCAAAGTGGCTCCGAGGGCTCCACTCGGGGCTCCCGGGGGTCCCAAGGTGGTTCCGAGGGCTCCAGACGAGGCTCCCGGGGGTCCCCACGAGATTCCCAGACCTCCATATGAGGCTCCCGGGGCTGCCCACGAAGCTCCCAGGGCTCCCAAGGTGGCTCCGGGGGCTCCATACGAGATTCCCGGACCCCCATACGAGGCTCCCGGGGGTCCCCACGAGGCTCCCGGGGGTCCACAAGGGATTCCCGGACCTCCACTCGAGGCTCCCGAGGGTTCCCACGACGATCCCGGACCTCCATGAGGCTCTCGGGGGTCCCCACGAGGATCCGAGGGCTCCACTCGAGGCTCCCGGGGGTCCCCACGAGGCTCCCGGGGCCCAAACCCCACCCATGGCCCCCTCAGGGCTCCCCCCTCACCCTTCTCACCTGCGCTTCCAGCGGCCCGGGCGGGCCCTGCCCAGCACCGGGGGGCCCTTGGCCTTGCTGCGGCCCTGCCTGGCCCGGTCCGGGCGGGGTCTGTGTCTGGCTGGGGAGGGTGAAGTCGGTGAACTCGAACTCGGAGCCCTGAGTGTCGGCGCCGAGCAGCTCGGCCTCCTCGGTGTCCAGGAAGGTGAGGGTCTGCGAGCTGGGGCCGTACGCCTCCACACTCATGGCGGCGGTTCCTCCTTCCTCCTCCTCCTCCTCCTCTTTCCTCCTCCTTCCTCCTCTTCGCCCGCCGCGGCCTCCCCTCAGCGAGCCCGCCCGGCCGCGCTACGCGAGCGGCGGGATCGGCCGCGCGCACCAGGCCGCGCCGCCCCCCCCACCACCCCACAGGCGCACGGAGGGGCGAGAAACACGCACAGAGACGGCGAGAGAGCGGGCTGGCGGCGGCGCAGCGGGTGTGCCGGGGGTCGGCGAGGGCTCGGTGGGGGCCCGTCGGGGCTCGGTGAAAGGGAAAAGGGTCGGGTCGGGTCGGAGCGG
>JAWWEW010000079.1:1492534-1510063 GCA_035583185.1 Anabacerthia variegaticeps | reverse complement strand
GGAGGGACAGGACACAGGGAATGGCTTCCCACTGCCAGGTGGGATACTGGGAAGGAATTCCTCCCTGGGAGGGTGGGGAGTCCCTGGAGTGGATTTCCCAGAGGATGCTCCACCCCTGGGAGTGTCCAAGGCCAGGTTGGAGCACCCTGGGCTGGTGGGAAGTGTCCCTGATCATGGAAGGGGGTGACACTGAATGGGATTGAAGTCCCTTCCCACCCAAACCATTCTGGGATTCCCTGATTCTATGACATTAGTGGAGACCCTCATGGATCTCCCTTCCCAGGCTTCAGTTCCTCTGTTCCCAGGGGCTGAGGAAGGGGCACAGCAGAGGTTTGATGGGACTCGTGTTAGAGTTCATTCCTCATTGCTTTTCCCTGCAGGGATCCTACAAATGTGGGGCCTGTAAGCCTGGCTTTGTGGGTGACCAGGTGAGCGGGTGCCGGAGCCAGACGGCACGACGGTGCCCCAACGGGGAGATCAGCCCCTGCCACGAGAAGGCCGAGTGCATCGTGGAGAGGGACGGCTCCCTGTCCTGCCAGGTGAGGGCTCAGCCCTGAGCTTGGGGCCTGGGCTGACCCCCGAGGCTGGGGACTGATCCCAACCTCCCCAAGATTTGGGTCTGGTCCCACCATCCTGTGACTGAGGTCTGGTCCAACCCCCCCAGGATTTGGGGTCAGGTCCAACCCTACCACAACTGGGGTCTGGTCCCACCGTCCTGTGATTGAGGTCTGGTCTGACCCTCCCAAGATTTGGGTCTGGTCCCACCATCCTGTGACTGAGGTCTGGTCCAACTCCCTCAAGATTTGGGTCTAATCCCACCATGCTGTGACTGAGGTCTGGTCCAACCCCCCCCAAGATTTGAGGTCTGGTCCAACCTCCCCAAGATTTGGGTCTGGTCCCACCATCCTGTGACTGAGGTCTGGTCCAACACCCCCAAGATTTGGGGTCAGGTCCAACCCTGCCACAAATGGGGTCTGGTCCCAACCCCCTGAGACTGGGGTATGTTCCCAGCCCTCCCTGTGACCGGGGTCTGCCCTCCCTTTTCCCTCACCCTGTGCTCACTCTCCAGGGTCTGCCACTGCCCTCTCCTGGAGAACCTTCCTCCCCAGAACATCCCAGCTCTTCCCCAGCACCTGAGCTGCAGCCACAGCTCTTCCAGTGCTCCCTGGAGAGATGAGGTGCTCCTGGCACCTCAGACCCACTCCTGGTTGGTTGGGGGTTTGGGTTTACCCCAAGGGCTGTAAATTTGTCGTTCATGGAACATTCCCCAGAGCTGAGCAGGGACAAGCCCCATTCAGCAACCTCAGAGCTGAGTTCTTCTGCTGCCCTTTCTTTGCAGTGTCAGGGACCAGCCCTGGATCTGAGCTTTTTTAAAAAACAAGAAAGAAATGGTTCTTCCAGACCATATAGAGCATTGTACACCCGGGTTTATGATGTTGTGTGCCAGTTTCCATGTAAAACCTTCCATGTGGAGGGCTGTGGCCATGAGGGGCCTCAGCTCAGCCTCGTGGTGTGTGTCTGCTGCCTTGCAGTGCCTCGTGGGCTGGGCAGGGAATGGTTATGTGTGTGGGAAGGACACGGACATCGACGGGGTCCCCGACGAGAAGCAGCGCTGCTCCGACAAGAAGTGCCGCAAGGTGAGAGGGGCCAGCCCGGCCTCCTCAGGGAATCAGGAAATCTGGGGGCTCTGGGGACACCTTTGGGACTCAGGGTGAGTGACATTCCCAGCTCTGTGCTCTCCTTCCAGGATAACTGTGTGACTGTGCCCAACTCCGGGCAGGAGGACGCGGACAGGGATGGAATTGGAGATGCTTGTGATGACGATGCTGATGGAGATGGGATAGCAAACGCTGAGGTTTGAGTTCTGCTGCTTGAGCTCTGCCACACCTAGAGACACCCAGAGGTCCTGCAAAGCAGCAGCACCTTGAATGTGGATTTAGAGAAGGTCCAGGGCACAGGGTGACCTTTTGCTTTTAATCTGGATGATCTCTGCTCTGTGGGGACCAGGGACAGCACCCAGGGAATGGCTGGAGTTGTGTCAGGGCAGGGTCAGGTTGGATCCCAGGGAAAGGCTCTTCCCCCAGAGGGTGGTGGGCACTGACCAGGCTCCCCAGGGCAGTGGGCACGGCCCCAAGGCTGCCAGAGCTCCAGGAGGGTTTGGGACACAGGATTGTGGGATTGTTGGGGTGTCTGAGCAGGGCCAGAGCTTGGACTGATGACCCCTTGGGGGATATTCTGTAATTCTGAAGCCTCTAAAAACACGCAGAGAGGAGAGAACATCCCGACACTGAAGGGACCTCTGGAGTCCTGATCCCGTGGGAATTAGGGAGTCTCCACCACATCCCTACACCAGGCCATGCCAGGGGGCAGGTGGTGCCCCAGCTCAGCCCCTGGGTGTCCCTTCCCTGCAGGACAACTGTGTGTACACCCGCAACGCCGACCAGCGCAACGCCGACAAGGACAACTTTGGGGACGCCTGTGACAACTGTCGCCTGGTGAGGAACAACGACCAGAAGGACATCGATGGCGACGGGAAGGGCGACGAGTGCGACGATGACATGGATGGGGACGGTGAGAGGGGCTCTGCTGGGCTGGGGCAGCTCCTCACCCCGGGCATCAAACGCCTTGGAGTCAATTCCTGAGGGGCTCTGCTGGGCTGGGGCAGCTCCTCACCCAGGGCATCAAATGTCTTGAATTCGATTCCTAAGGGGCTCTGCTGGGCTGGGACACTCCTCACCCAGGGCTCCAAACACCTTGGAGTCAATTCCTGCTGGGCTTGCAGCGTTCCCTGAGCTCCCCCAGGGTCTGGGTGTCTCTCACAGCATGGGGCTCACAAGTGTTTGGTGGTGGCGTTATCATCTTGTCGTGCTGCAGTTTCAGGGGAGAGGTTTGGGAATATCTGAGCTCCCAGCAGCTCCAGGCTCGAGGCACCCTGTGGCAGGGCTGTCCTCTGGGGGGACAGCCAACCTGGGTTTGCACAAACCCTGCTTTGAGCAGCCACACGTCACAGATGACATCATGGCTTGATCACATCATGCCAAGCTGCTCCCTGCTGGCCTGGGGCACTGGGGGGGGGCAAAGTGAAGTCATACAGGTTGTCACCCATTGTCCCTGTCCTGTCCCAGGCCTTGCAAAGGCACTGTTGGCATCTGCTGTGGCAAACAGCCAAGATGAACTCGAATTTGTGATTATAATTCGAGGGAAAAGGTGTGCCCTGATTTAGGGAACTACAGGGATTCATCTTCAGCCTCTTGCCACTCACCCCTGCACACAGATCCCAGTGTGGAGCCACATTCTCCAGTCCTTGAGCTCTCTCCAAGGACATTCCCTCCCAGGTTCACGGGATCCCAGAATGGTTTGGAGTGGAAAAGACCTCAAAGCCCATCCAGTGCCACCCCTGCCATGGGCAGGGACACCTCCCATTATCCCAGGGTGCTCCAACCTGGCCTTGGACACTTCCAGGGATCCAGGGGCAGCCACAGCTTCTCTGCCCAACCTCTGCCAGGGCCTCTTGTTCCCTGTGCTGTTCCTGGTGCTCACACATCCAGTGTGGGACAGCCTGGGGGTGGTTCAGGACCTGCTGATCCCTCCACCTTCCACAGCTGCTTGGATGTCACTTAAAGCAGAATGGTCACAAACCCTGAAATTGTTGCTTTATTACACAAGTTCCCCCGTGCTGGATTTTTGCCTCATTGATGGGTCCCCTTTGCCTGTTTCCCAGGGATCAAAAACACAGTGGACAACTGCAAGAGAGTTCCTAACCCTGACCAAAGGGATGGGGATGGGGATGGTGTAGGAGATGCCTGTGACAGCTGCCCAACCCTCAGCAACCCGGACCAGGTAAGGAACCTTCCCAGTTTTGGTCTTCCAGGCTCATTCTTCTCCCTCACACAGTGCCTGTGTCCCCTGCCAAGCTCTGCCAAGCTCCTGGGAACTCACCCAGAGCACTGCTGGCAAATTTTGGCTGCCATCCTGCAGCACAAAGACATCCCCTTGAGCTCAGATGTTGGTCAGAGAGGAAGTTTTGCCCTCAGGGCTCTCCTTTCCTTCCCTGTTCATCCCAGTTCAGCCACAGCACTGCTGGAATCCCTCAGGGCAGGAACTCTCCCCTCCTTGTCAGCTCTCAATCTGGTCTCTTTCTTGCTTATTCCTCCTCTTGATCTATGGAAAATTTAAATTATTCTTCCTTTATCTTACCAGAAAGATACTGACCACGATCTGGTGGGAGATGTCTGTGACACCAACCAGGACAGGTGAGACCTGGCTGCAAAAGTGACACTTGTTGGCACAAAATCCTGGGGGTGAAGGAAGGAAAAGGCTCTGACAATCTGATGAAAAGGTGGGGGGTAGGAGAGGTGGAACTTCCTTCAGACCAGTGGAAGTATGGACCACTCCCCACATTGTCCACGTGCTCCAGCAGGAATGTTTCTGACCTGGTTTTTGGAATGACTAATATTTCAAGGCTTCTTAAAGCTAAACCCAGCCAGTCCTGCTGCTCCAGCTCCTGGCAGGGTTCCTCATGCTTGTCTCTGAGCCCCTGGCAGTGGGTGACCCTTCCCTGTCCTTGTTGTCCACCAGTGATGGGGATGGCCACCAGGATTCCCGGGATAACTGCCCCACAGTGCCCAACAGCTCCCAGGTGGACACGGACAACGACGGGCTGGGAGACGAGTGTGATGATGATGATGATGATGATGGAATTCCAGACTGGAAACCCCCAGGCCCCGACAACTGCAGGCTTGTCCCCAACCCTGGCCAGGAGGACTCGGATGGTAAGGGAATGGATCCAGGTGAAATCTGCTTGGGGGTTTCTCCTGGTGCAATTCACATTTCTGACCTCAGCCAGGCCTGTGACAGTTTCACATTCCACAGCCCTGACATCAGGATGAGCTTTGGGAAGGGTTCTCTTCCAGAGGTGTCTGTGATCTGAGGGGTTTCTCCATTGGCACCTTCCCTGCCAGCAGGAGAAGCCTTTGGGTTTCTCCACAACCACCTCAGAGCATCCCAGCGCTCTGAACCTCCTCGTGCTGCCCCTCCAAAGCTGTGCAAATGGGTGTGAGGGGCAGGAGGACCCCTGGAAAGCTGGTCCCTCCTCCTCTTGTGCCCCCAGGTGACGGGGTGGGGAACCTGTGTGAGGATGACTTCGACAGGGACATGGTGATCGACAGGATCGACGTGTGCCCCGAGAACGCCGAGGTGACCCTGACAGACTTCAGGGCCTTCCAGACCGTGGTGCTGGACCCCGAGGGGGATGCACAGATTGACCCCAACTGGATCGTCCTCAACCAGGTAGGAGAGGGCTCCAGTTCTCCTTAGAAGGTTTTGTGGTGACATCCAACCATTCCTGAATCCCAAGAGCCCTGGTTGCTGAACAAGAGGGAGGTTGGTATGTTTGGAACTGCACTAAGGACTCACCATTCCTCTTCCTCAGGGCATGGAGATCGTGCAGACCATGAACAGTGACCCTGGCCTGGCTGTAGGTGAGGAATTCCCTCCCTCCTGTTGGAAAATTACCCCTCAGTGCACCTTTGACAAGTAATTCAGCCACCACTCACCGACCCATCCCCTCCTGGGGGAGGGAAACACTTTGTGTAGCAAAGAAATCCTTGGGTTACACTGAGCAAAACCCACCCCCTGACCTGAATCCACACAAAAAACCCTCTTGGATCAGCATTTTGCCTTGGAATCAGAGTGTCTGCTCCCTGCCACCCACAGGTTACACGGCCTTCAATGGCGTGGACTTTGAGGGCACCTTCCACGTCAACACGGCCACGGACGACGACTACGCCGGCTTCATCTTCGGGTACCAGGACAGCTCCAGCTTCTACGTGGTCATGTGGAAGCAGATGGAACAGACCTACTGGCAGGCAAACCCCTTCCGAGCAGTGGCCGAGCCTGGAATCCAACTGAAGGTGAAGAAACCACGGGAAAACAATTCCAGGGGGGATCTTTGTCTCTCTCTCCCACGGCGGGACGAGCTGCTCGGTGCTTTGTCCACCACTCAGCCCTCCCTTCCCCACCCCAGGCAGTGAAGTCCAAGACAGGCCCCGGGGAGTACCTGAGGAACTCCCTGTGGCACACGGGAGACACCACAGACCAGGTGAAACTGCTCTGGAAAGACCCTCGGAATTCCGGCTGGAAGGACAAGACATCCTATCGCTGGTTCCTGCAGCACCGGCCACAGGTCGGCTACATCAGGTGAGTGAGGGCCTTGGCTTGCCTTGCCTTGCCTGGCCTTGCCTTGCCTTGCCTGGCCTTGCCTTGCCTTGCCTTGCCTGGCCTTGCCTTGCCTGGCCTGGCCTGGCCTTGCCGAGCTTTGACACAAAAGCAGCACCTCGAGGAGGGACAGTGTCTGCCCAAGGACAACTCCTGGAATTTCAGAACAGTTTGGGTTGGGAGGGACCTGAAGGATCATCCCTTTGCACCCCCTGCCCTGGGCAGGGACACCTTCCAGGGGCAGCCACCTTACCCCCAGAGCTCTCCTGGTCACAGCCCTGTTCTCCCCCAGAGCTCGGTTCTACGAAGGGCCTGAGGTTGTGGCCGACACCGGGGTTGTCCTGGACACCACCATGCGAGGAGGGCGCCTCGGGGTCTTCTGCTTCTCCCAGGAGAACATCATCTGGTCCAACCTGCGCTACCGCTGCAACGGTGGGTTCTGCAGGACACACACCCCCCCCTTGGGCCACTTGGCCTTCCAGCTGTTCCTGTCTCCCAGGACACCTGGGGACACCACTGGGATGGGACCCACCTGGGAGCTGATTGTGCTCCTCCTAACCCCTGTCCCTTCCTGTCCCCCTCCTCAGACACCATCCCAGAGGACTACGAGACGTTCAGGGTGCAGCAGGACTAACCCCCGTGGTGGAACCAGCCCGTCCTGCTCCCCACTCCGTGCTCGGCCGCCCCGCTCCCCCCTGGAATCCCCTCCCCAGAGCTGCCAGCACGTCCCTCACAGCACCCTCCCCTCCACAGCCACCCCCTTCACGAGCCCCAGGAACCCTCTGGGAAGGGCAGAAGGGCAGAGGTGAGACCCTGAGCGTGACCAGAAGCCTGAGCTGCTGCAACCACCACTTGTCTGCACCTGCTGGCAGCCCCCTGTGGCAGCTGGAGCAGCGTGGGGGATTCCCAGGAGTCTTTTCCCTACTCGAAGGCTCTGCAATGTCAACGTGGTTTTCCTTTCCAAGACCTGCTGCGAAGCAAACCCGGCATGAGAAGGACATGGGGAGCAGCCTCGGTACAAGTTGCTCATTTTAAACTCCCCCCAAAAAAAAGCACTTTAAGGAGAGCATCTTTGTTCTGGAATGTTGGATAATAAATATAGATTTCTCCTTGGTCACCTGTGTGTTCTTGGTTCCTCTCCTGAAACTTTCCCCTCACAGAGGTGTCAGAGAGACCCTCCAAGGGAATTTCCTTGGCAGTGCCAGAGCACAGGGACAGCTTTCCCTCGAGATCCTTCCTCTCCTTAGCCCACCTGGGTCTTGTCAGAGCAATAAATGGAAGCTTCAGGCTTGGTTTGCCTCCTGGAACCTGCCAGGACTCACGAACAGCCGAGGAGCTGGAAAAGGTGTTCCCATCCTTGTCAGTGTTCCCTCAGGATCCACCCAGAGATGTTCACACAGAACATCCCCCAGCTCAGCTCACTCCCTGCTGAGAAACCTTCACCACAGAGGAGCAGGAAACTACCAGAAAAGCAGAAATCCACCCAAAATTCACACATCACAATGTTCTGCATGTTCAGAGCAGCTCCTTGAGGAGTCCCAGCTCAGTTTCTGTGGCTGCAAAAAGCCAAAGAACCCAAATAATCTCATTTTGCTGTCCCTTCGTCCCCACGAGCACCGAAACACCGAGATTTGACACCAAAACCCCACCAACCCAAGTGAGGAAGCCACAAAAACAGCTGAGCAGCCAGAGATGAGCCCATCTGAACTTTTATTGTGTTTCCTTTACAAAGAATGCAAAGATACAAAGACAAAATCCTTCCCACGAGAAGAAAAGGCTGAGAAGGACATACATGGGAGTGGAGCTGTGTCCTCCCATCAGTTCTGGTTGCAAACACTGAAGGCCAATGGCAGATCCCCACTTTGGCCATATTAAAACACAAGGAACATCATCTCTGCAAGGGCAGAAGCTTCACCTCTTCATCTCCCCTCTACTGAACATCTTAGAAATTCCAAATCTGAGCCAAGCTGAGCCTTTTCCTCTCAAACGTGCCATCAGCCACAAGCCAGGATATTTGGGGAGTGCTTTTCCTGCTGGACAAACAGGCAGAGATTTGGAGCCATCCCAGCCCTGTTTGTCCTCCTTTCTGGCCTGAAGGTGGGCCAGGGGTGGAAGCAGGGGGAGTTCCCCTGTGTGTCCCCCCAGTCCCTCAGGGCTTGGGGACTGAGCAGAAGAGTCAAGGAGCAGGAGGCAGAACCAGCCTGGTCGGTGTGTCCGACCCAGCAGTCCCAGCTCCATCCCAACCCACCCACCAGAGAGGAAGGAAAACACCAAAATACCCAAACCCTCCACCCACCAGACATGGAACCCCAACAGGGTTAAGACTGACACAAGGCACAGTCACCCAGAGCTGGGGAGTGGCTGCCCCAGTTCCTGGGGTTATCCCAGGCCAAATTCCATCCCTGGGAGGTTCCCACCACACGGTGACCAGGGAATGGCTCCACAGGCACCCCACAATGAGGTCCTAAAACCCTCGGGCTCAGCTCTGCACTGACACCAAAGCCTCTGTTGGTGCTGGAAACCAATTTTGGAGGAGGAAGAACCTGACACTGCTGGGAAAACACCACCCCTGGCCCAGGGATGGAACCCCTGGGGATGCAGCCCTTGGGAACTGGTCATTCCCATTCCCATGGAGCACAAACACTGCTCCAATTACCACTTTTAGCTTTCAACTCAATAAAACAGGACCAGAACCAGCGACAAAGGGAACACCAGCAGGGTCGGGGGGTTGGAACTGGGTGACCTTTAAGGTCCCTTCCAACCCAGCCATTCTGGGATTCCAACACAAACCCCCTGAACCCAAACCTGCCACAGCAGATCCCACATCCCGAAAAACTCGATGTGGAGGGCAAGAAAATGCCATCCTGGGCAATGGAATCATGGAATCCCCTGTTTGGGTCAGGTGAGAAGTCTCCTGGTTGGTCCCAAATCAAGTGCTGGGATCCTTTGGGAGAAGAGGGGACATTGGGGGGACCTGACATGGCCCGAGGGTGGTGGGCACTGGGCAGGGCAGGGGGCCCCAAAGCTGCCAGAGCTCCAGGAGGGTTTGGACAACAGGACAGGGTGGGAGTTCCACCTCAACAGGAGGAAGAACTTCCCATGGGGGTGGCAGAGCCCAAACCAGCTGCCCAGGGAGGGTGTGGAGTCTCCTCTCTGGGGACATCCCAACCCCACCTGGAGGTGTCCCCGCTCCAGGTGACCCTGCCTGGGCAGGGGGATCTCCAGAGGTCCCTTCCAAGCCCAGCTCTTCAGGGACCAGGGATGGTTGGGGTGTCCCTGCAGGGCCAGGAGTTGCACTGACGATCCCTGGGGGTCCTTCCAGCTCTGGGATTTGAGGATTCAGCCCCAGCCACCACCCCCCTCCTGCTCCTGCCCTCTCCTCTCCCCACCCCGTGCCACCCTCAGAAGAAAAGAGCCAGTGGATTTTACCCCTTTAGGCCTTTATTTTGATAAAATTGGTCAAGCCCACATAAGGCAACGCACACCACGCCCCCCGCCCGCCCCAGCCCGCCTCGGGAAATAAATAACACAAAGGAGGAGAGGACTCATGTAGTGTTTGGCTTTGCAGTATAGAAACTCCACACAATGGTTTCTCGGGGGTTTTTTTGTTGGGTTTGTTTTTTTTTTTTTTTTTTTTCTGCTTAAAAAGGTAAAAATGGTTTATAATACACAGTCAGAATGTCGTGGTGCCCGCATAGAAAACCGACATGCAATCCATGCCTACACTGCGCCGTATAAATAAGATGCAACTCAAAATACAAAGAACAGGAACACTACAAAGTCAGTTGGAGGGGTTGGCTCGGGGTCAGGGGGTTTTTTTTGAGGGTTTTCTGTTTTTTAAAAAGAACAGACACACGTAACAAACGCTACCTGCGCTCTCACATTGCCATCACAGTGACGGGGGGGCCGGTGCTCCGAGGAATAAACGCGCTGGTTTTGGGGGTTCTCCCGCAGAAAGCACAGCGTAGGTTGGCACCTACGGGGGCAGAAGGGGCCTTTCCACTTCCTTGGTGTCCAGAGGGGGTTTCCAGGGGCTTCCCTTAAGGGACAGAGCTCAAGCCTTAGTTGGTGTCTCTACAGAAATCCAAAGTTTGTACGCCCAAGCTGCTGATTTCTGAGGGAAATGTCAATGGGTTTGGATTTATTGGGTGCTGCTTTGAGGGAAACTTGGGGCAGCTCCTGGTCTTGGAGTCACCAAGTCAAGGTTGGGAAAAGATCACCAAGTCAGGGTTGGAAAGAAGAACTCAATTAAGGTTGGGAAAGGATCACCAAGTCAAGGTTGGGAAAGAATCACCAAGTCAGGGATGGAAAGAAGAACTCAATTAAGGTTGGAAAAGAGTCACCAAATCGAGGTGGGAAAGCACCACCAAATCCAGGTGGGAAAAGATCACCAAATCAGGGTTGGAAAGACCTGCAGGACCATCCAACCCAACCTCCTCTGAGCTCAAGGTTCAGCCACGAGCGTTGGGGCGACGCTTCTTCCAAACTCATTAATTGAACCCATCCAATTTCAAAAACCAAAACCCCATCATCGAATCCGCCAAGAATCAACGATTCCTCCATAGCCTCTTCCTGGAAACCTTTTCCCTCTTGGCAGGAGAAGCCAAGCCGAGGGCAGCCCGGGCTGGGGGGGCACAGGGGAGGGCTGGCAGAGCTCCCTGCCATGCAGCAAAGCCGAGGGAGCCGGGCCATGCGGAGCCAGGAGGAGGATTTATGTACAGGGGAGAGGAGCCTCCCCCAGCCCACCCAGCAGCACAAGGGGCTGCCTCTGCTTGGGGCAAAAAGGAAAAAATCACAGTTTTTGAGACGCCCAAGGTTTATTCCTGTTATTCCCCATTGTATTGGCAAAATGCAACAGTCTAGCTTGGGAGTTTTTTTAATTAATTTATATATATATATATAGATAGATATAAAAACACATGTAGGGAGGGTGGGGTCACTCAGCAGGTATGTTTGGACAGTCACCCTTGGAGACACCAGACAGTTTCAACAGCAAACTTATCAATAATATCAATAACACTATTTGCTCCTTGATTTTTTATTGGTTTTTTTGTTAAGTGATGGTTTTCTTCCCTTCCTGCTGCTCCTCCTGCTCCCACCAGGCACTGCTGGGAAGGGACCCTCACACACCCTGTTTGAAAGGAGAACAGGACTGCTAAATCTGAGACAAAACCAGATTGTTTGTTCTGGAAACACTTGGGATCCACTCCACGTTCCTGTCTGACCCCCCAACACGTTGGGTTTGCTTCAGATCAACCTCATGCCACAGAAATCAGCTTTTTGAGGGCAGGAGGGTGGAAAAACTCTCGGGGGCAGCTCCTCTGTGATGTGTCAGGAAACCTTTGAGGGGAGGGGAAGGTTCCCTTGGGGAAGGGAAAGGCAGGAGCTGCTGAATTCCTTCCCTGGATCTCGAAGGGTTGGGATGAAAAGCAGCTTTTTACCTGCCCCAACCTGGGCCAGGGGGGATCAAACCCCTCCTGTCACCCCCAGCCCTCACCTGCTCCTTCCCTCTCCCAAAGGCCCACACCAAGGGAATAAAACCTGCACTTCTCTCAGCTGGACGGTCCCCAATTCTGCCAGTTGCATCCAAGATGGGTTAGTTGGAAATTTAAGGCCATTTTCAATGTCTCCTGACAAGTCTAAGAAACAAGAGCTCTTCTACACACATGGAGTTAAAACACCAGGAAGGAGTGTGAGATCCACAGCCCCCTGTGCCAGGCTCTGGGCAGGAATCTCAGCTCCCACTCGGCTGCTTCACTCTGAAGTGACTCTGCCTTCCAAAAACCAGCTCAAAACAAGAATGGACACATGCACGAGGGTCATTGCAAGGGGGAGAGACACAAATCCCACCAAGGAGCTACTGGGGCTGCAGGAAGCGTTTCCAGCTCCGAGTCACCACTGCCCAAAGTCCTCCTGGGTTTCTCCAGGGGTCCTCCTGGATGAGCTGCCTTTTCCCTCCTCCTTCAACTGGAAAAGCATCAGCCAGCTGAAACAAGCAGCCAGCAGGAGTTAAAAGGGGCTGCTGGGCTCAAATCCTGCCAAAAAAACCCCACAACTTCTTTCAGGAGATGTGGGAAAACCTCCGGAGAGCGTGGGGAGGGAGGGAAAGAAGAGATGGGAAAGCCAAGGGATCATCAAAGGGAGAATCCACCTTTTTAGTGCAAATGGTCAACAAATGGCACAAAACATGAGCAACACAGCAGGGTCAGAGAGATCCCCCCAGGCTCCTGCTCTGCAGAGCTGGCAGGATTTCTGGAAGCACACAGAAACCTAGTATAACTCATTAAGAGCAGTGGGAGCTCCTTAATTGCAGGGTAACTCGTTAACTGAAGGGTAACCCAACATGGGAAACCTTCCCAGAGGGAACGGGATGGGGGGAAGTGCTGAAGGGTTGGGGTTTCTTTTTGCTTGAGGGGTTGATTTGGGGTTCTTTTTGCTTGAGGGGTTGGGTTTTGCCTGAAAGAGGTGAGGAGAAGGAGGGGATTTTAGGCAAAAAGCAAACCCAGGTGATGCAGAACAAGAGGGGCTCAACAAACCAGAGCTGGCCTGAAATGGGAACTGAAATGGGTCTGCACTGAGGGACAGGAACCAACCCACAGCCCCTGCAGTGCCTCCTTTGGGGTGCTGTGCTGTTAATTGGTTGATGAGACTCAAAATGATGCTGATTCCTCATTAACTGCTGCCTTCTGAAGGGGAGGGTGCTGTGCTGGGAGATCCTGTCCCTGGGCAGATCCCAGAGCAGTGAGGATGGTCCAGGAGTGCCCTGCCAGGGAGCACCAGCCCCAGAATTCCTGATGAACCTGGAAATCCATGTCTGAAGAGCCCCAGGCACAGGAAATGGGAATCACCACCAATCCAGCCAGGACACTGCAGGGAAACCCCCACTCCCCACCCACTGGGGGTTTGGGGATTGTTTAATGCTGCAGCACAGAAGGTTCACAAGGACTACCAGAAACAGTCAAGGATGAATTCATGCCCCAGAATCTCAGCCTTTGGGAGGATTCAGTCCTGGATGGAGCAAGAGATTGTTCCCCTGGGTGAAAGAAGGAATATCTAAGTTCCTGCCACCCTCTTTTGCCTGTTTCAAAGGAAAACATCTAAACTTGCCTTAAGCTTCCTTATTTCTGCTCAACAGCTGTTTAAAATTCCAGTTAGTTGAAAAATACCTATATATATAATATATATAATATATTTCTGGAATAAAACCACAAAAAGATGTACTGTACAAGTATTATGTAGAGTGCTTCAGTTGGCTGTATGTAGTTTAGCTACTTTCCTAATATCCAAATATTTAAATAAAAAAAAGAAACAACGACAATGACAACAAAAAATCATAAATAAGTAACAGAATAAGTAATGAATAAAAAATAAAAAAGAAGTCATGATGATTCTACAAGCCTGGCATTGCTATGGAAATGCCCTTCCTGTTGCCCAGGAATCTCTCACAGAGTCAAATTAGAATGCTGCAGGTTAGTCTCCTCTATAGTTTCTTTAGCTGCTTTCAAATGCTCTGCCCCTTCCTCTGTGCTAATCAAGTCATGAATTATAGTACTTTTTTGTGTGCTCAGAAATGCTCTCTATATATGTAGCCATAGAGAGAAATAGATATATATTACATATATATTTTTTTTAAAAAAAACCAACAAAACAGAACAAAAAAAGCCTGGGAACTAGTGTTGACTGGGGTTTTTTTTTTGCCTGCTCGGGCCAGGAGGACACCGGGTTGGGGAGGGAGGGAAGGAGGGAAGGAGGGAAGGAGGGAAGGAGAGGAGGGAGGGAAGGAGGGAAGGAGGGAAGGAGGGAAGGAGAGGAGGAAGGGAAGGAGGGAGGGAGGGAAGGAGAGGAGGGAAGGACGGAGGGAGGGAGGGAGGGAGCCTTTCCCCCACCCAGGAGGTGTCCCCAAGCAGTGCCACCCCCGGGAGGGCAGAGAGGACAGGGGGGGACAGTCACACCTTCCCCTCCCCGTCTCAAAACGGTGTTTGCCACGACCTCTTGACGTTCCTGCCCCGCCCCAACCCCTTCTCTAGTGCAAGGAGAGCCGGCCAGGGTGAGGCTGGAGCTCTGGGAGGGGCCCGAGGGGCAGGGGAGGGCTGAGCTGGACACTCCTCTCTCGGGAAGGGCAGCGGGCGCGGCGGGACGGGCCGGGACGGGGGGGCTGCAGCGCGGCAAGCTCAGAACCACAAGCGTTACTCATCGGACACGGGGAGCTCGGGGGGCTCCGGGGGCGGCTCGGGGGGCTCCGGGGCCTCGGCAGCCCCTCACAGCCGGTCCATCCGGAACGTGTCCTCTGTGGCGGGGTCGGTGAGGACCATGTCGGGGTCGTTGAGCATGTGCAGTCCATCCAGGGTTAAAGGGTCAATTTTGAGTTCATCCAGAGGGAACTGGGAATCCGTGTCAAAGCTGACGTCTCCCACTCCTGCCAGAGAGCTGGTCAGTTCTTTTGATAAGCTGGGGGGAGATTCTCCTGTCACTGTGGGGGGGAGAAGGGAGAGGTGTCACCAGCAGGTCACAGCCACACACCCACCAGGCAAACAAGGCACAAACCAGCCCAAAACCACGGGAATAATTAATTCCCTGAGCTAAGGCTGAAGCTCAGAGGAGGAACAGCCACCCTCCTGTCCAACTACATGAATGGTTTTCATCACAGGTTCCCATCACCAGCAGAACCACCAAACACAAAGCAAAACTCCTCTCTCTGTGTGTTTGGTGCCTCCTTTCTCTCCCTCAGGTTTGGGAGGAGGGACTTTCATCTCCCTCCTTCCAAGCAGCAATCCCTGGCTGCAGCATGGACTGAGCCACAGCTCTCTCTGTATCCCTGTGCAGGGATTGTGTCCAGAATCCAACTGGGACCACATTCCCCACCATATGGGACACTTTGCTGGCCAGCTCAGGCCAAGCAGAGAGGGAGGAGTTTGGCTCTCCCAACTTCTCCTCACCGTGGAGGAGGATCCAGGGAATTCAGGGGCAGGACAAGGCCTTGGGACAATCAGTGCTGCCACTGCAGCAATCCCAGTGTGCTGGGATTCCAGGAGAGCTGTCAGGCACTGGGACACATCCCACACTGGTTCCAGGGACAGCAGCAATCCCTTTTTCCCTTCTTGCCTCCAAACAATCCACAGCACAACAGAGACAAACAGTGAGGCTGGGATCATGGAACATCCTGAGCTGGGAGGGACCCACAGGGATCACCCAGTCCAAGCCAGGACATCCCAAAATCCCACCCTGTCCCTCAGAGCCTTGTCCAAACCCTCCTGGAGCTCTGGCAGCCTCGGGGCTGTGCCCACTGCCCTGGGGAGCCTGGGCAGTGCCCAAAGAGCCTTTCCCTGTGATCCATCCCAACCCCTGGCACAGCTCCATGATGTTCTCTAGGCCTGTCCCTGCTCACACTGCCATGTGGAGTCTGAACAATCCACACCCCTCCTTTGGGCTCTCCCCAACACCTTCCCACCCTCCTGACACCCTGGAGCCCAAACACCCCCAGGAGTGCAGGGGAGGCCATTCCAGCCTGGAGCAGAGCGGGACCATCCCCTCCTTGAGGCCAGCACAGCCTGACCCTGCTGGCCCCAGCAGGGTGATGTCCCCATGCTGGCCCCAGCAGGATGATGTCCCCAGGCTGGCCCCAGCAGGATGATGATGTCCCCAGGCTGGCCCCAGCAGGATGATGATGTCCCCAGGCTGGCCCCAGCAGGATGATGATGATGTCCCCAGGCCAGGACTCACCTGTCAGGATGATGTTGGGGATGTTTCCATGGCTGGAGTAGTTGAGCTGCTGCGAGTCCTGCAGGCTGCCGTGGCTGCCCGTGAGTCCCATCATGGCAGCCTGGGAGTAGTTGAGGGTGGAGCAGGGGCTGTAGAGGCTGTTGGAGCTGATGGCGTTCTCGATCATGTTGAACTGCTCCAGCTGCAGGAGGCACAGGGCAAGGCTGAGCTGCTGCCCCACCAAAGGGGCCCCACAACTCACACCGTGGAGAGACACAGGCAAACAAATTCATCTGCAGCTGGCCTGGCTCCAGAGGGGGCTCTGGCACGGGGCTGGCTGGGACATGCCCTGCCCAGGGCAGGGGAGCAGCAACCAAAGGGGGGAGAACAGAACAGGGGAGCCCAAGGGAGCCAAAGGGGCTTCCCCTGGCAAGGGGGGGCAAAGGGTGGCAAAGGGGTCACAGCCAGCCCGGCCCAGGCAAAGGGAAGGGCAGGGCTGGAAGGACACCCAGGGGGCACCTCTTGGTTCGAGGGGTCGATATTTGTGGTGTTTTCAGTCAGTTCCACTGGGTTTCAACTGGATTTTTGTTATTTCAAAGATTTCTCTTTTTGTCATTTTTTTAATCTCATTTTCGTCATTTCAAAATTTCTTTTTGTCATTTTTTTAATCTCATTTTCGTCATTTCAAAGATTTCTCTTCTTGTCGTTTTTTTCAACCTGATTTTCGTTATTTCAAATATCTCTTTTTGTCATTTTTTTAACTTCATTTTCATTATTTCAAAGATTTCTCTTTTTGTCATTTTTTTTTAACTGGTTTTCGTCGTTTCAAACAGTTCGGGTTTTAAATCCGCATTATTGATTGATTTGATTGTTAATTTGTCAATGTAGTTTTCGTTATGTTCATTGATTTAATCTGTTAATGTTTTAAGTGCCTTTAATTTTAATTCTAATGTAATTATTTGAATGTCATTTTATTTTCATTTAATTTTAATGTGATTATTTTAATTGATTTTCTTTAATGTAATTGTTTTTATTTGGATTTTCTTTTAATTTAATGCAATTGAATTTCAATTCCCATTTTCTTTTAATTTATTTCAGTTTAACTGCCAATTGATTTTATTTTCATTGAACTTAGTTATTTTAGTAGACTTTATTTTTATTTTATTTTTATACTAGTTTAATTATTGAATTGATTTTTGCTCTTTAATTATTTTTATTTTTACATTAATTTGATTTTAATTTTAATTATTTCAATATTATCTTAAGTGATTTTAATAACTTTATTTTACTATTAATTATTTCAGTTGCTTTTCATTTTCACGTAATTATTTAATTGATTCCATTCTATTTTACTGCACTTTCCATGCACATCCTGGCACACCTTTCCAAAGCCCTGAAGCTCCCAAGGGTGTGGGGAGGGAATGAGGGGGGGAAAACCAAACCAAACCAAACCAATCCAAAGCAACCAAACCACAAAGCAACCAAACCAATCCGACCAGACCAATCAATCCAACCAATCCAGCCCAACCAAACCAATCCAATCCAATCCAACCAAACCAATCCAATCCAACCAAACCAATCCAACCAAACCAATCCAATCCAACCAAACCAATC
>JAWWEW010000079.1:1455802-1492369 GCA_035583185.1 Anabacerthia variegaticeps | reverse complement strand
AAACCAAACCAATCCAATCCAACCAAACCAATCCAACCAAACCAATCCAATCCAACAAAACCAATCCAACCAAACCAATCAATCCAACCAATCCAACCAAACCAAACCAAACCAATCCAACCCAACCAAACCAATCCAACCAAACCAATCCAACCAAACCAATCCAACCAAACCAACCAAACCAAACCAAAGCAAACCAAACCAAAGCAAACCAACCAAACCAAAGCAAACCAACCAAACCAACCCAATCCAAACCAATCCAATCCAACCAAACCAACCCAATCCAAACCAATCCAATCCAACCCAATCCAATCCAACCAAACCACTCAATTCAACCAAAGCAAAGCAACCAAAGCAAAGCAAACCAAAGCAGAGCTGCCCCTGGGCAGGGGGTGAGGCCACAACCCCCAGGAGGTCCCTGCTGGCGGTGGAGGCCGAGATGAATTTGCTCACCTGGTGGGAGAGGGCATTAGCCTGCCTAGCTGTCATCTGCTGCTCATAATAGGAGTCCCCAAAAACACTGCCCAGCATGGAAGAATGCTGAAAACAAAACAGAGGCTTTATGGTGCAGATCCCAGCCAAGCTCCAGGAGAGCCCAGGGAGCCTCCCCACGGCTCCCCCCGGCACACACGGCACGGACAGTGGGTGCTGGGGACACACACACAGGGGACACACGTGGGGCTGGGCGGGCTCTGCAAGGGCACATTGGGGGGTTCAAGTGGGGGGAGGAAGCCCAGGGTGGGCAAGAATTCCAGGAGGAATTCCTCAGCCTTGCTGAAGTCACTGTCCCCTCCAGCACCACAAGGGGCTGCCAGGTATTCGGCATCTTTGGTTCTAAAGGTGACCAAGAATTCATCAATTGGTCTAAAAGGGACCAAGAATTCATCAATTAGTCTAAAAGGGACCAAGAATTCATCAATTAGTCTAAAAGGGACCAAGAATTCATCAGTAGAGGGTGACCAAGAATTCATCAATTGAGAGTGACCAAGAATTCATCAATTAGTCTAAAAGTGACCAAAAATCTATCAGTTGTGACCAAGAATTCACCAATTGTTCTAAAAGTGACCAAGAATTTAACAATTAGTCTAAAAGTGACCAAGAATTCATCAACTGAAGGTGACCAAGAATTCATCAATTGAGGGTGACCAAGAATTCATCAGTTGTTCTAAAAGTGACCAAGAAGTTCTTAATTAGTCTAAAGGTGACCAAGAATTTATCAATTGTTCTAAAGGTGACCAAGAATTTATCAATTGTGACCAAGAATTCATCAATTAATCTAAAAGTGACCAAGAATTTCTTAATTAGTCTAAAAGTGACCAAGAATTCATCAATTGAGACCAAGAATTTCTCAATAGCTCTAAAAGCAACCAAGAATGTGAGGTCAGGGATTTAATTACTGTCCCCAAAAAAATGCCAGACAGGAAACCAATCAGAGCTCACTTCTTTAAAACTTCCAAATTCTGATATTCCAGCTGAAACAAAATCCATTTCTTGACAAGGGGCAGTGGTTGTGAAAGATAATCTGCACAGAGAGGTTGTGTCAGTCTCGAGGTAGAGATTCAGTTGCTGGTTTATTTAGATGTTAAAAGCAGAAGGCTAAAAATTTCCTCCTTAAAAACCTTAAAGCAGAAGAGAGAAGTCAGGAAAAGCTCAGGAAGCACCAGGACAAGAGCACAGCTAAAGGCACTGAACAGCCAGAGATCTCAAATATTCCAAAAAATACCTTGTATTTAAAAAAAGAACCCCATTGCCCCTCTGTGAGGGGAATACCAGGAAAAAAGCACCAATATATTCCTTTTAAAGCAAAAAAAACCTTCCCACCTTGAGCCAGACCCCTCAGCTGTGACATCTGAGGGACATTTTGGGCTAAATGTGGCAGCAAGGCAGGGACTGGCAGCCCAGATTCCAGGAGGGAAGGAGGCTGGAGCTCCTGGCTGAGCAGACCCTGTTGGATCCCAGAGCATCCCTGGGAAGCTCTTCCCACGTGGGAGGGTGTGGGGATGGTTTGGACGCACCTGGGGGAGAGATTCTGGCCTCACTTTCCTGGACATTTATGGCCTGTCACAGCCAGACCACACTACAACCACTCCATCCCTGCTCCAGAGAAGCAGAAAAACTGGGAACTGGTTCTAATTGGAATGTTTTCCAATTGATCATCTGGTGCTCCAAACTACACTGGCTGCTGGGAGGGCTGGGAGGAAAGGATCAAACATCCAAAGGGATCAAACATCCAAAGGGATCAAACATTGGAAAGGATCAAACATCCAAAGGGATCAAACATCCAAAGGGATCAAACATCACAAGAGCCACATCACAGCCGGTAAGAGAAAAAGCAAAGCACCACCTAAATCAATTTAAGGAAAACCATGGGGGTTTTGAACCACTGAGACCTTGTTTGCTGCCCTGTCAACTATTCCAATTCCACCTTGCCCAACCTGCTCCATCTGTCACTCCTAAAAATCCTGGAGTCACAATCCAGAGCCAGCTCAAGCAAGTGGAGCAGGACCAGCCAAGCTTGGAAAACAAGTGGAAAATGATTCCCAGGGGGAGCAGCAGGAAAGGCATCGGCACTGTGTGATCACAGAATCCACTGGGTTGGAAGAGACCTCTGAGATCATCAAACCCAACTTAAAGAGGGCCCAAGCTATGGGTTATAACCATTTCCAAGGATAAATCTGAATTTGGGGATGGCACAGACACAAGGAATCCAACTGCTACTCGAGAGCTCCCAAGAGGATCGAGGTGTTCCCCCCTTTAACTCCTGCCCTTTCACTCCAAGGAGCTTTCCAGAAGTAGGGCAAACCCTAAAATCATCATGTTTCACTAAGCACTGTTCCCATCCTAAAAACTTTGGGGACCATGAAAAATAAACAGGAGAGCAGGCTCAGTTTGTGCACTGTGGGTCAGTGGCTCCTAAGGAAACACTGCATTTGTTCCTCGTGTGGAGTGTGCTGGCTCCTACAGCTGTGAGCACTGAGACCCCCACGGGAAATCCACTGGAAATGTCATTACTTCAACACTTCAGAGCCTCAGAATCATTTATCAACAACTCCGGGAAGAACATCTTGCAGACAGCAGAGTGTTTTGTCAACAGGGGATCTGCTGGGGTTAAAGATGTGGTGGCTGCAGGGAAAAACCAAGCCCGAGCACAAACCCCCTGCCTTGAATTCTTCATCCCCCAATACCTACCAGGTTATGCAGGTTGGAGCCCCCAACCCAGGCAGGTTTGTGTCTAACTGGAACAGGATGCCAGGTGGGAGGGGAGGGAGCAGAGGAGGAATAACCAAGGTGCTGGGGATGGGAAGCCATGCAAACACAGAGCTGGGGCTGCAGGCAGAGCTTTCCAACCCCTGCCGGGACACACACACGGCAGCAAAGGATTTGGAGAGGTGGGAAGATGAAGAAGAACCTCTGGTGAATGAAGGGTGGGTGATGCAAACCAAAGCCCTGCAAGGGTTGAACCCAAAATCCATGGAGAGCCACCTGCCTGCTCCCATCTACTTCATCCCACACATGCTCTCCTTCCCTGGCACTGGGGCACCCCCAAGGTCTGGGTCACTGCTGGAGACAGCAAAGCCATCTCGGTTTTACTCTGGTAAAAATACAGAATTCTGGGGGTATTTCAGAGGCCAAGACTACAGTGAGCAGCAGGAATAAATCCTCCTGCTTCCACTCGAGAGTTGTGGTGTCTCACTTGAAAAAAAAGCAAAACCTAAGGAAGATTTTGGAGGATAAAACAGGCCCAGCAGGAAAAAATCACAGCCCAGTGTGTGCCCCACTTGCTGCACTCTGGCACTTTGGACTGAGCAGTGGCAACAAATCTGTGGACAAACCCAAGACCAGAGTTATGGAGAAGTCAAAGGGGGAAGAAAACCAACACAAAACCCAAAAGTGGATGTGCTGCCCACGTGGGAACTGAGAGTTTGCAGCAAGAGTGGCAGCAGCTCTGCCCTGTGGGGCAGCCTAAGGGGCACATGTGGGTTTTGGAGCCACACACAGGACACAGCAGAACTCACAGAAGCAGAAGAAGAGAGAGGCCAAGGAGCAATTAAGCCAGGCTTAAGGAAATCCAGTCAGTCCTGACACTGGGATTTGGGTCTGAGCTTAGCAGTGACCTGAGCCTGGCTAATGAGAGGTGGAGCTTCTGCTTTGGCACCAAGAAGGGGCAGCACTTATTTAGAAAGGAACCTCCTCACAGCCTTCAGTATTAAATGGTGGAAGAGAAAATGGATTTTCAGACTCTTGGGCTGCTCTGGAAGAACTCCCTGTCCCTTGTTTCTGCAGGTGGGATCCTGCAGGGCAGCCAGCTGGAGCTATTTCAGCAGCATCAGCCCATTGCTGTATTGAAAAAGGCACTTTCTTACACTGGGACACCCCCAAAGTCTGCTTGGTTTTCATTTCTTGCTGCTGGCAGGTAAAAACCCCCCTTCAGAGGATCAAAGCCATCACCCCCAGGCTCTGACTTCCATACAGGACACGTGGATGTGTGAGTGGACACAGAGAGGAAGGAAAAGCAGCCAGCAGGCAAAGAAGGGTGTTGGTAACCCACTCCTTGCCAGCCCCAAGATACAGCTGCTCATTTTAAGAGCATTTTCTCCAGTGTTTTCTTCCACAGGGTGTGTTCCCATGTAAAAAAGCTCCTGATGTGAACTGATTTGGCCACACAAGGGGTTTTTGTGCCCCAAGGGGCACAGATGTTCCCCCCTCTCTCTCTCCCCTGCCCTCCCAACCTCACCCCTCAGCTCCCCTGTGACACTGGGACCTGAAAGGATTCTACCTGGAGGTTCTGTCCAGGGAACAGCCCGAGGAAACCCCACCCCAGTGCTCCAACAGCAGCTCAGTCCAACACCAAAGGGCAACTCCCCAGCTACTGAAAACCTGCGGGCCTGAACGGAAGCGCAGCCGGGATGGGACACCAGTGATGCATGAGGCACACAGGGAGGCACAGTGACACATCCAGGGGGCAGTGATGGGGACACACACGAGCAGCAAGGCCTGTGGAAGCACAGAGTCCCTTACTTGAGGGGAGCTGCCAGGAGAGAAGCCTTGATTGGAGACAGGAGAGGTGGGAGACTGGTTGGCTGGGGAGCCAGCATTACTGCGGTACTGCTGGAGTGACGCCTACAGAACAACACAGAGTTAAGAGCGTGCCACTGAGGGAGGGCTGCCCAAATCACACCCTGCTGCCAAGGCCAGCTGGCAGAAACCATCCCCTTCAGCAGGCTGGGCTCTGCAGGAAGGCAGGGACACTGGGGGGGGACAGTGCCCCAGGATGGGGAGAGCTCAGGGACACCCCGAGCTGCTGGACAAGCACGGCGAGGGAGCGTTTCCTCCCTGCTCTCTGTTATGCTCAATTAAAAAAATAATAATAATAAAAAAAATAAATCAGGTCAGCCAAGGATTGAGGGCAAAGGAGCCTTGAAAGCTGGGAATAATTCAAAAAGAATGTCGTTTATTCCTCAGTGCAACTCTATACCCACAGCTGTTTCCACACTGCTCCGGGACCCTGCCCCGGCCCTGGGCGTGGTGTGAGGACTGAGGTGCAGGGGACAGAGCTGGGTGGTGGCCCTGGGGGGGGACCCTGCAGGTGGGACCCCTCCCACCCCCAGGGCAGCCCAGCCCAGCACAGGCACTTCTGCCTAGGCATCCACACTGTGCTTTGCACCTTCAGATTCAGGGCCTTGGACATCGTTCTCCGGGGTCCTGAGAACACGTTTTCAAGGAGTCACCTTTTTTCCCCCATCATTTATAAAAAATTAATGATATTAATGGCACTTGTGCTAATTAACATCAACAGCAGCCCAGCTGTTCTCGTTCTACTCCCTTAGAAATTCCAGGTGATTGAGGAAAACCTGCACTCCAGTGAATTTAACCACTTGTTCTGCAGTGTGGGAAAAGGCTGCACTACCCATGGTTTGGACACCAAATTCTGTAAATGGCTAGAAAATCTCTTTTTGCCCTGCACTGCCACTCACACACTGCAAGCAGCCACCCAAACTAGGAAGGCATTTCAATTCTGCTTCACAAAAGTTGCCAGCGAGGCTGTGGCAAGCACAGCTCTTTGATAAGCTACCTTTAAATTTGTTTGTTTAGGAATTATTTCAGTTGCTTTAAGAGATAAGCACAGCACCCTAAAGGTTAAGGTCATAAAGAGGTTTAGGATGAGGAAAGCAACACAGAAAGCAAAGGATGAAATCAGAATTGTCTGTAGTGGTACTACATGAGGATTAGAATCGGAACACTGGGACATATTTTGAGTGGGGTGGAATCCTTTCCACTGCTGGACTGTCCTTCCCTTTCCCCCCTTCCAGTCCTGAAAGGGAAGCAGCTGCTCTCAAGAAGAATTTATCAGCACAAACTGCTAAAATGTTTCACAACTGAATGACAGATCAATAAACAATGATTTCTCCTCATTCTCAAACCAACTGCTGTCACTACAGCACTGCCAGGACACCACAGGTAGGACAACCAGGACCCCCCACGGGGAGCAGGAGGAGCTGGGACACCCTTCCCTCCCTCCCTGGAACCCTGACCCTGCTCTGCATTTGGGATTTGCAGCTGCTGAGACAGAACATTCCATAACAGACCATGTTAAAATGAGCAAGAAGAGGGATCTGGCCATAAACCCTCACTATGTGGACAGATACAGTCCATGACCTCTGGGCCCTGAGGAAATCCCAGTCTGGAAGATAAATGTGTATGCTCTAAAACTCCTTTAAAGAAAAGGGTTCTAAAGAGAGAAAGTGTAGAAAATACCCAGTTCTTGACCAGTTTTGGAAAGTACATTTTCCAAAAGTCAGTTTGATTGGAAAAGGCTTGTGAGCAGGTTGTTCCCTCAAGGCTCTGTGAGCCCCCCCAGTCTGTGTCACGGGGTGTTGGGGGCACATTGAACACCCTGAAAATCTCACAAAGCAACAGCCCAGCAAGGTATGAAATAAATGCTGATACATTTAAACCAGTCTAATCCAACCTGGAGTGGTGAGGGACAAAATTCAATGGAAATATGGCCACTCTGAGAGCACATTAAACCCAAACTTTCCTCTAGAAAACACTTCGATGAGGATTCAACCAAAACCACGCTCTAAGTTTAGTTCAAACTGCCCAACACCATCAGTGCCACAGGGTGAGGATAATCTCGAGCTGCCCAGGCTGATCCCAGGTTTCCCCAGGGGAAGCTGCTCCCCAAACTTACCGAGTTGATGTCAATTCCCATGGAGGGCTGGCTCTGGCTCCCCGGAGGTGACTGGGGGATGGTGGAAGGTACCGTGACGGAGAGAGGGGGGAGCTGAGGGCCTCGCTGCAGCCCCGAGCTCTGCAGGATTGGGGGGTTCTGGGGCAGGGAACTGGCCACTGGTGGCTGCTGCTGCTGCTGGGAACTTGTCTGGGTGAAGAAGGGGTATGGGGGAAGCTGCTGCTCCAGGGACAATGCATCCATAGCCACGGCCTTGGAAAGAAGGATCAGAGTGAAGGATCAGCACAAAATGCCCCTTCGGGCTCAAGCATGTCAAGTTTCACAGTGAGAACCAAATCAACCTCATTTTGCAACAGAAAGATGGGATTTTTAAAGGTTTAGAACAGTCAAGAAGGTGGTCCAAGGGAAGGTGGCCCTGCCAATGGCAAGGGGGGAAACTGGGTGAGCTTTAAGGTCCCCTCCAACCCAAAGCACACTGTGATTCTGTAATTCTACAACTCAAAAGACTCAGCACCACCTCCAGTGTCCAATAATGAAACATTTAAAAGCCCAACTGAATCCTGGGCAGTCACAGAGTCACACTGAGGAGATCAATTTAAAAAGTTAACTGAAATTTTCTCATGAGTTAGAGAAACATCCTTCAAATTTCACAACTTCCTTTGGGAGAACACCATTACAGAATCCCAGAATGGTCGGGGTGGAAGGACCTTAAAGGTCATGGAGTTCCAACCCCTGCCATGGACAGGGACACCTCCCACGAGCTCAGGGTGCTCCAACCTGCCCTTGGACACTCCCAGGGATCCAGGGGCAGCCACAGCTTCTCTGGGAATTCCATCCCATCCCCTGCCCACCCTCCCAGGGAGGAATTCCTTCCCAATATCCCACCTGGCAGTGGGAAGCCATTCCCTGTGTCCTGTCCCTCCAGGCCTTGTCCCAAGTCCCTCTCCAGCTCTCCTGGAGCCCCTTTAGGCTCTGGAAGGGGCTCTGAGATCTCCCTGTATCCTTCTCTTCTCCAACCTGCCCTTGGACACTCCCAGGGCTGGGGCAGCCACAGCTTCTCTGCCCATCCTGTGCCAGGGTCTCCCCACTTTTCCAGTCGGGAATCTTTCCCCCAGTATCCCACCTAACCCTCCCTTCTCCGCCAGCCTGAGCCTCTGCAGTGTAAACCAAACCTCCCCTGGAGCCCTACCTGAGTGATGGGTGACAGGGGGGACAGCGTGGGGGACATCTGCTGGGACTGTGGCCTCCTGGAGTCGGCGCCCAAGGACAGGGGGCTCACGGTGGGCGGGCGGTGCTGCTGCGAAGGGGCCGGCGTCGTCGTCAGCCCTGCTGGGAAGGAGCACACCACCTTCACTGGGAGCACAGCAACAGCTTACTGAGACCTGGCCCCGAGGCAATCCCCTCCATGATGGTAAATGAATGGCCTAAGTGGGCAGCCACCCCCGGGCAGTCGGTGTGCAGCTCGTTAGGTGATTTGTAATTAATGCGGTCGGGCTCGGGAGCAGGAGGGGCAGAGGAAGAGCCCTGTGGTTTGGGCTGGCTGGAGCCCAGGCACAGGTTGGGGCACAGATGACTTGGAAGGGGAAGAGGCAGAGCAGGCTCAGCGTTCCAGGCTCTGCAGGGATTGTCCTCACACACCTGCACACCCCGAGCCCAGGAAAAGCAGGTTCTGCTCTGTTTGGGCAGGCTCCCACTCTGGGAAGAAGGTAACAGGCCAGGTCACCACACTAACCAGAGGGCACTTGAGATATTCGAAAAGCAAACACCTCTTTAATGGGAAAAGCAGAAGAAAAACTGGTTACACAGGAAGAGTTCCATTTGTAATGGCAAGGTGCAGGAAATCTCCATCACCCTCCCAAGAGCCACAGCCTAGCAGGGGGCAGGGATAAACAACTCCAATATCCTAATATTGTTCAAATCCAGACCAAAAAAAATGTGGCAGTTTAGAAACCTCCCTCATTTTCTGCCTCACCCCAGAGCAACCGAGTCCCCCTGGGAAGTGATTTCAGGCCAGGGGAGCTGTTCCCCTGGAGCCACCAGCAAGGAGGGATCCACAGAGCCCTGTGAGCTCCCAGGCAGTTGGCAAAGCCTCCAGGCTTCCAGGCAGGATGCCAGGATGCCAGGAAGCCCAGGCTGCCAAGGAGCCAGCAGGCAGAGTGGCTCCAACCCTGCAGGCTGTGGTTGTGTTTGCAAAAACACCTCGAGGAGCTCACAAAGGTGCAGCCTGGCAAGAGGGGGCCACCCCACCTTGTGCCAGGGTGTGCCCAGGCAGGGCACAGGGTTCAAAAGGCCTTCTGGAGGTTTTCTGCAAGGGAAGTTTGGGAAGTTGACCATGGCAGTGCCTGGACTGTGGGATAATCTCCAAAGAGAAGCAGGAATGTCAGCAATGAGAGGGTCTTTAATTTGTTACGTATTTGATGGGGCAGGAAATGTTTTCAAAGCAATTACAGATTTACCAGTTTGGTTTTACACCATTTACTTTGCTAAATATGGGGACAGTAAAAAATTAGTGACCCAGTCTGGCCTAATTCCTGATGTCTGTCTGAGTGACAGCCCATCCCTGAAACAGCCACTTTTGAGACCAAAACTCGTTCAAGGATGCTGAAATCCACTGTCCCATTCTGTCCTCAAATGGTTAAACCCTCTTCTTGCCTCCCTCTCAAACTTACCTGCTCAGTCAGTAACCTGATTACAATAATTTCCTTTTCCCAGCACAGGAGAGGACTGTCAAGTGGGAAAGGGAATCCTGCCCAACACAGGAAATCAACTTGTATTTTTGGATACAATGCCTCAGTTCTATTCTAGGAATTAACAGACTGCAACTGTCACCACCAATAAAAAAAATATCAACCCTCTTCACAATTGTTTGAGTATAAACCAGTGAAATTGCTTTAAAAATAACCTGGTGTTTAGGCTGTTTGCCTGTAAAGTTAACAACTCCTGAAATGATCATCACTATGAATATTCTGAATTGCCAACGTGGTAGATAGTGTTTGTTTGTGGGGTTTAAAATTATCCACAAAGTCCAACAAACACAACTCAGGTTCACTTGGTGTGATTTCCCCAAGCCCTGAATATTCAGGGTGTTTCCAAAACTCAAACTTACAAAAAGCAGCACACCTTGGAAAGGCTCCACATCATTCCTGGTTGCTCAGAAGAGGAGATTTTTGCTTCAGATGAAGCAAACAATGTTCCCTCTCCAAGAGAATCCTCACATTACAAAAAATGCCATTTTAAAGGAAAGGAAACCCAATTGCTGTTGAGGATATTCCCAGTTCAGTACAGTGAACTACAAGAGAGGAACTCAGGTAGTCTTATATATAAAAAATATTAAAAAAAAAAAACAAAACACAACCAACCAAAAAAACCCCAAAACATCAAAACCCCACAAAGAAAACAAGACCTCAAACCAACCCCAAAAAGCAGATTTGGGTACCAAGAGCTTGAGAGAAACACCCTATAACCAAACACACCTTTCTCCCCTTTTCTGTCCACACCAAACGTGCTTCCAGGGCAAACCCCATCACCAGAGCAGTGCCCTGACCCCTCAGCAGCAACACCAACCCCCTACAACCCCAACCCCAGCAGTTCAGAGCCCACTCCAGGCTCCAGGGGCCACCTCCTGGCCCTAAGGCTGTGCTCTCACCCTGAGTGGCAGTGCTGATGCCCAGGTGAGTCAGGTTGGCAGCCAGGTTGCCAGTGCTGTTGGAGCTGCTCAGGGCTGGGAATGTGGATTCCTCGGGATCCAGCGGCGTGGGCAGAGGGGAAGGGAAGTGGATGTTGGTCAGGTCTGGCAGGGAGCCCCCCGTGTTGTGCGTGGCAGGAATCAGGGTTGTAGTGTTCTCCTGGTCAGCTGATGGAAAGATGCTAAATTAGGGAGAGAGGGGGAAAAGAAAAACACAAAAAAAAGACACATCTCAATGGAAATTTCAGCCTGGGGAGAGGTTTGTAAAACAGGGGGGATTAAAAATGGTTTTAGTAAACGGCCAAGGGGTCGCTCCCAAAGGTTCTTGTCTGGGATCCAGAGCAGGGTCAGAGCATTTAAGCGTTTTCCAAGAACTCCAAACAAGAGGATATTCAATATGCAATGTTCTTTCTTAAGGATCTCAATGCTCTTAGAAATAAATGCTCAAAACTTACTTGATTCCTGGAACTTCACATGATTTAGGTCTCGATGACCCAGTCTAAAATAGAAGGGAGAGAGTTTTTAAGGCAAAGATACAGCTAGAAATTCTGAGTTCAATTAGGGAGTTTAATTTAATACATTTCTGTAGGAGAGCCATTCTACACAAGAGCTTTGTGAAGCTCTTAGAAGGTATTTATCACAAATCTCTAATTAAAAGACTTTCTGATAAAATCAAGCCACGTGCCTGCACACACACATTTCTTCCTGGTCTAATGGTTAGGATTTGTTTCTAAACACAACATTTGATCTCTTCTCTCTTCAAGCAGTTTGTTCTGGAGACAATATTTAAAGCATTCATTTCCCTCAGTGTGTTTAGAAAATAAAACCTCTGCGCTCTGAGTGTGCAATTCCCACCTTTTTAGTGTCCCAGCCTTGCTTAGAGAGGGCTTTGTCTGCCTCTGAGGTGCTCTCCTCCATTCCAGGGACAGTCAGCAGCAAAACTAAGCAAGGAGAACAAAAAGAATTAATAATCAATTATATTAAACTTCTCATTAAGGCATTTTCAGACTGGAAGTTGAACCATTTGAGAAATGTCCAGTTTAGAATTATCCATGAGCTTGAAACAGTCACGCTCTAGAAAAAAACCCCAAAGATACCAGAAAGCAGAAAAGACTAAAATTGTATTTAATGAACTGATTAATCAATGAGACTTTATCAACTTAAAAAAATCCACCCAAGTAACACTTCAAAAACCCCTGGCCTCCAATTTAGCCTGCTAAGACTGAAGATCTAAATGGCAAAGTGTATTTGGGACCTGGTCTCTCCTATCTTTTGCCTTCTGCACAAGTGATTTCCACCTGGCCCATCCACTGGGCAGCCAAGGGGACAATTCCAGGCAGGAAAAATCCAAGCCATGTCCCTGGAATAGAGAAAACACTACAAAGCTGTCCCTTCTCCACATTCCAAGGACATTTCTTTGTCCAAGCAGACAACTGCAAGGTGACAATCACTGCAAGAAGCCCAGAGAGGGAGATGAATCCACAGAAACACTTCACACCAACAGCTCCAAATCCACAGTTATGGAATGCTGTTTAGGATGGCCATTTCCCAAAGGTTTCCAGCTCCAGGAGCACATGGAGGAGCTGCAGGACAGAGTGTGTGTCCCAGCATTGTGTGCTCACCGAAGGATTAAATTTCCCTCCACAGATTGAAGAGCTTTCCACAAAACCATGGCATGGCTGAGGCAGGAAACGCCCTTCAGGATGCCCAAGCCCTACTGTGTTTCCTGGGCTGGAGCAGGCAGGAGGCCCAGCAGAGGGCACCACAACTACTGCTGGAGCTGGGAATGTCAGGGGTGGTGTTGGAAGTGCTGCCTCTGAGGGGATGGTGATCCCTGGGCAGCTCTAAATCACAATTAGGTAGATGAAGTCTTGCTCCTTCCCAATATTGCACCCCTGACTCGACTGCTGGGATGTCTGTGCTGCTCTGGAAGTTCCTACAAACCTCTGGTAGCTCTCAGAGCACTCAATACCAGAGTCCCAAATTCTTCCTCCCCAGGTAAGGTCTCAGAGTAACAGGATTTGGGGCTCAGGAAAATGGTCTCTCTTAGTTTTGTATCATTTTTTTTCTGGATTTCAGCACCCAGAAAGGTAAAGGTGAGCCTGCACTCCCATTCCTGTGTCATGGACCCAGGAAGCATCAGATCTGTATCTGACAAGCAGATGAGGAAGCCCAATCCACCTGCAGATCATGGGAAGGGCAATGCTTGGAGTGTTGGAAAGATTTGTACCCATTTTTCTCTGTTTACCTCTTTTCTGCTGCATGTCCTGGGACCCTCCAGAAAAGGATTCCTGCTGAGCTGGAGTCATGGTGCTCTGGTGCAAGGCAGAGTCAGAATTTGTCCTGAAGGAAAGCAAAACCCAGGAGACTTTTATTGGCAGTTTCTCCAAATAAAAGAATTTCAATCCCACATCAGTGCAAGCAACCCAGTAAAACCTGAGCACTCTGCACTAAAATGCAGAAATCACTACGTGGCACATCCCAGGCACAATTTCCTTGTGAAACAATCAGTTTACAGAACAAATTCGTTCAAGTTTGAAGAGCCATTGTTTCCATAATGGGATTGAGAGGAATACAGGATAATTTGACTGCCCTCGTTAGAGAAGAATTTTATGGGCTTTGTTAAGAATTAGACATGATCAAATAATGCCCTTTTGGAGCTGAAAGCTGCTCACACACACTTTGGTTAGGGCAGTGTTTGAAAAACCAGCACCCCTGTTTGGCAGGGAGGGAAAAGGGCTGGTTGAGGATGCAGGGACATGGTGGAGCTGGGAATCTCCATGGCCCCTCATTTGTGACTGCAGGCCAACAAGTCACAACTCAACAACCTGGGGCTTTGCCCTGCAACATCTGGCAGGGTTTACCTTGAGAAACATCACACTCGCTGACACACCTTAATTCTACAGCGAGTCATCCCAAAGAATGGGCCTAAGACAAGAACAGCTCCATTTCTGAATCCAGACAAGCACAACGATTCCCAGGGCCCAGTGGGGAGTGGTAAAGGTGTATTTTTGCCCATGGAAGTGCTGCAGGGTCAGGGAAGAGCCCAAACACACCCAAGCTGTGCCACCAACCTTCTCCAGCTCGTGTCCGACGGCGGCGACAGATACACCGTTCCATAGGGACAGCTGTCCACGTGAGCCCCGGGTTAAGGGCAACAACATCACCCTCCCACTGAAGCAGGAGGGCTGTTGCAAAGCTTCTCCTAAGAATAACTCAAATTACCCTCCCAGAAGCAGGAGAAAAGCAAGCAGACGCCCTGTGGGGAACCTGAAAAGGACACTCAAAGCAAAGCATTGTCTGGAGTGTTGTGATATCTGAGCAGCAAAGACAACCATCCTCCTTTTTGGCATGTTTAACTCCTCCCTGGGCAGCCACCAGCCCTCCCCTCCCCGTTCCCACAGCCCCTTCAGCCCCATCAAGCCCATCTGATGGTGGCACATTTTAAGCCAGTCAGAAATAACCAGCTAATTGAAGTTCACAAATGGCACGAAGCAACATGGCTTGGCAAATGCCAAGTGGATGAATCAACCTGCAATAAAATGCACAACGAGCTGCAGAGAATTATCCTGAGTTGGATTCACTCAGTTCTGGAGGGAAACTCTGTTTCCCCAAGACAGCCTTGACTTTTCTTCATGGAATCATGGAATGGTTTGGGTTGGAAGCAGATCATCCATGTTCTGCTCACATAAAGCTGAGGGTGCTCTCAATGCCACTGTCACCAACAAAGACATTACACATCCCAAATCTGATGCCCAGGGTGCCACTCACTGCTGCTCTCCCCGTGGACATCAAGCCACTGATCCAGCTCTTGGAGTGCAGCCATCCAGCCAATTCCTCACCCACTGAGTGCTGCATCCATCACCTCCATGTCTCTCCAGCCTAGAGACAAGGCCATCCCATGGGATGTTCATGGGGCAGGCTTTGCCCACAGGGAAGCCCTGCTGGCTGTCACCAATCCAGCAAAGCATCCCAACCCCTCTCAGCTCCACGTGCACCTTTATCCCTACTCAGAGCCGAGGAAACAGGGAAAGGCAAGTGCTTCCTTTAGGGAGCCCAGCTGAGGAGAAGCAGGGACAGGAGCAGAGATGGGCAGTGTGAGGTGGGGAGGCAGGAGGGCAGTGGAGGAGCTGGGAGCAGTGCTCCTGCACCAAAGGATATCTGTCTGCCATGTTTATCCACGGAGAGGGGCCGGCGGTGCGGGGAGCCCAGGCGGTTCCTGTCCCGGTACACTCTGTCCACCAGCCCGTGGTGCCGAGTCGTCCTGCTCGTGTCCAACCCCGACGACTGGAAAGGAGTCTGAGGGAGACACAGGGAGTCATGAGCAGCAAAACCCACCCACAATCTGCCCAGAACCCAGCCAGGGTGTGTGCCAGGCTCTGGTATTCATTCTAAGGAATCACACTCATGTAAGATGTGGCCAAGTGTCACCACGTGAGGTTTTCCTGCACCGCTTTCAGCGCAGCCTCGGGACGCAATGACCAAAGGCTGCCTCTTCCAGAGGGGACCATGCTGGCCCTGCCCTCTCCTAGAGCAGCCCTCTGGAGCCCTCAGACCCCAAGGGAGCTGCCAGCTGTGTCCACATGCCCTGGGTGCAGCATGCAGGATGCATCCAGAAGGAACATGCCGACAACCAGAGCTCCGACTCCGGAAGGAGACGCGCGGCAAGTCCAGCGCTCTGAACACGCCGCCTTCTCTCAGGGCTTCCTTTCACCCCTCCTTTCACAATTGGTTTTAAGGGGACACTGAGAGAATGAAAAGAAAAAAAGAAAAGCAGTTTCCTTCCTCCTCTGTCTAGAAAAAGTTCTGGCATGTGATCTTTCTGAGGTGACTTCCAGCTCCCTCCTCCGTGACCCGAGGTGGGATGGTCCCACCTGGACTCTTATCAGCGCTGAGATCCTCAGTGGATACTTGTCAGCAGATGATTTCAGAGGATGAGGATGGCAGGAGAAAGGACAGGGAAGATGAATTCCCAGCTGGGAAACTCCCCCATTTTCAAAAGCCCTTCCCAGCGTGTACCTGGGGGGGCCAAAGGAAGTACCGAGGGGTCACTCTCCACTCGTCCTCCACCAGCAATTTATGGGGCTCTGGGGGAAAAAAAACCTCCCCAGTTTTGCACTCCTTGCCAATGTGAACAGCTTTGCTGAGTCCCTCAACACCATCTGTTTGGAAATCCAAAATTTCCTCCTCCATTCAGGTGCTGCACGTGGCAAATGCACTGTCCTGTCTGCCAAGCCATGAAACCATCTGGCTTCCACATTCATCTTTTTTCTTTTTTTTGTGTTGTTTTTCTTTCTCCAAGTGTCAGCTTTGGCTGTTGAAAGGATTCTTTCGAAAAAGCTTTACATTTATTTTGAAAAGCTTTGTTTGTACTAACTTCTTAGCGAGGCTTTCTCCTATTTTAAACTCTTTGCTATTCAGCAAGTTTTAGTCTCCTCGCCCTCTCTGCACACACAGCCTGTGTTAAGAGAAATGGATGCAGAGTGCTTGGGGTGTTTATTTTTTCATTTCAAGGCCAACACTTTATATGCAGCAGAATATTTAAGTCAACATGGGGCTACAAAGGAGCACAGAGATCAGGGTGTTCTGCTTCCCTTTCTTGCAGGAAGGTTGAGAAGTTTCAGACACAATCTCAATTTTAAGTCATTTAAAATAAAACACGGTGGTTTCATCTCTGCTGCAAACACTAAACAGCAATCTAGTTCTGTCTCCACACAGAACTGGGAATATTTATCATTCCAACCCAACAAAAGGTCTCCAACTCCTGCTTGCACTGTTGTCACAGCCATTCAAGCCCAAAAGGCAGCAAAATTTGCAAATACGTGCTTGGAAGGTCAACAGGAAAAGCAATTTCCTTGTCAGTGGCCTCAGCAGTGTTGCTAAAAAAGGAGCAGCCAGCCCAAAGCACAGGGAATGCAGCCCTCACCTGGAATTCAAAAGGAAGCCAATGCATAGGAGACAAAATCTGAATGTAAAAATAGTGATTTCTTAGGGTTTTCCTTTTCTTAGCACGACTTCCTTATGAAAAACACAACAGAAATCTCACTGAAGTGCAGCAGTGGCATCAATAAACATGGAGCATGTCCCAGCTAGAGTTTCCTGAGTGAGGAATTTGGGGGCAATGGCTTTCCAGGAACAAAGATCCCAAGTGAATCCCTGGCTCAGGCAAAGAGAAAACACTTCTGGATGTCACCTCCAAGAGGTCTGGCTTCTCTTCTCAGCAACCTTTCTATAAAACTTCCTCCGGGCCAAACACCAGGACAACGTGTTTTGATTAAAATCCTCACCCCTGATTTAACTGCCATTTTTAAAAGATGGATTAAAAAGAAAAATAACAGATCTGAGCATCGATTTTTGGGGGGAAAAATGAAGAAATAGAAGGGTCTCACTTCCCTGAAAAACATTAAAGGATTGGAGACCAGACCCAAAACCCCAGAAACCATTAAAAAAAATAAAGCTGCTAGGTACAGACAGGAAGGAAAAAGCTCAGAGCTCTACAAGTGTCCTTTAAAGGTTTATCAAGACTTGAGGAACAAACCCAAGCGAGGTGGCTGAGGGGGAAGGAGGAGTGGGACCTAGGCCAGTCCATATTTCAGTGCCTCCTGGTGCCAAGCAGGATTTGGGAACTCATTCCCCACGGAATTCAACATGCACATGCTCAGAGACTGCTTAAACCACAGGCCAAGACAGTGCTCGACCCCCCAGTGTCTGCACCCAGTGAATCCCCCAGGAATTGTAAGGAATCACACGCCAGCCAGTCCAGGCAGCCTGGACAGGACTTCTGATGCATGTTCCAAAGTGGGATGCATGGCAAAAACCTGGAGTTGTGTGCCAGAGCAGGACTCCTGTGGGGCTGGAGGTGATCAAACCAGTGTGCATAGCAGAGCAGGTGGCACTGGGGCTGAAATACGTATCCACCTGGGCAAACAGGACCAGTCCTAAATACGTATTTGCACAAACCTAAATACTTGTTTACCAAAGAGACAGGAACTGCTCCAAAGGTTTCTGCCAGAGCTCCGTTGTGCTGCAAATCAAAGAACCAAGATGCTTAGCTTAAAATGGGGGGGGGAAATACCTGGAAAGCATTCCCTGCTGACACAAACACAGGGGGTTATTGTTGTGGCAGCTATTTGTTGGGTGTAACAACATCAGCTGGGGGATTTTCTTGTGTGTGGGGGGGTGAAAAAGGAGGTGAAAAGTGGGGGTTGAGGAGGGGTTGTTTCTGTGCCCCCCTCTGGTCGTTCCTGAATTTGGGATATTCACTTCCAGGCACTCTGTCAGTAAAGCAGTCTGTGCAATAAGCACCAGTAATGGCCAGCCAGCACAGAAATATTGCTGCTTGAAAGGAACAGGAGCTCTGAACCTCCCTAACAAGAAGCTAAAGAGACAATCTGGGAGAGACCAGACCTTGTGGAGCAACACTGAGGACTTCAATCCACTCCAACCCCCTGCTCTGCATTCCCTAAAGGCAACCAGCTTAATAGACTTTTGCTTCTCCTCTTGCACAAGGTTCAAGCTTTTAACCTGCCCAAATTCAGCTGTCCCCACCTATTTCAACAGGCAGTTAGAGGAGCAATAATTTCTCCATATTTATGAACCAGCCTTCACCAGAAAACCACCAACTGCAAAATTTCCCTCTTACCACATCCTTGTGAGAGAAATGTAACTGTTGCTGCTCAAAAAAGGAAAACTCATGCAGGAGTGTTAACTATTTTGAGCACCCTGAATCCACTAACTAGAGAAATCAGACTCCTCAAAGGAGCCATCCATCACCTGATCCTGTCCATGCACAACATCTGCTGCCCAAACATGCTTCAAACAGCAAAGGATCCACCCAAAACACTGATTTTCTGCTTTTGGTGCATCACCTGGGAGTCACAGCCAGGACATCCCTACCTCTCCTTCTCAGCCAGCCTAGAAAACAGTGACTATCCTGGTATTCCCCTTCTCCTCTCCCAAAAAACTCCCACAGAACACACCACCACCTTCCTCCACGCCCCATCTCCCAAGAGTTTCCACAAAACCTTCACTTGCTTCCATTTGGCTTTGACTTTGCAGTGTCTTCCCAGATTTCATCAGGAATTTGGTACTGAACAAAAAAACCCCACGCCCATGAATCTTCCCTGACAAAGGAATTGCATCACTCTGAGTATTCTTGACCCAAAAGCATCCCAACGAGGGACAGAACTAATGCTTAACACAACATGTGCAGCACAAAAACATCCACACTTTCCAATCCAAAGGAGCAGAAGTTTTGAAAGCAGGGTGCTGTGCTGAGGGTGCTGAACCAGAGGCTGCCTCACAGGCTCCTGGGAGGACACAGCAGCACCCAGGCATGGAATGAATGACCAAACCCAAAGAAACACCCTCTGGACTCACCTGGAAGGGGAGATCCATGGCACTGTTTCCAATCTGATTCACATTTGGCAGAGACCCCCCGTAGTACTGGCCACGACTCTGTCCCAGTTGCAAATATTGGGTTTTCTGCAGCTGTAGCTGAAAGAAAAGAAGGAGGAAAAGAGAATTTGAGCTGTTTGAACTAACACGACTTGACACCAGGGCTGTGATGGCTGCGAACGGAAACCATCTATAAACAGCAGGAATCCAACTGTGAATCCCAGGCAATTTCAACCTCCTCCACACTGCTCTGCTTTCCTGCACCAGGAAAAGCCCTGGGGAAAGGGCAGAGACAGGTTGGCAAAGGAAAGGCAAGAGAGGCTTTCAAAGAAAAACCCCAAAGTCAACCAAAAGGCAAAACAAACCACGGAGAATTCCTTCCTGCACAGGGAAACAGGAAAGTGAAAGGTGATGATGGTTTGCAAAGTTTCCCTGACTCACAGGCAGCCAGTGCTGAGCAACACCTCGCCACCAAAATATTCCAGGATATTGGCCCCCACCTGTAGGCACTTCTGGTGTGCAAAAAAGGGTGCAAGAGGGAAAGCTGGTTCTTTCCTACTCCAACACCAACTTCCTTTCACTGTCACTTCTTCCAGAAGGCTAAAAACTCATTAGTGACATCTGTGATCTTGATTAATCCATTTTCCCTCAATGTTATTAATTCAGTAGCACCAATATTTAAACCAATTCCCCATTCAATTCCATGACATTCCCACTCAACACACTGGATTTAACACTGCACCAAAGCCCTGCTTTACTTGACACTGACCATGCAGAATTTGCCATCACCTGAACACACCAACCCTCAGTGATGCCTCTCCCAAGGACTCAAGAAATCACAATTAAAGAAAGGAGGTTACCCAAGCTCCCTCCCCTCCCAGTGTGAAGGGGTGTGTTTCGCACCGTGCTGCTCCTCAGTCAATGCCAACAGGCTGGTTTTGCCCTCTGCAACACCCTTAGATTGGGAGCAGGGGACTGTTTAAAGCCTCAATGTTCAGCTCTTGGAGCAGATGCAGGTTGGTTGCCAAGGCAGTGCAGTGTGTACATCAACAAACGTGCTCCACTCTCACCCAAACACACCCAAACCCTTCCCAACGGCAGCAAAGTTTGGGACAGCAGAGTTTGGCAAGGCACAAGGAAAGGTGGCAGCCCCCAAAAGGATGTTGTAGAGGGAGGGGGTTTCTTCACACTTTCCTTCAAAGGGAAGGAGGAGATGGGGTGGCTTGGCCTCCTCAGCTTCGCCACAAAGGCTTGAGGTTGATGGAGATGTTTCTGAAGGGAAGGAAGAGCTCGTGCTTTGTGTGGTGACACCACAATCTGTCCTCAGATGAAAAGGGTGATGACACCAGCAGAGTGAGGGGTGCCCAGGGGTGCTGGAGGTGCCCAGGGGTGCTGAAAGCAAGAGAGAAAGGGACTAGCCTGCTTCTATCATCCCAATATTTAGGGTTGTATAAATGGATCACAGAATCCCAGAATGGTTTGAGTTGGAAGGGACCTTAAAGGTCATGGAGTTCCAACCCCCTGCCATGGGCAGGGACACCTTCCACCAGCCCAGGGGGCTCCAGCCTGCCCTTGGACACTCCCAGGGATCCAGGGGCAGCCACAGCTTCTCTGGGAATTCCATCCCATCTCCTGCCCACCCTCCCAGGGAGGAATTCCTTCCCAGTATCCCACCTGGCAGTGGGAAGCCATTCCCTGTGTCCTGTCCCTCCAGGCCTTGTCCCCAGTCCCTCTCCAGCTCTCCTGGAACCCCTTTAGGCTGGAGCCTTCTCTTCTCCAACCTGCCCTTGGACACTCCCAGGGATCCAGGGGCAGTCACAGCTTCTCTGGGCACCCTGTGCCAGGGCCTGCCCACCCTCCCAGGGAGGGAGGTTATATTAAAGCAGTCCTTGAACAGAGGAGGAGAATTCACAATCCCCCTGAGGACAACAGTGCATGCATGATGTTAAAACCATCCCCAGAAACCTCAAATACCCTTCATTCCCAGAATTTTCCCTGGCAGCCACCAATTTCAAGCTACACAGACAGTTCAGACCCAGATGACTCGTGGAGGACAAATCCCTCCACGCACCACAGAACCATTTAGGTTGGAAAAGACATCCCATGTCATCGTGTCCAACCTTCACCCAGGAGGGCAGAAGGCTCAGAACCCTCAGAACCCTCAGAAGCCTCAACTATTCAGGCAAGACACCAGTCACTAAGTGGCTGATGGATTTTTCCCTTCCCAAAAGGGCAGCTCATCCCCTCAGCCCCAAATCCTCCCAAATATTCCCAGTGTGCCCTATCAAATGGCTGAGCCACATCCCATCTCAGGAGCAGGAAAGGCCCCTCTCCTCTCCTTGTGCAATCTTTTGCCACGCAAATCCAACCCAGCAAGACATGAAATCAGAGAGAAACACTGTGCTGGTATCACTTAATGACTCACAGCCCCTCCAACTCGGAGCTGCAGAGCACAAAAAGCACAATATCAGAACTAGCTGTGCTTTTTCCCTGGCCCTTACATATGTTTTTGTTGTTAAAAAAGGCTTGTTTGGGATTTGGGCCAAACATTGAAGTAACTATTTCAACAGGTGTTGGTTTCCTTTAAAGAACCTACTAAAGGCACTCAGGGAGGAGGGGGTGGCTTGATGTTTTTTTAGTATTTTTGCCTTTCCTCAGCCTGTACCCACCTCAAAGCACCACAGAACAGGGAGGTCACAACCATTTGTCTTTCTGCTGCACTCAAACATGGAAATGAGGAAACACAAGAGATGGAGGCCTGAAAGGAGCCTGTTAAATGGCTTGGCTGTGCCATTAATTTTAGTAACGCTCCCTTCCATAAACACTGTGGGAGTTCTGTGCCAAAACTAAGAGAAGGGATTGCTGGTTATTGCTCTCATCCATCAGCACACCGGGCTGGGGTCTGGGTTTGCTCCTCTCCTCAGTGGCCCCCAGACTGCAGCGTTTATTGGAGCCCATCAACAACTGCCACTTGCAATCTGGGAAGATCAAGGGTAAGCAGAGCAGGACGGTGTCCTGAGCAACACAAACCTCCAGCTTTTGAGCTGGAAAAAGGCATTCTTAAATATTACAGCCTTACTGTCACTCCTACAGGGAATCTCCAGTCAAATCAGCTCGTGTGTGAGTTTCTCACCAAGCAAAAAAAGCTGCAAGTTTCACTGTTGTGCTTTGAGGGGCCTCGGGAGGCTGAAACCTGAGTGAAGGGACCTGTGCAGAGAGAAAAGCAGCACTGAAAATCACTGAATGCAGGAATGGGTTGGGTTGGAGGGACCTTAAAGCCCATCCAGTGGCACCTCCTGCTGTGCCAGGGGGCTCCAACCTGACCTTGGACACTCCCAGGGAAGGGGCAGCCACAGCTTCTCCATGGCAGGGTCTCCCACCCCATGAAAAAGGAGATTGTGACTGAAATGACCCCTCATCTCCCTCTCCAACCACCCCGTGAGGTGCATCGAGCACATTGCACAGCTGGGGGTTGGGAATTAGGTTTTAAAGAGGGGGTTGATTTTCAAAGAAAACAACCCAAAAAAAGCCTTTTCTTAATAGAAAAATTCAGATTACTCTCCAAATGTTAACAAGTCTCATGACAACTCCACCATTATCTCCTGGGTTTGGATTCAATTAGCACAGCTTGGATTGGGGATGAATTTAGATAGGGAAGGGAGATAAGGAATTACTTAGCGTTCTCCAGAATTATTAATTTCTTGAGCCACAAGAACTCAGTGACTCTACATTACAGCTTTTCCATTTCTGTATCATGTGGCCAAGAAACAGCTCCTTGACAGTTGAAAATATTGCTAAATATTCCAGTTCTTTCCCAAGAAAGCTTTTGGTAAGGAAACAGCTTTTGCTTGTTAAACCACTTCATTTCTGCTTGGCTTTCTTGTTCAGAAAAAATGTATCCCAAACGACAGATCCAAACCCCAATCTGTAATTTTCCCTCCACCAGCATTTCTCTTACTCAACTTAAAATCCTCCTGTTTTCTTTAAAATCCAATTTGATCATTAAGAACCAAATACTTTATGTGAACATTTATGTAACCACCTCACTTTTTCCCTTTGGGTTAACGTCTGGCTGGACACACAGATGTGTTTGTAGGGCGAGATTCAAGTTCTCCAATTAAAAGAATAATAAAGAAACACATCCTTAAATACAACTCCACTTTTCCTACAGACTTCCTAAGCGTCCAAAACATGCAGATGGGAAGCAAAGGAAGCATTTGTTAAAAGTTCAACGCTTCAGCTTCTAGAAATTCCTCACAGAAGAATTCTGGGCCCATGACAAACTCACGGACAGGATTAACTGGGAAATGGGGCGGTTTTGGCCACACTGGAAGTCAATGAAAATCCACTACCAATGAAAATGAAGATTTTCTTTTAAAATGCTGGGTTAATACATGCAAAGTGGATGCCCAACATCATAATAAAAGGGTGGAGTGTCCGTTTGATGGAACCCAAGATACCTGATGACTACAGGAAACCAGATTTCACGATAACCGCTCTTTTGCCGCCTTGCAGTTTCCACACCAAACTTTTCTTACAGATTTTACCTTTTCCCTTCCAAAACCTTTCTCTTCTTTAGCACACTGAGCCTAATAAGCAGCAAAACGAGTGCAGATTAAAATTAGCAAAGTATTATTAAAGCTTAATTGGGAATTAAGTTCTGTTTAAAGGATTAACTGGAAGTTTTAGAGGCTGCATTAAAGGTAAATCCTGTTGTTCTAATCAGTTCAAAGTTCCCCCGTTGGACACGTCTGGAATTTCTCAGCAAGGTTTTCACCTGAAGCACCCAGAGGCAGGACCTGCCACAGAAAGGAATATATTCAGCTGTCAGGAGTTTTTAAATGGGTTGGGATTGATGGCAAAACTGGATTTTTGATGTTACACTGAGGAGAAACTTGCCAGGCCACGCTCTGCCTCTGCTGAGTCTCCCCAACCCCTCGTCTGGCTTCTGTCTCCACCGTGAAATTAAACACCAAGTCAAACAAACCCTCCAGACAAGGCACTTACTGGTGGGATCCCAGGGGAATTATTTTCTTCAAAGGGACATTTCTTCCCATTCACAACCCTCATGTTGATAAGAAAAGCAAATAGAGTCTTAGAAAGACAGAAACCTTGACATCAACTTAATGATTCGTAATGGTTGCATTTAGATTTAGTGGCAAGGCAGCCACGAGTTACAAATCACCTCATTAACCCTTTCACTATCAATTCAAAAAGTTGCCAAAAACTATCCAACAATTAACAACTCTGAGCACTTAGAGTGGCTCCTCCCTCCCCTCAAACGAACCCTTTTCTGTTAATATTCCAAAGTTTGGGTTAAACCTTGAATTTTGAACACTCGGCACTTGCTACTCCAAGAACTCCTAAAATTAATATACATTAAAATAACTCCTCGTATATTAAGCCATTCTCCACGAAAACTGTCTGAATTTAGTTGATTAAATGAGGAAAGAATCATAAATCAATAAAAGAGAACCCCAGCAAGCCAAGGAAAAGGAAATTTCAGTGGTGGCCACAATTCCATTAATCACAGCAGGTTTTCAGCTCCACATCACCAGACTCAGAGACAACCTTGCTAAAGATGGGATTAAAATGAAAATCAATATTGGGGACACACAAAGTTAGGAGCAGAGAACAAGTTTCACAAGCAGAGGATGAATTCTAGAGCCCAACCCAGGGATCACCAACCCCCCCGAGGACCAGCAGGTTCTTCCATCCTCCTCTTTCCACCTCAGTGATCCTCCTGCCAAATGGGAATAATCCCACCAGAAGAATACTGTAAAGATCCTTTTGGAGCTCCTCACCCCCTTCCCTGGAGGTTTAATTATCCCCCCTCACCGAGTGGTGCTCCAAGGCCTGGAGCAATCCAAGGCAAATGGGCATAAATGAAGATATTCCAGAGCATCCCCATCATTCCTGCCTGTGCTGCACGAGGCTGGGTCTCACTGGGGCAGTGGGGATATAGGATAAATTAATTAAAGATCTCCTAGTGCTCCCAGAGAGGAGATGAATGAAGGCTTTTGGAATGCCTGACTTTTTAATCTCTATAATGCTTTTCCAGCCCGAGTACAGCTGATAAGTGAACGCTGATTGTTTTCACAGCCTTGTCACGGTTTTGATAATTCACTGCAAATAATTGAAAATAACTCCATTATTTACATTTTCCTGATTAAAACCTCCCCACACATTATCTAATAGGTGGCTAAAGGGATGGATCTGCCATTTTCAGCCTTTTACTTTCATCTGCCATGTAATTAAAAATTAACATCATGGAATGTAATAACAGCAATACTTTCATGCCAGGGGCACCTGCAGAACTCTGTACACAGTAATTTATCTCCAATGCAGAAAACACCCTGAGATGGGGGAAATAACCCTTATGGTGTAAACCAAGTGTCTTTCAGAGCATTTAAGGCACCTCTGCCTGACACACAGCAGAAGGTGGAAGATCAGGAAGCTACACTTCAAGATCTTTGATAAAACACACCCCCAGAGGCAGATCAAAAATATCTGGAATTCCAGAGGTGAGCAGGTTGCCGAGAGATAAAAAAGGAGCTCTGAGATGCCTGTTCCTCCCCAACCCATCACCCGTGTGAACGTGCTGCCAGGGACAGTGGGCTTTTATTCCTCAATAATCAGCCTTTCACGGGCAGGAGGAAGGGAACGTGGCGCAGGGAGTCACGCTGGGATGGAGGGAGCACAGGCAGCCCCTTCACACTCCTGCACAGCCTCATTTCTCAGGGCTAAAGACAGAGAACCCCTCGCATTCTCTCTCTGTCACGCTCAGGAAGAGCCAGCTTTCTAAAGGCACTTATTTCCTGCGGTTCCAAGTCGTGCTCCAAGAGCAGCAGAGGCTCCAAAAGCACAGCTGTTCCTCCCAGGAAGACGGCTAAAGGAAATGAAGGCTGAAGTGGAGAGGAAAGGTATAATCCGCAGTGATAGCAGCTGCTCTGCTTGGCTCCCCTGGGATTTCCAGGATTCCAGCAGCAGCTCCTAACACAATGGTTTGCAATGCTTGTGTGCTTTGTGAAGGTTTTATTTTCATGCAAGTGAAGATTTGAACACTGGCTACGGACAGACGAGTGCGGACAAGCCGAGCAAAAGTTTCCCTTGTTGCCTCTGCCAACCCTTTCTGGCCTCCCCTCAGTGTCCTGGAGCAATGGATAGTGCAGGCAAAGGGATAAGCAAGCCAAAACAGGAAGCCAAATGTCTACTACAAACTAAGTGAAAATTAGCCCGAAAAACTCCAGACATATGGTATGAACTGGAGGTGAACCCAGGCCTAGAAGTGCTACATCATTGTTTACTCCTCCATCACCGCCACTGTCACTTCAGTCACTTCAGAGGGTTTGTTCCATTATCCCATCGCCTCGTCACGACACAAACAGAACCCTCAGGCAAGCCAAAGACAGCCAGGAAGAACAAAAATTCAGGAAAAGGCCAAAAAAAGCATTTTTTTTTTCTTAGGGAAGGAAGCTGTTGTAATAGATTGGAATTTAGCAGACACAAAAGAGCAACAGCTTTGTTTCTGCCACACCGAACGCTCCACAACCAGCTCCTCGCTCAGAGCAAACACAAGGCCAGCCTTGCTCCTGATTTTCACCACCAAAGGCACTGCTCAAGGATTGGAGGTTTTCCCAACGTGCCAACACACCCAAATTTTCTCAAAAACTTCAGGAATTGACACCAAAACGGGAGGTGACACATTCAAGGACCAGAAGCAAAGGGATTCTGCTGCAACCTGGGAAATGTCCCAGCCCAGACAGGCTCAGCACGGGGTCTGAAGGGACAGAGGGGGAAGCAGAATCCTCCTCTTCCATCTCACAGAGCCAGAGCTTGGAACGAAACAGGAGCTCTCTCCAGATGCCATGAAAAACAAACTGGGAATCTGAAGAAGGTCTTTTCCTCATTAGAGTCATGAAAACTGCCAGTCAGAGGTGAGGGGACACTAAGGCAGCTGACTTGAGACTTTATAAATCCGATTAGTTAAAGGTTACCTGATAGCATCGCTTCTATCCCGCAGTTCCAGTCGCTTCCCAGGAAAATCCCAAGGTCTCCAAGGCTGGAACACCTGCAGGAGGCCCCTGCAGCTGCATAAAAGCCTCGACACAATTAGGCAAACCTGACTATTCAGTGCTTTGAGGAGGAGGAAGGAGAGGATGGGGTAAGTTCTTAGCCCCAGTCTCCACGGTGAGGCCGGCCACCTGAGCAAGGCATTCCCATCCCCTCGGTTTGGGACTGGCTAAAACCAGGGAATTTTTGCAGGTGGCATGTGCAGGAAGCAGAGAAGTGGGAGGCAAGGCTCACCTCTGAGGTGAAGCCATTCTCCTCATCAAAGCCACCTCAATAGCTTGGGTGGCTGGTGGAGCAGAGGCCAGGAGAAAGAGCAAAGCCAAGAAGCTGGGAGAGCCCCAGCCCTGAGGTGCAACACGTCACCACTGCAAAGCAAGCCCAAAGAAACCTCTCCTGGACACACAGAGCGTGCTGAGCTGGAAGGGACGGGCATCCTCGAGGCCCTGAGCAGGACACCCCCAATCCCAGCAACTCCCGAGTGCAACACAGCCATCCCTTGCTAAAAGCACTCCAGTGCAGTCCAATGAATTCCCTTCCTAGGACTGAGATACGTATTGATCAGCAAAGCCTGAGCAGGAATCACTGGAGTCCCGGCCAAGCCACGAGCGCTGCACTTTGAGGGCTCCGAGAGAGCCAATTATTACTCATGAGTTCATGTTTTCTTCACCTTCCTGTTGAAGAGATTATTTAAGCCCTCAAATCACTTAACTGGATTGTTTTGTCCTGTTATGAGTCATCTACAAATTCCAAGGCCCCATTAGACTCTCCTTCAGGAGCTGCAAGCAACTCCCCAGATGCCTCAGCCATAGAACCGTGAGGAAACGGGGTTATAAAAATCACACACAGGCCCGGCCCTCTCCCCCCAGATGGCTCTGAGAACTCCTGTGAAAGTGGAAAGATCTCACCCCCCAACACGCACTGAACATTTACAAAGCACCTCAAGTGCACACTGCACTCAGATTTTAGTTGTGGACCCAAAGAAAACAGAGGAAGGTTTCATTTTTGCAGAAAGAGGAGGGGTGAAGGAAGGTGGCAACAGCATTTAATGCTGTTGTTATTATTTATTATTTATTTCTGGTGAATTCTAAACTTTGAACATGAACTTTACACATGAACTGCACTTCACTTTCTCCCAGGAATTAATTTATATGAACTGTTTAGGGGTGGAGGGCAAAGAATCAGTACGAACACACCTTGCAGAATTCGAACACACAAATAAAGCACTAATTAAAAAGACCAAAAATCTAACGCCCAGACTCCGTGTTTCAAAACACTTTGCTATTCCTGGTGAACAAAGGTTTACTGTTTCAAACTTAACAGTCACAACTGAGTAGCAAGTAAAAACAGGATACAGCAAACTGGAGCCTTAAAATAGTGACTATTCTTCCGAGTTGTGCTCTATCGCCGGGCAGGGAGCCAAGCAAAGCTACAACAGGCACCCAACCTGATTTCACTGCTTTCCAAAACAAACCCGAGCCCGTGGCAGCTCAGCAAGTGGCACCCAGCTCTTCTGCAAGGCTCTCAGCAAAGGCAGCTGGGGATGCTGCAGACAATTCAATATAATGCAGCACACAGCCCTGGAGCTCGGGGATCAGTGGATATTAAGAAGGCAAAGAATTTTTTTTGCCGGAGTTAGATGTGTCTGACACTCCAAAATCTGTTTATTTTGATGTTAGTTATTAGCTAACAATGTCGTTTTAAGGCAAATATGCACTTTGAGCAAGCAAAGCAGTTTGCTGGTTGATGGACAAGGATGGAAAACGAATGTCCAGCTTCAATAAAAAGTTCCTCTAAACCATCCCCATTCCTCCCATTGAAATGCCTCAGAAAAGCTGAAATAAAAGCAGAGATGCCCTCATTAAGCAAGATAAAAATAGCTTTTATGTTCCATTTTTTATTTTTAGCCAAAGAATGAAAATTCAGTTATGTAACCCTACGAGTTTCGTAAATTGGGAGCCAAGCAGGGCATGTTTGCACTCTCTGGGGTTTATTAGTGAGCAGGGAGCACCTAAATCTGCTCTGAGAGTGGCCACGAGCTACAGGAAACTGTAGCTTTAAAGATGAGGCATCAGCCAATCCTCCAGGTATCAAAAATATCTGCCATGAGAGCCCAAATTCTTCGAATGCAGAAGGCTCGTTCAGCACAGGAGGAAAATCTAATTACAAGGAGAAGGTCAATAAGACATTTGACTCGGAGCTGGCTGGTGGCAACTTGTGCAATATTTAAGATATGAAATAAATATTACATAAGATAGTATACAGCCCTCTTCCCTCACTAGTGGAGAAATGCTGGGGAGGAGGAATTGGGATTCAAAGCCTGGTCCACTGCAGGTCCAGAGCATGGACCAACCCAGTAACATCACCCCAAACTGCTGACTGGGTGCCAGGAATACCATCTACACTAAGACTGCAAGGTGAGAAGTCACCCTGGGAAACAATCCCTGCCTTCCCTTCTCCCACTGAGGTTTTTTTATTCCTTTAATCCAGCTTATGGATGTTGAAATATCACTTCAAAACTCCAGAGCTCAGAAAAAAATCTCCTGCACAGCTTCACATGCTGCTTCTGCAACAGGGCTGAAGAGGCCCCAGCGTGTCACCAATAAGTGAGGTGGGAGCTATCACCATCTGCCTGGAAATCCATAGATTTTGGAATATCAACTCAGATTCCCTCCCCTCCGAGACCTTGGCCGTCCAAGGAAAATAATGCTCACATAAACAGTAATAGCTGGGTATCAAAATTAATTGAAAATTCATCTGACACAACTGCAGGCTGCCATTAACACATCTTACTCTAAGTAACCATAGCAAAAACACCAGCGAGTAGCCCAGCAGGGACAGCACTGAGGATATTTTCCCAATCATCAGGAAAAGTGAGAGAGCAGGCAAGAAAGCAAAACACACTTGGAGAAAATCTGCCTGTTAAACATGGACTTTTAGACGAGGATTGCAAAGTGCTGTAGAATTATTCCCGCAGTCTGAAGCTGCATCGCTTCATCCTCCTCCACTTCATTATTTAAGACCCATTTTTTGTGGGGGTGTGGGGGTGTTGTTTTATTGCAGAGGATTGTTCTGGTACAAGGGCAAGAATTTTCAGTTCCTGAGAAATAATTTGCAGAACAGGACTATTATCAACACTTGGTTACAACTTGATAATTTATAAGGTCCCAAAGAGATCGTGCCAAAACATCCCTGGTTTATAAATATGGGCTTTTGCAACGCTCACTTGGCTCGACAAGCACTGATGGAGATCCTAATGGAGACCTTATTGCTGGTATCACCTCCAACAGCACTGAAGGCAAATTATTTCAAACAAACCAATGCAGTATTTTGAATATTAAGTCCTAGGCACTATCAGAGGTACTGATTTAGCTGATGAGTTAATAAAGACTCACAAGCACAGCGCCCACCTCGAGTTCACACAATCACAAGATGGTTTGGGTTGGAAGGGACCTTAAGGATAAGATCCAACCCCCTGTCATGGGCAGGGACACCTTCAACTAGACCAGGCTCTGTCCAGCCTGGCCTTGGGCACTTCCAGGGGTGGGGCAACAAAGCCTTTGGGACCACATTTGTTTAGTAAAATGTGAGGGGTTTAGACCAAAAGCAAAAGGGAAGCAGCACCGAGGTGACAACCAGCTGGTGTCACAAAATGAGCCCTGCAGCAAGGACCTGTTCCCAAAAAATCTACCACACCTCTGACAATTTGCATCTTTTCACTCACCCCAACCCATCAGTGATCACATACCCTCAAACTACACAGAACAGCTCCTCCAGCACAGCTCCAAAAACCCTGGGGTAAAATTCCAGCCACCACAATCAGAAATGGGCAGGGACACCTCCCACCAGCCCAGGGTGCTCCAACCTGGCCCTGGACACTCCCAGGGATCCAGGGGCAGCCACAGCTTCTCTGCCCACCCTGTGCCAGGGCCTGCCCACCCTCCCAGAGAGGAATTTCTTATAGAAAACTTACACATCTAATCAGAGCAGGGAGTTTCCTTGGGTTAAAGTCACCTCAAAGCACCCAGACCCATCAGGCTGATTTAATATCACCCTGCCACCCCTGATGTCCCCACCACGTGGCCATCCCAGGGCTCAGGAGGGAAAGCTCCCAGTGAAATGTGCACGGTGCTGCTGCCTCAGCAAAGAGCCAGGGCCAGCCTTGATATTCCTCAAGTGCAGGAAATGCTTTCTAACTAAAATCAATGCCATTGATAAATTGATTATAAAATCGAGACCAAACGGTTAGCAGGGGAAGGAGCAGCCTGATGAGCAGCCCGTTTAAATAAGCTTTGTTTCCAAACCAGCACAGGTAATGCAAGATGGTGAGAAGAATAAAAATGCAGTTTATGTGATAAAAAATTTAAATAAGAAGTCAGGTGACTGAGAAACCAAACTGCAGCTCCAAATGGTTTGTCCTCACACAATCACGTTCTGGGCTTTCCAGGCCTCGGGGGTTTCCCCCTCCTTTTTCTGTGCTCTTTTCTCTTCCATCTAATGGGGCCTGAAGAGAATTTGCCCTCTGGCCACATCACTACTCAGACCATTTTTCAGTACCAAATACTCTTGAAAAGTACTCTGAGGAGCAGTTCCTGTTGCACCCTTTTGCAGGGTGATGTTTTCCTCACACAGAGATCATTTGTTCCCCTCTGCCCTGCCGAAACCAGCATGAAATTCAGATTAACACAGCCCCAGCAGCATCCTGTGCCCTGCTGGGGCTGTCACACCTCTGACTTCTACAGGAGCTCTGCAGCTCCTGCAGTCACAACTGCAACTCAAAGACATCAACACACAACGTTCAATCTGTGACTAGAAAACCAAGAAAACCATAAAACTTTTCAGGGTGGTGACAAGAGGCCCAGCCTGTTTGGAGGGAAAACCCCAACCCACCCCCAAAGAGCTGGGAGAACTGACTGCACCTCACCTTGAGAACTTATCTCTTCCTAAAGGAGCACCTTCTATTAATGCAAATGACTACACACTCCAGAGCTGACACCAAACAAAACCAAAGCAGCACCCCCAGCCCCACGTGCCTGCAGAGCCTCCCCAGCTCTGCTGCATCACCAAACCCCACTGGTTTGGCCACTGCACAGAGAAACACTCTGCCCAGAGCTGCAGCAGCTGCAATGCGTGGGAGGGATGGGAGAAGCAGAAAAAAAGGCATTGTCTCCTTAAAAAGAAAAAAAAACCCACACCAAAACCTGCCTGGCTCTCCCAGAAGAAACCTTGCCCTGCTCACTGGAGTCTGTGAGTGGCCCAGCATGGCATATCAGAGCTGGCTCTGTGTTTACCTTGGACAGCTCAGCCAAGGAGGGTTGCACAGGAACAGAGATTCTCTGTGCCCCGTGGGTCTCTCAGCCCTGCCTTTCACTGCTCTGGGTTCCAACCATCCCTTCAAAGTTCCATTTTCAGCTCATTCAGTGATGTTCTCCCCCAGGCTGTGCTTGGCAAAGATGGGTGATGCCCGTGGGTGGGGCAGGAGGAGCATCTTTGGGGGTTCAGAAACCAACTGGTTTGGTGCTGGGTCTTTGCTGTCGTGGACAGGATGTCAACACAGCACAGGAGGAGAGGGTCAGGTTGGACATCAGTAGGAATTTCCTCATGGGAAGGGTGGTCAGGCTCTGGGAGGGGCTGCCCAGGGAGGTTTGGAGTGCCCAGCCCTGGAGGTGTCCAAGGAAGGACTGGATGTGGCACTCTGGGGTGGGGACAAGGTGGGGATGGGTACAGGGTGGACTCGATGTCTTGAATGTCTTTTCCAACCTCAGAGATTCCCAGATTCACCAGAGACACTGGAGGACAATCCCAGATGAAACCTAAACCACCTATTTCTTGGTCTGGAAACATGCACACTCAGGGTCCAACTCCTGGACCTGGGAAAGTCAAAAACCACCCCCCAGAGCTCGAAAATTTATCATTTCTGATTTGAGAGAAACTCACTACCAACTTGAACTTCCCCCTGAAAGCATCAACCTCTGTGCTTGGAGGGCTCAGTCCTGATTTTGATGCATGTCTTTAATATCTCTCAGACATTCAATAATACATTAGGGGGTCAGGAATTTCTTTTTTATCGAATTATTTCCTAAAAACCTGCAGGAGACATCAGGAAGCACCGTGGCTCTGTATCATCACCATCATCATCACCACCATTAGTGTTTCTCATTTTTAAAAGCAGATTAGCATTCCTGATTTAACTAAGCTTTTAAATACTGTTTTGCATATTCTCTACATGGAACGATGAGCTGGGGATGCACAAAGAGATATTTTGATCTCTTCCCCAGCCAGCAGGAACAAGTAAATGAGTAACTGTCTCATATGTGAGTACAAATTTCATTGCAGGGGGGTGTGTGTGTGTGTTTTACACACACACAAACACAAACCACAGCATTTCACTTTAGTTTAATTTCCACTATTTAATTTCCACCTATGCCATCACAACACACTCCACTCGGAAAAATTAAACTAAAATAGGATTTTGGATTAAAATTACCCAGGTTTAAAACAGAAACCCCGACTTTTTACCTCACATAGGTTTCAAGAGCTCACAAAAACTCAGCCACACACATAGATTTTTGGGAACACCTAAAGATGCACAAGCAAAGGGCACTGGGACTTTGCACAATGTTTGCAACCACCCCCATTAACCTGGTTTTAATTGGCTGGTTTCATTCCAGGGGGGCTGGGAGACAGCACCCACTGGCAGCTTTTGGCACTTTGGGGGGTCTTTTTATTTTTCAAGGCAAGGCCCATCAGAGGGAGCTCAAACACAGTTCCGGCTGAAAACCCTCCAAATTAAGTGATTTAACCAGGGATATCAAAAAAACCCCAATCCTGGAAAGCTGCAAAAATCTCCAACTGAACAAGAACGACCCTTAAAATGCAGGTCACAAGTTGCCTTTAAAAATCTGACGTTTTTTTAGCATTTCAAGCGCCACATATTGAAGAACTCAATCACTCCCTGCGTTAGCTGCATGTTAATGTTTTGTTAATTACAATTTTAAAGGGCAACGACAGCCTCGTACGAGTAAATAGACGCATCAAGCACCACTGGGCTCAGTTACACCAAGGCCCTGGTAAATAAACAAGGCCAGAAATCAGCGCGGGCCTGAAATTCCATCAAAAAGAAAGGAGCAGAACCACAAACAAAACACGGGAATCAATGTCACGTAGAAAGAAAAAATCACTCCCCCTCTCCTCTCCTCTCCTCACCCACTTTGTTACTATGGGACTGGCAGAAAGCTCTGGATTATAAACACCAAGGTCCCACTCACAAGACAATTAAGCAGCTCCATGGACCTCCCACCTCCGTGCTCTGCGTCTCCCAGAGCAGCTGAAATGCCACAAATCCAAGCTGAAAACCAGGACTTTGGTGCTCCACAGACCAAGGGGAACCCTTTGGAAAGCAAAGCTATTTATTTATCAAAGGAATTCTTGGTTATTTTTGCCCCAGCTGAGCGGGGAGGGCAATAAAGGAGGAGTTAGTATCGTGCTCAGATTTGTCCTGGGCAAGAAAGATGGATCATGACTTAAAAATCTCCCTTGGACCCAGCAGTAGAAATAGGTGGAAGATGACCAAGACACAAAGGAGGCTCAGAAACAGCATGTGCAGGCACAAGAGATGGAGGAACAGTAAATTTCTGCCTCTGCTCCCACCAGTAACCAACAATAAACCAGACAAGATGGTAAACATTGTAAAAAGACAATTACTAATAATGAAAAGGCAACAGAGATTCTGGGCTGCTTCCACCAACTGAGTAAGGCGTTTTCAAACTGACAGCAAAGTGCTCCTTGCCAAATGAAAATGAGAGCAAACAGCAAAAGTTGTGCTTAACCCCTTTTTGCTTTTAGGCTGCATGTAAAACCCAGATGAAATCATGGAATTTAGAAGAAAAAGTCTACAAAGGAGACATTTTACTCAGCTCTTTGGTCAGTGTTTCCATCACTTCAGTACCCAGAATCCCCAGAAAAGTTATTCATCTTGGGTTCTTTCCTCAAAACCAGGTTCTTGAAAGCATGAGGGGTTTCCCTGAGCAAAACCTGGGTGAGGAGCACTCAGCTTTGGGGGGAACTGAGTTCAGACTCTGAGTTATCCTGCAGAAGGGGAATAGTAAATGTGTGAGCAAACTGAAGGACAACTAAGAGCCCTCTCAGGAACAGCTCTGGAGTGACAGCAATGATAAGACACAATCCCAGGACCCTGAGCCACCCAGGTGTGCAGAGGTGTGAGAAGCAAGGACTCCAGTCAGCAAAACCATCTCCAAATCATCCTCTCCTGCTCCCAATAACTCCAGCAGGAACTCCAAGAGCATCCTCTGGGAAACACCACGATCCAGGTGAGCTCCAGCCTCACCCGTGCCCAGGCAGGAGCTGACAGAGGCAGGTGCCTTTCCTTCACACCCAGCCAGCAGCAGAACCGATTCAGGACAAATATTTACCCTCTCCCGCCACAGAGGAATAGAAGGAAACATTTTCCCGCGAGTCCAACTGCGTGTTCCTGCAAAGCTTCAGTCGCCAAGAGCATCGTCAATTTTCTTTCAACAGTTAAAACCAAAATGTTGACACAAGCAGGTGAGACGAGAGCGGTAGGGAACGGCTCTGACACCCCAGAACCTGCACCAGAAAAGGCAGCTCGTGCCTCGTTATGCCGGCAATTTCTGCTGATGGGCTTTGCAGGGACATCACAAGCCAAGGGAGGGTTTGGAAGGGCAGCAATTTGCACCTACAACAAAGGGAGCGGAACGGGAACAACACCGAGCCCAGCAGGTCCCGAGGGTGCCCCCGGAGGAGCAGGGGATGCAGGGGGTGCTGGACTGGGACCCCCAAATCACTCTGGGTCTGTCCCACCGTGAGGAACCAGGATCCACCACAGGCTCTGAAGATGGACCCAGGACACCTGCTCAGCCCTGGGTGATGGATGTGGGACCCCTGTCCCAGAATGGGATGGGGAGCTGGGGAACCCCCCCCAGAATGGGACAGGGAGCTGGGGAATCCTCACCCAGAATGGTATGGGGAGCTGGGGAACCCTCCCAGACTGGGATGATGAGCTGGGGAACTCTCACAGAAGGGGATGGGGAGCTGGGGAACCCTCCCCAGAACGGGATGAGGAGCTGGAGAACCCTCCCAGAACGGGATGAGGAGCTGGAGAACCCTCCCAGAACGGGATGGGGAGCTGGGGACCCCTCACAGAAGGGGATGGGGAGCTGGGGAACCCTCACAGAAGGGGAGG
>JAWWEW010000079.1:1429069-1450362 GCA_035583185.1 Anabacerthia variegaticeps | reverse complement strand
AGGGAAGGGAAGGGAAGGGAAGGGAAGGGAAGGGAAGGGAAGGGAAGGGAAGGGAAGGGAAGGGAAGGGAAGGGGGCTGCATTTACAGCTAATAATTGCCAACTCTGCAGCCCCAGCTCAGCAGCCTGATTGCAACCATCAGATAACCACATGTAAAACACTCTGCAGCTCATTTTTCAGGCAGACACCGGGATTATCAAAGGCTGAATTCAGCTCTGGGTGCTCCAGAGTTAAATGGTGCAACCCCAGCGACTCCCTGCTCCAGCTCCAGCGTGGGGCAGCCAGCACAGCCTGGCTGGCAGCCTGCACAAACAACCAAAAAAAGAAAGGTTTTTGGGGTTTAAGAAGCCATATAAACTCCCTCTAGCTAATTACAGGGGCCTGGGTGTGAAACAGCAACTGCAAAGCCTCGGGGACCGAGCCAAGCAGCTTTGATTTCTCTCTTACAGCTTATAAAACCTCCTGAAAACTTTTGCTCCAACAGCTTTTCCACTCTCACAGAATCCTGGAATGGTTTGGGTTGGAAGGGACCTTAAAGCCCATCCAGTGCCACCCCCTGCCATGGGCAGGGACACCTTCCACTATCCCAGGTTGCTCCAAGTTCTATCCAACCTGGCCCTGGACACTTCCAGGGCCCCCACCATCACCCCCCACTTCATCCCCACCCTCTGTCCCCCAGCCTGAGGCTGCTTTGAGGCTGCACAGCTCAACCAGCAGCTGCTTCCCAGCAGAAGGCTCATTCTGTGCTCATTTCATGCAATATTCAGTGCTGGAGCAGTTGAAATCTTACCTGCCCCACAAGTACATTTTAAAAGCTCTCCCTCGAGTTGAAATATTAAACTGGGAAGTGCCAGGTGTGTTCCTGGAGTTCAGCTGGGAGCCTGGAATGAGAAACACAACTCCTGGAGGCTGTGGGATGCTGCTGTGCCTACTCCCCATCAACGTGCAGAGGGGAGTCGAGGCTCTCCCTGTACCAAATGCCCCAAAAGGGGAATATTTGTGTGGGATTTCTGTGCTCCCAGGTGGAATTCAAGGGAGCTGAGCCCTCCTTGGAAGGCAAGACCAGCCAGCTCTGCTCCCTCACTCTCCTGACGTGCCAACACCCCCAGACTGTGAATTTATCCAGCCACATCCACTTTTCCTGGTCCTTCAGTCACAAGTGATGAAATCCCATTCATTTATGCAAGCAACTGGAAGATTTATTGTAAATAAAGTTCTGCACATTACACAACTGGCTAAAAATCATAATTAGAGTTGCACTGGGGAACATGTTTTATTTATTCTGACAGTAGTCTGGCTCCAATAATCCTTCCATGATAAATGTCCCGAAAGTTTGTGGAGTTTCAGCAACTCCAGACCTTATCAGAGACATGGAAGTGGAAATGTCTGACAGGGTTTGATGTGGCTTCTTGAGGTCCCTCACACTGGTGTTCCACAGCAGCCCTTTAAATCAGCTCCAGGGGCTCGGGAGCTGCTGGGAGTGTCTTCCCTGCGTGTGAATCAAAGGAATGAGACTTCCCACTGCTGTTCCAGCTCCCAGGGCTGCAGCCCGAGAGCTGGGCCATGTCTGTGTGAATTAAGCAGGTTCTGGGATAGGGAGAAGTGACAGTGGGATTGGGAGCCGACAGACCCTCTGGAAAAGGGTCAGTGACACCATTAATAGGATGCAGACATTCCCAATCTCGACTGCCAAGACTTCCAGGGCTTCCTTTGTAGCTTCCAGCACAATTTCAGGCCCATAAAAGCTCAGGGCAGGCAGGAGTTGTTAGCCCAGCCCTGGGAGGGGTCCCTGGGGGGACACTCAGCCTCAGCTCAGCTCCTCCTGCTCCCCACCTGCTCCGGGGTGTTTTCCAACCCTAAATGGGCCAAACCAGCTCTGCCCCCCCAGCCTTTATGGCTGCTGCGAGACCAATAAAGGACTCTGAGTGCAATCAGACACTCCTCTGGCTTTGCTCATTCCTGAGGAAAAGAGGAGCCCAGCCCACTTGCTTTTCCAAGTGGGGCATCCTGGGAAGTGTTTCCTCCCATCACGCTGATATTTGTGGGAAGACCCTCCTCGAGCTGTCAAGTTGTTGAATCAGCAGAAGGATCAACTCCCTTTATTGTCAGTTGTGCCCAGAGCCACAACTCCCTCCTTCACAGGGCTCAAACACAATTTATGATCCCAAATATTTATTATCCACAAATATTTTAAGTCTCTGCTAAATTTAGGCTGGCCAGAGTATTTCTGGCTGACTCGATGAACAATAATTATTTATGTTGCTATAAAAAGAACGTTCCAGTAACCAAGAGCTGTGGTGCACCAAGACCCAAAGGCTCCCAGCTCCTTTCCCAGGGATGTCAATCCCATGGCAGGCAGCTGTTTGTTAAATACAACTCCAGAAGGGCTCAGTGTCCTCCACCTCTCCAACAGGAGTGAACACCCAGGTTATGTTTATTTTCATGTGGTCGACCTTAAAATGAGACCAAAGATGCTCTTCCATTTCTTTTTCAAGGATCATTCTCTTTTCCCCTTTGCCCCCAACACACACACACACGTACCTGAGAAGGTGGAGGTGAGGAATAAAGCTTAGTTTCCTCACGAAGTGATGCCAAGGATGTTCATCACGTGGTTCTCCAGCTCATGGGAAGAGCAGCTGCACATCCCTGAAAACCCAGAGATGAGGGAACACCCAAAGCACCAACTGCTGCCTCAGGGAGCCTCTTGGTAGGAAAATTTAAATAAATTAGGGAAGAATATTTGAGTATTGTAGAATCATAGAATCCTGGACTGGAATAGGATGGAAGGGACCTTCAAGCTCATCCAGTTCCATCCCAGTGACACCTCCCACCAGCCCAGGGTGCTCCAACCTGGCCTTGGACACTCCCAGGGCTGGGGCAGCCACAGCTTCTCTGCCCACCCTGTGCCAGGGCCTGCCCACCCTCCCAGGGAAGGAGTTTGTCCTAAAATCCAACCCAAACCTCCCCTCTTTCCGAGTGAAGCCGTTGCAGGAAGGTGATGAGGAACAACAAACCCGGCAGAGGATTAAACATGTTCTGCAAGTAACACTCACATTCGTTACCAAGCTGAGAAAGGGCCATTTTTATGCACATATGGAAGCATTAAACAAAGAAAATCCATTCTTTTGTGACTTTGAAGCCTGAATCAAGTTCTATTTCATCCTCTCAGAATCTGCTCGTCCCTGCCAAGCCCGTTCCTGGTGTTTCTGGCCAGAGCACACGAGCAGAGAAAGGAGTCAATTAACTGCTGAGAGCCCAAATGCCCCCTGCCTTCAGAATTCCAGGCAACAATGAGGACTTTTCATCCATTTATTATTGGCAAACCAGCAAACAAGACGGGAACAGATAAAATGATGCACCGTTTGACCTGAAACTTCCAAGGCAGAGCTGAACTCCAAACGTGCCCTCCCCTCATCGCACCCAAGGGTGCCCTGATCCCATCATTCCACAAAAACCTCTTCCAGGGGCTCTCAGGTGGGGAGTTCATGCTTTACACAACCCTCTCCACGATTCAGCAGCAGAGCAGACATTACATGTTGTCACTAAAAGGTTGCAGCCCAGGATTTATTTCCCAGCCGAGCACGACGGCCTCGCTGAGGACGAAGTGTGTGTGTGTGTGTGTGTAATGCCCCCAACTCAAAGGGACAGAGATACAAAACAAAGCCCTTGGGACAGAACTCCTGCCAAAAGGAGAACCCTTCAATTCATTAATCAGACCAAACAGGAGAAATGGCTTGGAGGGAAGGGAAGTTCAGGAGGTAACAGTACTTTGCAGAGACGACAGAGTCATCTGAAATGAATCTCTTTAATTTAAACCCCCCAACAACAACAAAACCCCCTTCCACTTGGACTTCCATCACTTTGGGATGCCAAGTGTCTTATTTCCATGGCAAGGAAGAGAACCTTCCAGCTGGTGACCGAGTAGCACCCACCTCCTTCGCTGCAGGAAGAGTTTGGATGAAGGTGTGTTGGTGCCAGCAGAGAGGTGAAGGTCCTGACCCAGAAGCTGCAGGAGCTCTTGGCCTCGTGGGTCAGCCCAGACAGATTGCAGAGCTCTTATTGCCAGGCCAGCCAAGTGTTTGGCAGTTATAAAACCAAATAATCAGGCCTGTTTATATAGAATCAAGCTTTGCACATGGCTTTAGTGCTGCAAACTCTGCACGCCCCAGTTAAGGGAGGTTCTCTGGACCAGAGCAGCTGGAATTGCAGCGTGATCCAAGCAGTGAAGAGCAGAGGTGTGCAGGGAGAAGAAATTCCCTTGTTCAGGGGAGGGAAAAGGCAAAGTCACCTCTGAAAAAAACAGGAAGATGCTTTCCTAATCCAAGCCCCTGGGCTCTTGTGGCTCCCACTGTCCCTTTATTGCTTCTGGAGGTCAGAGTGTTACCAACACAGGTTTGGGGCTTTCTTTTTGTTTGCTAAAAAACCAACAAAGTGACACACACCGACTTTTTTTCTTTTTTTTTCTTTTTTTTTGGTGCTATTAATAAATTAAAAAAGAAATCCCACCTGATCTCTTTGAAACAGACCCCAGTGCTGAGTTACTCCTGAGCTGCCAATGTTTGCAGCGTGCAACACTGCTTGAAAACACAAAAAGTTGGCAAAATGCAACCCCCTCCCCACGGCAAAAGGAGCAGAGAGGAGAGAAGAGCTTTTCCCAGCTGTAACATCTGTTAAGTCTGACTGCCTGACAAGTGCTTCTGATGGGACACACTTGCCAGAACTCTGCGAGAGGAGGAGGGACTTAGGGAGGAGGGAACTCAAGCTGGTTTCCACCTTCCCTCTCCCACACCCAACAAAGGGCCCCCAGAGCATCCTCAGGGACCCCAGAGCATCCTCAGGGCCCTCAGAGCACCCTCAGAGCATCCCGAGGGTGCTCAGAGCATCCTCAGGCCCCCAGAGCACCCTCAGAGCATCCTCAGGGCCCCCAGAGCATCCTCAGGGCCCCCAGAGCACCCCCAGAGCATCCTCAGGGCCCCCAGAACATCCTGAGGGCACCCAGAGCATCCTCAGGGCCCCCAGAGCACCCCCAGAGCCCCCCGAGGTGACCCCCCAGAGTTACCTCTGGCTGGTCACCTGCGGGAGGATCACGGGAGCGCAGGCTATGCCAGCAAACGACTCTGGGAAGTGCAAGTCCCTTTCCCACTCGTCAGTCTCAGTGTTGTAGACCTGCACGATGCTGGTGACGTTGTTGAGGTGCCAGTTGTAGCCTCCCACGATGTAGATCTTTTTCTCCAGCAGGCAACAGCCGGCCTCCGACTGCCCCGTGCGCATCGGGCTCACCGTGGTCCACTGGTCCGTCTCTGGCACGTAATACTCCACGGCCAGGACGTCAAAGCAGCGGTCAACGTGGTCCATGCGGCCCCCCAGGGCGTAAATCCTGCTGCTGGCACTCACCATGGCGTGCAGGACCCTGGGCTCGTTCATGGGGGTCTTGAACTCCCACTGGTCGGCGCCAGGGTCGTAGCAGTGCAGGGCTTTCTTGTCCTCCACGGAGATGCCGTAGCCCCCCGAGATGTAGAGCTTGTCCTCCACGGTGGCTCCGGCGTGTCCCCACGTCCTGCGCTTCAGGGAGCACACGTAGGTCCACTCGTTGGTTTTGGGGCAGTACTTCTCCACGGAGGCCAAGCTCCCCGAGCGGTTCCTCCCGCCCGTGGCGTACACCATGCCATGGAGAACGTTGAGCTGGAACTGGATCCTGCTCTCCTGCATGGCCTGGATGCGCAGCCACTGGTTGAGGTGGGGGTCGTAGCGGTAGGAGATGTCCACGGCCCCCTCCCCGCTCCGGTACTGCAGGTGCTGCCCACCGACAATGTAGACAAAGTTGTCCAGCACGGCCACGCAGGAGTGGCTGCTCCCCACCTCCATCTCGGTGAGCTCCTTGAACTGGCGCCCCGAGGAGTCGGGCAGGCAGTAGACCTTGCAGCTGACGGTGCGGTCGTTGTCCGTGTAGGGGGTGCCCCCGAAGGTGACGAGGGACAGCACGTCGGAGCGGATGGTGGTGCGGGGCGACTGCATCTCGTGCTGCCGGAAGGGCAGGATCTGGTAGTTGAAGGCCTCCAGCAGGTACTGCCGGCACAGCACGTCCTCCACCATGATGTCCAAGGTCTGGACGCTGTCGACCAGCTCCGAGGACTTCATGAGGGGGAAGCGGATGTGGCAGAGGACCTGGCTGGCGCTGGCGCGGCGCGCGGGGTCGTACTGCAGCCAGCGCACGGCGGCGCGGAACAGGTCGATCTCGCTGCAGCTCTTCAGCTTGTTGCTCTGCAAGAAGAAGACGAGGCGCTCCAGGGGCAGGTGGAGGAAGTCCTCCTCCTCGGAGATCTGCAGGAAGTGCTTGAAGGTGAAGGCGTCCACGGATTCCTTGAGGGACGACAGGCTGAAGGTGGTGGCCATCTGCCCGATGTTGAGGCACGTCTCCACGCTCATGGCAGACTTGAGGAACTCCTCGCAGAGCTCCACCACGGGCACCATCTGCAGGAAGACGGCGGCTCCCAGCACGTCCTGGATGCAGTCGAGGTCAAGAGTCACCTCGGCGCTGTAGGCGAAGTCGATGATGTGCTTCAGGCCCTTGGCAGACACACCTTTCAGCTCGATGACATCCTGGCTGGCCTCTCTCATCCCTCCTGTGAACATCGCCCTGCAGGTCAGGAACACACACAGAAAAGGGGTTTATTTTATTTTAATTTATTTTATTTTATTTAACACACCGATGCTTTCAGGGAGGATGGGAAAATGGGGGATAAATCAAGGCAAAGTCTCTACAAGCCAGGAGAAATCAGAGTGTGCAACGACTTATAAAAGGCTTGCAGTGCACTGAGGAGGAATATTCCGAATCAGAGAAGTTTCTCAATCCCACTGGCAGCAGAAGGAGCAGAGCACGGGGCAAAGCTGCCAGGAGAGGCAGAGCTCCCAGAGCAGGGAGTATAGCACGCTGGACATGAATGAATATCACAAATCCATGACACTCAACAACAAGGATCCCACGGGGTGTGCACCAGCAGAGACTGGGAGTGTGCTCTGAAGGGTTTAGGTGTGCAGGGTTTGTGAGCACAGGGAGGGAATACACCTTGGAAGACACCTGTGTGAGGAGGTCAGTGATCCCCTGAGCTCACAGATCTGTTAGCCCACCATATCACAGGGAACTACAAAACAGGTTAAATATTGCAGGTGTGACATGTCCCATGACCAGCTTTGCTCACCCAACAGAACTTCCCCTCCAAGGCTCCTTCCCAACACCTGAAAAACCGGGAGCTGCAGCCCCTCCAGCCCCCGTGTCATGTTGCAGGAGGACAGCAGGGGGCTGAGAGGCAATCCACCAAAACCCAGGCAAAGAGAGAGGTTCAGTTACAGCACAGCTGCAAGAACATCACTTGACCAGGCCACGAGGAGATTAGGCCCTGGATCCCCTCCTTGGGAGGCTTGGAAATTCCACAGGAAGCACATTCCACGCCAAGGACTGCGCAGGGCCTCGGGAAGCGCCCTGGTAGAGCAGCACTGCAGTTCCCAGCGTGGACATTCCATTCCAGCAGGGTTTGTTGGGCATGGGTGGCTCAGGGGGCAAAGGTTTGCACCCCGGGGCACTCACCAAGCTGCAGCAGAGCAGTTTGGGGGATGGCAGAGGCAGGGCAGGACGTGGGGTGACACCAGTCCCTGCCACTGCACACACGTCCCAGCAAGGCTGTCATACAAAAGACCTTAAAACTGCACATTTGGGACTGGTTTTTCCACCTTTTCCGTCGGAAAGGTAAATCCGTGGTGTCATCAGAGCTGCCTCAGGAGCTGCACTGACTCCAAGGTGCAAGTCAGGCAGAAAAAATGCTGAACAGACCCTGCATCAACACAGGAATAAAGGAATAACTTGGGAACCCGGTCAAAAGGCAGGAGTTCCATCCAAGTTCCCCATCCAAACCAGGCTGGAAAACCTGTCGCCGTCCAGCACAAACCCAAGAAATCCTAAATGACCTAAATGAGGAAATATCTGCCCAGGAAATCAGCCTGCTGTAACCGAGTGCCCAGGACTCCTGTTCCCAATTCCTGGGCCGTGCAGCAGATGAGAGCACTCTGCTCCAAGCCCTGCACCCCGCAGGTCCCAGCCCTGATCCCTGGCCCCAGAGGACACACGGACACGTGTGTGCTCGTGTGGGAGCTGAACGTGCACGGGGAAAGAAAAGCATTATTGTTGCCATGCTGAAGACAGATCATCCACCAGAATGCAATTCCCTTCAGAAGTGGTACGGTTCTAAAACGCTGATTATATAAATGCCTCTCTTCCACCCTTTTTTCTCCCTCCCCCTTCCTGCAGAAACACAAGAGTGTTTTGAAAAGCTGGATTATTCTGCCATTGTTCCCCAGGACAACCTTCCTCAGCACCGCAGAAGTTACACCAAGAAACCTACTCAGCAATTATATTTTGACAGTGAAAACACCTTGGCAGTGACCCTGCACCCTGCAGTGAGGAATCAAAGAGTGCCATTAGCATCTGGGGGGAGAGCAGCTCCAGGATTAATTGTGTGCCTGTCTGCCAGAGTGATAAGCTCGGAAGGTTTATGTTACCAAAGGGAGAGAGAAGGCCTAGAAAATGTGTGTGAACACCAGGCAGACACCATCAGAGCAGCTGAAGAGATGGGCAAAGGGATACCAGAGAGATGCCAAGGGACAGGGAAGTCCCTTGCTCTTGTTTACCTGCTTGGCAAGATGGATAAACACGTATTTTCAGTCAGGACTGAATTTCCCTGCTCTGCAATTGGCTCACTCTGCATTTTGGCTGCAAAAACTCATCTCAGTGCTTCAGTTTCCTACCCACACAAGCTGGGACAATATTCCTGTGTCTCCTGTGGCGTGGGGGGGGTCACACACACCCCTGGGTGCTCCCAGCCCCTGAGCCCTGAGCACTGCAGACACATCAGAGGTGCTTGAAGAGAACAGGAGTGTTCACAAGGAGCATCTCACCCTGTGGGTGAGTCATTTTGGAGCCCCAGGGCAAAACACCTCCAACACCTGCCCAGGTGTGTTCAAGACCTGGCCTTGAACTCGTGCCTTGGCCCAGCAGCTGCAGTTGAGCAAAGCTCATGTGTGGGCACCCTGAACCTCCACCTGCCTGCAGGGAATCCCTGGGGCAAACCAAACCTCCTGAGGGCTCTGCAGGGTGGCATTTCTGGGGTGTGCTGGGAAGGTCAGGGTGGGGGAGGACAAGGAAACACAAAACCAGCGGGAAAGGTAAAAAATGCCTGCTTCCCTATCAGAGTCTCACCTGAAATAGTCACTGCAGGCAGCCAAGACAACTTTATGAACCTGAAACACTTCATTATTTATAGTGAGGATGACATCAAGCAGCTGAGCCTGAGCTCGGAGCGAGGCCAGTCCCTGCAGCAGAGTGGTGCTGTGGCCAGGAGCAGAGAACGTGCATTTCAGGGTGCTGTTCTTGTCAGCCATGCTAAAAACAGAACAAGAGAGACAGGCTGGGGTGAAATTAAAACAGTATGTGGTATTACCTACCCAGCGTGCTGGGGGAGACACTCTAACAGGAACCAGTTGGAAGGCAAATTCCCAGCTCAGCAGCCACACAGAACAGCATGACATCAGCACCTCAGTCTGCATTCCCTTCTCCCAACACAAACCAGACTTCCAGCTCTTTTGGAATGACACTTTGGCACTGCTGACACCCCGTGTGCTCCAGGGGCCATCCCAGCATCCTGGGGGGCCAGAACCACCACGGCACATCGGGGTCCCCACGCTGGCTCCACCCTGACCTCAGCTTTAACCACGACCCTGAGTCACAGTTGCTTGTTCTTCTCAGCACCTTCCCTTCCTGCAGCTGCTGCATCCTCTGCACGGGCCAAGGCCGGCCCTGCCAGCCCGGTTTGATCCTTCCCTTCTGCCTGAGCCTCAGGAGAAGAGCAAAAGCAAACATATTACCCAGCGCTGGCCGCTCTAAACAACAACAACAACTGGAGGAGCTGCTGCTGTCAACAGTCCCCTCCCAGCGTAAATATTTCCTTGCTTTTCCCAGTGCCTCTCGCACATGTTCCCCAGCACAGGGAGCATCAGCCCCAGCTCTGCTTGGCCTCAGATGCACTTGGCAGCAGGAACAGCAGCAGGATCCCTGCACAAGGGGAAGGCACTGCTGGATGCTCCATGCTCCTCCTGGAAATGACCCCAGAGAGAGCTGCAGGTTCCCCAAAAGCCCACCCAAGGGCAAGGCACTGTTGGATGCTCCATGCTCCTCCTGGAAATAAACCCAGAGAGAGCTGCAGGTTCCCCAGGCCCACCCAACGGGGTCTGCTGGTGCAAACAGGGGTGGGGGAATCCCAAATTCCTTTGCAAATTTAATCCAAGGCTGAATGGCTTTTCAGGCTCTTCCCCTCCCGGGAAGAAAACACGCCCAGGGAGCAATATTTGGGTTTTCAGAAGCATCCTGCTGTTTGGCCTCTCTGCATTTCAGGGGATATTCTATGGAAATGTGACATAAAAAAATCCCAAAGAGATTAGACTGAGTCTGGAAAGCTGCGGGAGTCGCTCCCAAATCCACCGGGGGAGAGCACACTTAGGGCTGCACTTAGAGGGTATTATCATTATTATTATTGTTATTATTTAGGTGGAATAAACCAACGAAGCAAAAAAACTGGTACAGCCACAGTGTGCTGGGGCTGTGTCATCCTAAATTTACTGCTCCAACCCTCCCTCAGAGCTGGGCTGTGTAATCCCAAATTTGCTCCAACCCTCCCTCAGAGCTGGGCTGTGTAATCCCAAATTTGCTCCAACCCTCACTCAGAGCTGGGCTGTGTAATCCCAAATTTGCTCCAACCCTCCCTCAATGCTCCTGACCAAAACAAGAGCCACGCACAATGGAGCAACCAAGCCAGCAGGGTCAGGGAAGAGTCAGGGAGATGGGATAACAAAAAGGGGGATGTAAACAATCCTCAAACAATAAGGAACAATGGACAGGACTCACTCCTTGCCTAACTTATCAGATTGCAATTTCCTGCAAGCTTTAAGGAGAGGCGAGTGAGGGGAAATCTGGGATGTTCATCAGAGCTGGGAGGGCAGTGCCTTGTGCCTGCAGAGGCTCTGGATGCAGAGAGCAAACCTTGGCAAGGCTCATTCCAGCTCCTCAGGCTTGGGAATGTGCCTCAGAATCCAGCCCAGTTCCTGCTGGGATGGCTGATAATGGTCAGCTGTGCTTCTGGTAGCACAGGTCTGAAATCCCTGCCCTGAACAGTCCTAGAACAGAGCACGGAGCATTCCTTGCTGGGATAAAAAGGATTAGCAAAAAGGCAGTTGTTGACAAGACCTTTATCCATCCTCTGTGAGCCAAGAAATGTCTGTCCACTCTGGCTCTTCCCATGGAGAAGGAGGGAAGGGATTGGAGGGAGCGGCGCGTGGATATTCATCACGGATACTCATCACGTCCAACTCCTTTCAGGCTCCTCTCTGGAACTTTGATTTGCTGGGGGTGAAAGGAGGAAACATCCAGCACCAGCAGGGAAATGATGTTCCCTCTGGATAAAGCATCAGTCACGGAGCAAACCCTCTTTGCTCCAGGTTGGACAGGTAAAATCCATGTGGTTCCTCTGGGAATGGCAATTCCCGAGTTTACTCATGAAGTGACTTCATGAGACTTGATCTCATGGGAATTTCCTTCAGTGCCTTTTTTTGATACTGATTTTCAAATATTCCTTTTCTCAGCATTTCTCCCTACAGGAATGCTGTCGCTGTACCCACAGCACGGGTTCAAACAACGAGCTTTACCTGCACAAATATCTCTCTTTTTCCTCTTCCTCAATTAACTTTTACAGGCGTTGTGAATAACCAGAGTGCAAGTTTAAAGTAAAGGAGGGGTGGGTTCCTACATCTGTGTGGAATAAACGTGTTTGCATGTGAGATTCATTTCAATAGGTAATTGTGAACAGCTACTCCAGGAAAAACTCCCTGTACTAGTTCCTTTGTCTATTTACAGATAGAGAATAAAAGGATCCGATGGTTACACAATATTCTGAAAGGGGGGGAAAAAGCAAACCATAAAGAGAAGAACTGATAATGCCCAATTTCCTACAGCCTGGGGAAAAACGAAAAGGATTTTAAACGGACCACATGAACTGGAAACGAAACAAAACCCACACAAAACAGGAGAAATGAAGTGAGGGGTTCATAGAAAACAACACATGAGGAGCAGAGGTGAGAGAAGAGCAGCCAGCAGTGTTTGCACTGCAGGGAGGAAAAAGGGATCTGTGATAAGGCACAGGAGGGGCACGGGGACCAGGCTGGATCCACAGCCTTGGCCTCCACTGCTGCGCTCTGGGGAACACAGGGAGAAGAGCAGCAGCAGCACTTGGATACCAGAGAGGGGAAAAAAATAAAAAATTCACACAACGAGCACAAGAGGAAGCCTTGAACATGTGAGTGCCTTTGTGAGGCTGCCCCTATCTCAGCCCAGATCTCCACAGGCCATGTACTTGTTGCTTAACAACTTGTTAGAGCAGAAACAGCCTTGAAGACAAAACTTGGGAAGAGTTGCATCTCCTCCTCGGCACTTCGCAACATGCCCTGGAGATAAAAGCCTTTCATCACACAGCAGGGAGAAAGTGTTCCTTTCCCTCCTTCCTCCTTCTCTTCCAGGGGCTGCAGAGCTTCTGGAATTTTCCCTGGTTGGCTGTCTTTGTCCTCGAGTGAAGCCCTTTCCCTGCCATGGGGCTTTGAGGGGGTTTCTGTGGCCACCGTGTCCATCAGCTTGGGGCAGGGTCAGGTGTGTGGCTGCACCCAAATTTATCCCTGGGCAAAATGTAAACCACAAAAATCACACCCACAGCCAACATCCCACCACGTTTACACCACTGGGGCCTCTGATGGGAATATATTGGTATGAAGGTGGCTTTGCAGCAACAGAAATCCCACTTTTCATATGGAAATAGCAGTGAAAGGGAGCTTTATATGCACCTAAATGCAGCCACTGCACACCCAGCAGCCAGGATTCAACAGGCACCTTGATTCCAAAGGGGATGCCTTTAGGGCAGCAGCCTCAGGGACTCTGATAACATCCCTGGTCCCACACAGGCACTGCCAGGGAACAAGTAATGGGATTGAGGATTTGCCTCCAAGCCGCTGCTCTGATGCCAGATTGCTTTCAATCCTCTCCGATCAGTGCAGGATAGAGCTCAGCATGGGGGGAAAACCAACCCAGAACCCAAAGCCCAACACGTCTGCAGGTTGGGGAGATGTTCCAGCAAGGGTTAAGGGAGTGGTTGCTGCCAGACAGCTGGCAGGGAAGGCAAACAAGCCCAGAAATCCTCCTGCTGCTGCTGCTGCACCTCGTGCAGGAGCTCGCCCTCGCCCCGAGCACACCGACCACAGCGTCCACAGCCAGGGAGAGCTCCACTCCTGACCACAAGGACATCTGGACACCCAAGAGGCCTCTGAAGCTCAGGGGCTGGGAGAGCTGAAGGGCCACACTTCCAAGAAGCAGCACAGGCACAAAGAACATCCCAAAGAACAAGCGGCCCCTGGCGCTGCCTCCCCCACTCCCCACGGCATCACGTGTAACCCAAGATGCGTTTCCAGCTAATGAATCATTTTGACCAAATCTGTGCCGATGATTAAAAACATCAAAGCTGGAATTAAAGGCTTACCGAGCATGAGTTCATATTTCAGCATGTTTGCAACCACTGCACAAGTGGAGAGAATTAGAGCAGGACAGATTGTAACATTTCAGTGATTGAATTAAGGAGGAAAAATCTCTGGCTACGCGACTGTGTGTCGTGTTCTTCCTCTTCTCCTACGACACGGTTCTCCTTGGAAGGAGGGATGGTTTGGTGCTCTCCATCCCACTTCAGCATCCCCACATTTTCCCACTTTTTTGGGGGCAGGTGGTGCTTGGTAATTTTTCATCCAGGACAAACTCGAGGGGGTTGGCAGGATTCCCAAGCAGGGCAAACTTCCAAGAGCCTAACTCTCCCATAAACACGAGCTCCAGAGGTGGGACCCCGTGGGGAATGGCTGGGGGACAGCACAGGAAGGAGGGAAAACAGAATGTGTGTGTGTGTGTGTGTGTGTTCACATCCATCAGGGTAGGGAATGGCACAGCTTTTCCAGGGCTAAACAAAAGCTTTGGGATTGCAAAATAACCACCGAGGCACCTGCAAGGAATTTTTTGTGGTGAGAGAAGCAAAACTCCCCGAAAGCTGGAGAGGAACTTTATTTAGAACATAAGGTATGAATATTAAGGACCCTCTTTAAGAACCTCTGACAGGCAGCATTATAGATATTTTAATAATGCAAATCATTTAATGCCTTTAGTTTCATGCCTAAGTAAAAAACACATTTAGATTCTGATTTTTAAACTACAATTAAGACACTTAAAATCAAAACAAAAGTCAAACTCCCTCAGATAAGTCACTGGTAGCCATGGTGACTGTAATATTTCAGATCCTGAGGCTTTATATCACATGCCCAAATGATGAAAATGAGTTTCCAGCACTTCACGCTCCCAAAATGTTACGGTGGGGCAGAAAGGCTGAGCCCTTCCCTGCGGATTTGCTGCTTCCCAGGCTCTTCCTGGGACTTTCTGGACATTCCCACGGGCTCTGCAATCCCCTCAAAAGAGGCAGCAAGAGGTTGCCTTGAAGTCTGGGGCCAAGGCAGATTAGGTGCTGCCAGGCACTGAGGCACAAAAATACCTGCCCTGTTAACCTACTTATGTTCTCAGCAGCACCGCTGTCACCAGCACCCATCAGAAAGAGCATTTCCCAGCACTTCCCGGTGCAAATGAGCAACCACAATAAGCACTTAATGAGCAGCAGCTAATTAAATATTAACACGCCCGATGAAGGGGGACGTTTTCCAGAGAAACATAATCATCCTCGGGAAAGATACGCGAGGAAAAAAAGCATTTAATCGATTTCTTTGTTCCCTTTTCCACCTCCTTCCCTTAATTTCTCCTATTTCTCTCCTCTGCCTCCACTCATTTTCCACTCTTGTCACCATCTCTTTCATCAAAGCAATAAATACAAGTAGAAAGGCTGGGACTAATATCGCTATTTAAAAGTGACTGGCAATTTGGAGTGCTCGAATAAAGAGATTATAAATGGGTCTGAGTTTCAGAAGGAGCAACACTTTGTGTGAAAATAATGGTCTTCTGGAAAATGCCTCAAGTCGAATAATGAAGTTTGAAAAGTCTCCAGTCTCCACATTTAAGGAAATTTAACGTTTTGCAAAGGGAGAACGAGCAACATTCACGATTTCAAAAAGAAAAATGGCAAAGCCCAACAGACTAAGCTTTTTTTTGGTTGCATTTCAGGGCCCAAACCCAGCACTTAAAGATGTATTTCACAGAAGTCAGGAGGTGCCTGGTTCATTTTAAAGTGCTTTCTGACTCAGGTCCTACTGATTTCCTTATCTGCATCCTACTTCTCCAAAGCTGGAACCAAGGAAACCCTGGAGGCCAAAGGTAAGGCAGCAAGTTGTAGCAAGGGGCTTTTCAATCCATTTCTTTTTCAAATATTATTTTTCTTTTTTTTAAATCCCCTCAGAAGTCCCAGGCATTTCCAAATCTCTGTTTTCCTTTTCTTCTGAGCTGGACTCACACAGGGCCCAGCAGACACACACACACACGAATATATTCTGCTCCCAGGCATCAATCAGTAGGTTGTTTGCAAGCCAAAGGAGGTGGGATTTGGGGTTTTGCACTAATAAAACTGGCTGGCTGTCAAAAAGCTGGCTGGCCTGGTAAAACAGAGCAACAAAACAAAGTGGAGGGGAAAGAGCTGAACACCTTAAACTCTGTGCCACCTCCTGGAGTTCCAACGTGAGGGATTGGGCAGTACCTGCTGGACCCAGGACAAATCATGTTTGTGGGGAAGGAAAACAGCAATAAAAAGGTAGAATAAGATCTTTAAAATGTTTCTGTCACAGAGCCAGAGTCATCTTTATGCTGGGGAAAAGCAGTTTGGTCCTGGCCATTCGCCAACCGAGAAGAGCAGTGGAACTCTCAGGTGAGGGCTCCGTGAACCCGGGTTTGAGCACCACGAGGTTGGAGGGCACAACTGAGCTCATTTACCAAGATCTGCTGTTTCTCTTCTCTCTCCACACACACAGAGATCCAGAGCTACCACAGAGGATCTTGTCCCACACAGGGATTGCCCTCAATCCTGCCCCAAACCTTCTCTGAGCGGAGAGCGCGGAGCAGGCGCTGGTTACACTGATCCCACCCCACCACAACCCTGCCCTGCCACAACCTCACCCTGCCCTTCCCACAACACCTGAGAACAGAAAGATATTCCCCCCAACCCCCTAAACTTGACTGTGGTTTTATTCTTGTCAGCCCCAAGCCTAATCCCTTTGAGCCAGGAACAAACCAAGCAAACATAAAAAATCCCTCGGAGCGCATAAATTCCCGTGGCAGCCACGGGCAGTGTCACAGCAGTGACAGAGTCAGCTGCCCTCTGATGCTCCCAAGCTCAGCCAGGCATGCAGGGACCTCCAGAAAAGGATGGTGGGGTTTACACCTCCTAAATGTGCCTGTGCATCCATGTACACCCCCAAGAAGAGGCTCCTTACACGCTCCATACTCCCCTGGCAGCACTGCATTAACAGCCCCAAGTTTCCCCACCTTGTGGTCAAACCCCACCAACCAACCCCCAGCTCTAAGAAAAGCAAATGTACATCCAAATAAACCAGCACCAACATCAGAGCCACCCTCTGGTGACCCAGCCCGGGGCTGTGTGAGCAGCCCCAGGGCTCCCTGCACCATCCCTGCGCCTCTCCCAGCAGTGCAAAGGCCGGGAGGCACCTAGTGGTGTTGGGAAGCACAGCAGAGCCACCAAGGCCACCCCAAAGTGTCACCCAGCCCTCACACAGGCACTGCTGGCCTCCTAGATACCACCCTGCTCTTCCCTCCAGCCCTGCTCTTCCCTCTACCCTTGCCCTTCCCTCCACCACCACATTTTCACCTTTGGGAAGCCAAGTGAAGCCGATCTGTGGCACGTTCATCCAAAGATCTGTCAGGACCTGCCTTGGCTTCCAGGTCACCTCCCCACTGGGGACAGCCTGTCCCAGCTCTGCCAGCAGCTGTAGAAGGGCACAGAGCTCCCCACACCAAGAGAACCACTCCCAGACCTTCACCCCCACAACCATCCCGCCCGCTGGGCTCCACACCTTGGAGGAACTGGGAGAAAGCTCCAGCTCAGGGGTGCTGGGAGCAGGGTTTGTGCCAGCCTGCTCCTGGTGGCCCCGGGTGCCCAGTGTGGGGCAGTGGTGCAAGCAAACAGGAGTAGTTCCACAGGGAGGAGGTGTGGGCAGTGGTGCAATCAAACAGGAGTAGTTACACAGGGAGTAGGTGCTCCGGCGAGCAGCGATGTGCAGAAGCGTCTCCTCCACCCTCAGTGCCTCGGAGGCCACTCGAGCAGGAACAGCACGAAGGGATGAAAGCCCAGAGAGCAGCAGCAAAGCCCCCAGCCCTGCCCATGCAAAGGGAGGGAATGGTGCTCTCCAGCAGATGGGAGCAGCTGCCCCAGCACTTGGGCAATGGGATTGTGGCTTGGGCCCAGGATCAAAGCTGTTTGCAGCCTGTTTCCCTGAATCCTCACCATTCACCTTCTGACTTTGCAGCCTGTTTCCCTGAATCCTCACCATTCACCTTCTGACTTTGCAGCCTGCCTCTCTGAATCCTCACCATCCACCTTCTGACTTTGCATCCTGTTTCTCTGAATCCTCACCATTCACCTTCTGACTTTGCAGCCTGTCTCTCTGAATCCTCACCATCCACCTTCTGACAGGTTCACACCCCTCCTGACATCATTGTGTTTCCCAGCTCCTTGGGCAGCTCCGTTCTGGCATGGGCTTTGTGCCACCCTCCCCTGGGCACCAGAAGTGCAGCATCAGCCTTTCCCTAACCCTAAACCATCCCCAATGTCTCTCCAACCTCAGCATTTCTCTTCCACACACACAAGAAACTGGGAAAGACACTTCCATCCCACCTTACAAAGCTACACAAGACTTAGGGGTAGGACAGGAACTTTTAAAGCACCACCCGAGTTTACTTTTGGTCTAAATAAAACCTCCAGCTCAGGGCTCTCCCAACAGTTGCAAAAGCAAGCAGCAAGTTATTTTTACAGTGATTCAATTAGAGCATAAACATTTACACCACGTCTACCAGATCTAACAACTAAATCTGTTTGAAACTCGCCATGTGGCAGAGGATGGATCATGGAAACCCCACAAAACTCAACTTCAGTTTCAAGAGGGAAAAAACACCACGTCTAATTGAAGGCTGAAGGTGTAGGAGATGACAAGAACACAAGGGCAAGGCAGATCACAGCCTTTATATTTCCCCCTGTGTGGTTTTACTCCATTTTCCTGCACATTTCTCTCCTTCCCACCACTTGCTCAGAAGGAATAAGGTTTGGGAAGCTCAGGCCAACATGTGAACTCAGGCATGTGTACTTTATGATAAGGAAGACCTGCAGGTCTCCCTTGTCCATTCATCCTGGGTTTGACAGCAATTTTAGGAAGGTTTGTGGAAAGTGTTTATACAACCTGGCTGCCTCCCTTTTTTCCAAGGGATTATTCCCAATTATTTCCTCAACAGTTTGTCTGGACACCTCCATTAATTCCCTCCTAAAGGCCTGCATGGGAACATCCTCTCTCCATGGTCTGGGATGGTGTTTTTCCTCGATTTTTGCCACCCTGCTTTGCACAACCCCACCTCACCGACACAGCAGCAATGCTCCTTGTTGTCTCACCCACCGAGGCTTCTCCTGCTGAGGGTCCCTGTGGGTTCCACCGTTTCCTCTCCCCATCCCAAAGCACATCCCCAGGAGCAGCAAAGCACCACCGAGTGAATTCTGCAGCTTGAGACTCTCCCTCTGCATGATAAAGAGGGCTGGGAGTAAAATATGCAACCCATTTGTAACTCGGGAAATTCTACCCGAGAAGGAAGAAAGGGAAAAAAACCCAACATCCAAGTTTATTTCAAAATAGAAGATTGGGGCCATTTGCTTTTCAATGCCCAGGAATGGCCTTATCTCATGCCATCAGAGAGCCTTTTGTCCCTCTCTTGCACAGCGTGTTCCTTATTGAATGAAAAGAGCAGGATCCCAGCAGAGAAGTTAATTTTCCTGCTCTGGGGCAGCCACATGCTCGAGGGTGACTCGCAGCAGCCACGCGGGAGGAATTCCAAACATGGAAATTCTGCCCATGCTGCTGGAATTGCAGTGCACCACCGAAATGGCATGTGTGCAACAGCACCAGAGGGCTCTGTCCTCTTCCCTTAGACAGTAAATACCCAGTAAGTGTCAAAAAGTCACAAGTGGAAGCACCTAACAAGGAATCTGCCCAAAGGGAATGCCCTTGAAATGCTCCTCGTGCTCTCTAGAGACAACGCAGCACATCCAACATCCCCCAGGAGGTTTCTCCCTGCACTCCCCAAAAACTCCACCTCTAAACCAGGAGACTACCGAGAAGCAGGATCCGAATTTCAACGGGCTTTACTTTAAAATTAACCAAGAAAATAAACACGCAGCGATAGGGAACACGAGGGAGCTGCAGCTTGGGGAATGGAACTGCTGCAGCTCCAGCCTGGGTGATTTATCACAGCCCTGAAACAAATTACTTCCATTTCTCAGCACTGCACACCCTGAGAACTCCCGAGTGCTGCCAACACCTGGGCGAGAGAAGTGCTGGAGTTCCTGCCTAAGAGGCAGGAAAAGGAGGGGCAGAGGGATAAAATGAGATGCCACAGGTGACATGGAGCTTCAAGAACCACAGGCGGTCACTAGGGGAAAAAAAACAGGATATATCTATAAGGTGAGAATTCAGAGAGGCTTCTCCAGCCCTGAACAAGGACTGAGAGAGCTTCCCCTCCACAGGGGTGGTTCTTTCAGGAGCCAAATCTGAGTGAAGCTGAGGACAAACGGTGCTTGGAAGCGAAGTGACAGACTGACAGTGACAGTGTAACATCCCCCAGACAGACACCACAACTTCCTGAACACTGCCCAACAGGAGCTTGGGGTGGTGGCAGAGAGGAAAACCCCGGGGACAGAAACTCCTGGGTGAGCAGGTACCACTCACAACAGCCACTGCATCACCCTGACAGGTACCACATCACCCTGACAGGCACCACATCACCCCGACAGGCATCATGTCACCCTGACAGGTGCCACATCACCCCAACAGGTACCACATCACCCTGACAGGTACCACATCACCCCAACAGGTACCACATCACCCTGACAGGCATCCTGTCACCCTGACAGGTACCAAATCACCCTGACAGGCATCAGGTCACCCTGACAGGTACCGCATCACCCTGACAGGTACCACATCACCCCAACAGGTACCATATCACCCCGACAGGTACCATGTCACCTTGACACCCTGGTCTGCGCTGTCTTCAAAGGCTGAGTGACCCACTGGGGACAAAGAGCAGGGACTAGAGGGTGGTCTGTGGGCTCAGGGGCCAGCAGAGGGGATGGGGTGCACCAAAATGGGCCAGAAACACCAAAATTTGGGGTGTCTGTCATTCATACACCTGCTGTCTCAACAAACCCAGAGAGCTGGTGGCTCCACACACCTGACCCAGGGTGGGATTCACAGGGTGGAATTCTCAGGGTGGGATACACAGGGTGGGATTCTCAGGGTGGGATACACAGGGTGGGATTCACAGGGTGGGATTCTCAGGGTGGGATTCACAGGGTGGGATTCACAGTGTGGGATTCACAGGGTGGGATTCAGAATGGGATCCACAGGGTGGGATCCAGAGTGGGACTCACCAGGTGGGATCCACAGGGTGGGATCCAGAGTGGGATCCACAGGGTGTGATTCTCAGGCTGGCACTCACACCATGCTGTGTGCCTGAGCCTCCCCCAGCCCTTGGCAGTGCTCTGGCTCATCCGGCCGTGTTCCCTTCCACGCTGCTCGGGATAATCCCAGGGCCCTGGAGTGGCTCCTCCAGGGCTGATCCTGGTGCAGGATCCCCCCTGGCAGGTCCCAGTGGAAGATCCCCTTGTCAGATCCCAATGGAGGATCCCTCTGGGCCGATCCCAGTGGCTGAGGGAGGATCCCCCTGTCAGATCCCCATGAAGGATCCCCGTGACCAGTCCCGGTATGGGCAGAAGGATCCCCCTGTCAAATCCCCATGAAGGATCCCCCAGGCCAGTCCCGGTGGCTGAGGGACGATCCCCTTGTCAGATCCCCATGGAGGATCCCCCTCAGCCGACCCCGGCAGAGGATCCCCTTGTCAGATCCCCATGGAGGATCCCCCTGGCCGGTCCCGGTGGCTGAGGGAGGATCCCCTGGCAGACCCC
>JAWWEW010000079.1:1414903-1428969 GCA_035583185.1 Anabacerthia variegaticeps | reverse complement strand
AGAGGGGGGAACAGGGGACAGAAGGGGACATGGCACAGGGGACAGGAGGGGATGGGGACAGGGGACAGGGGATGGGGATGGGGACAGGAGGGGATGGGGACATGGCAGAGGGGATGGGAACGTGAGGGGTGAGGAGACACGGCACAGGGATGAGGGGACAGGGCTGCCCCGGGGCTGGGGAGATGGGGGGCTCTCACCCCTCCATGGCTGAGGGGATCCAGGGTCTGTCACCACCCCACAGCTGAGATGGTCAGGGGGTCTGTCACCACCCCACAGCTGAGATGGCCAGGGGTCTGTCACCACCCCACAGCTGAGATGGTATGGGGGTCTGTCACCACCCCACAGCTGAGGGGTCCCAAGGGTCTATCACCACCCCAAAGCTGAGATGGTCAGGGGGTCTGTCACCACCCCACAGCTGAGATGGGCAGGGGGTCTGTCACCACCCCACAGCTGAGATGGGCAGGGGGTCTGTCACTGCCCCACAACGGAGGGGTCCCAGGGGTCTGTCACTGCCCTACAACTGAGGGATCCCAGGGGTCTGTCACCACCCCAAAGCTGAGATGGCCAGGGGTCTGTCACCACCCCAGAGGCCACCAGTGCCTCCCAGCTGACCGCTCTCCACCAGCAGCCCATTTAGTGCAGCCTGCACTGCAGAGCTTCCCACTCCCCTCGGCATTCCCCCTGCGGCACATTAAGTGTCACCTGCAGGGACCATCCCACCTGCAGCCAGCCCCCCCTGTGGGGACAACCCCATTCCCCACTGCCTTTTAGTGGGGACAAAGCCTCCCTCCAGGCCACCTGGACCATAATAACCCATATTTTCCAGCCCCAAAGCTCCCTTTGCAGGAGCAGCAATACCCTCCAGAGGGTGCAGTCCTGTCGCCGGAGATCGGGTTGTACATCCCTGTGCCCTCATCCCACACGTGTTGTGGTGTCAGAGCCCTCCCAGCACGACCCTACAACCGAGGCCGTGTAATTCCTCAAGCCTGTGTAATTCCTGAGCATCTGGAGAGGGCGGATGGTCTAGAGGGCATTCCAGTCAGCAGTGGAAATCAGGAAATTATTCGGAGGGCTGGCCCTGCCAAGGGGTAGATTTCTTTGATTTCCCATGCCTCGCTGTCCACATCTGTATAAGGGAAAGGGGGAGTTTGAACACGACCATAAACGCGCTCGGGAAGCCGTGAAAACACTCTTTCAAGTCAGCCTGATGAAAACTTCATGTTCTGGAGCTCTTCGCTTCAAGGAGAGCAATCTGTTTCAGAGGAGAAGCTGTGTATTTTTCTTATTTAAACCTAAATCTGCTGGAGCATTAAAAATATTTGGCATTTCCACAGCACATTTCATTCCCAGCCCCAAATGCGTTTTACAGACATTCATTAATTAAGCCTCGTAAAACCTTGGGGAGAAAGAGAAGCAGTGCTTATTAATTTGCTATTTGTGTTGCTGCAGCGCACGGAGACCCCGACCAGGACCTTGGGGCCTTGTTATTTTAGACCTGACCTACACAGAGGAGGAGATGTCAGCACGGGGAGAGGGGGAGAGGCCCTGGATGGACATTCATGCTGTAAGTCATTGCCATTCTGGTGTTTCAGCCCCGTCCCTTCTGCACTTGGAGCTGCAGGAGCAAGCAGGAGGAGAGAGCTCCCACCCAGCTCTGTCCCCACTCCACGGGTGCTCTGTGTGTTGTGCTGTTTTTTGGGGAGCTCCTGCCCCTCCTTACCAACACCTTGGGATTGTTCTGCTTCCTCAGAGACCAGCTCTGCTTCGTATGACACCTTCCCCTTCCTCCTGGGGCCACTTTACAGGATGATGGAATTGCTGAGGTTGGAAAAGAGCTCCGAGGTCATCGAGTCCACCCTGTGCCCCATCCCCACGTTGTCCCCCAGCCCAGAGCACTGAGTGCCATGTCCAATCCTTCCTTGGACACCTCCAGGGCTGGGGACTCCAAACCTCCCTGGGCAGCCCCTGCCAAGGCCTGACCACCCTTTCCATGAGGAAATTCCTCCTGATGTCCACCCTGACCCTTCCCTGGCCCAGCCTGAGGCCATTCCCTCTCCTCCCATCCCTGTTCCCTGGGAGCAGAGCCCTCCCTGGCTCTCCCCTCCTGGCAGGGACTTGCAGAGCCAGAAGGTCCCCCCTGAGCCTCCTTTTGTCCAGGCTGAGCCCCCCCATCTCCCCCAGCTGCTCCTCACATGATCAGCACACCCTGATCTTTCAAAGAGTTAAAACAAATGCTTCCCCTTTATTATTTTTAGGTCCATACAGATATTTTAAGTGCATCTATTTCTGTTCCATAAAGGGCTGTGGCTCTCTCTGTCCCAGGTGGGGCGGCGGTGGGAGCTGTGAACGTTACACCTCTGCTTCCCCTGCAGGAAAAGCCAGGCTGGGCTGGATGCTGTAAATGCCTTTCACATGTTCCCCAGATCCCAGTTAAATTGAACCCCAGAAGGTCTCACAAAGCATGAAAAATGCATTTATAAGACTCTGGAAGGAAGATGTATTCCATAACTACTCTGGTGACCAGGCGTGCTGACTTGTGTCATGTGGAAAAGGAACCAAGAGGGGGTATTTCTTGTTATTTCATACTGCTGATGGGATTTTACCTCTGGCAGCAAATCCAGGAACTTTTTAGTTACCATTATTGTTTGATTTTATGGGCCATTTGATATTTATTTTTATTTCTCTTCATTATTTGTTGAGTGCACTTAGCCCCTTCCCCAAGCAGCCTGCCTTATATCTAAGGTGAGTTTTACGACCAGTGTTAGCACAGCATCTGAGCAACTCACACAACTTTAATATATTTATCCTGTGCACACAGTATATCCAGGCAGTCCTGGAATTCCTACCGTGGAGAGCAGTGCTCTGCCTGGAAAATCACAAGTCTAACTGGACTGGGTTAAAAAAAAAAAAAAGAAAAAAGGAATAAACTCCAAACTATTTACATTCTTCTTCTTTCTGATCCTCATTTTACGCCATCAGGATGTATTTGAGTCATATTTTTACTGGGTTTTTTTTTTTCCTTTACAAAACATGAGGTCTATCCATGTACCTTTCTGTGCAAGCCAAGCTCTCGTGTATCCCACGGCTCCCACAGCTGGGCTTTAAAATCCACGGCCAGCACTGGGAGACTAATGACAAAATCATGAGCTGGCAGCGCTGCCTTTCCCTCCGACCTCTCCATTTCATCCTGCTCAGGAGCAGGAATTCCTCGCAGCTCCCAGCACCAGCATCCACATGGCTTGGCCTGGGTGGAGCAGGCAGAGAGCTGGCCACATCCAGGGGTTTGTTTCCAACCCTTGTTAGATTTTCCCCAGCCCAACAAAGCCTCTCAGCTCTCTCGTTGTGGAGGAGGCCGTGATGACCTCCTTGGTCATGATGGTTGGTGATGATCCCAGTTCCACTCTCACCCCCCCAACGTGTCCAGAGGGTGCCGTGGGATTTCTCAGTGCCAGTGCTTCTGGCTGGTTTTATTCCCTCTGGATTTCTGGGCGACTGCTCTGCTAATCCTCCTGTAATCCCAGCAAGCTTGATGCCAGGGAGGGGCTGGGAATGCAGGCTGGGGTGTGTCTGGTGTGCCAGGGCTGTCTGTGTGACCTGGCCCTTCTCCTTCCCTTTTATTCTGCCCCATGGGATACCCCTCCTGCATCTCCCCACAGCCATGGTCAGGCTTGGGGATGTTTTATGTCCTGGAGATGTTTTATGTCCTGGAGACATTCTCAGTCTCTCCTGGGGGGCTGGTGAAGGTGAGCCGCTTTCTCCTTCCCCCTTGAGCACTGCCAGTTGTCACCACAGAGACCTCAATGACTGAGAGCTGCCACCACCCCCAGGCACTCCCAGTGGTGTGGGGGTACCTGAGCCCCCTGGGAAGAGCTCTGTGGGCTCCCACCACCCCAGGGTACAGACCAGCTGGGCAGATCCCCAATTCCAGAGCCCATCTGACCCAAGTGGTTCATCTCCAGCACAAAACACCCTGTGAGCAGCATCCCTTCCCTGCTGGGATGGAGCCAGCCTGGCTCCTCCACCCGGCTCCCACCCCCAGGCATGTTGCCCACCCCATGGAGCAGCGGTGCCATCTCATCCACCATGGATATGACATGTGTGTGCACACACCTGCCCTGGGAAGTGCAGGAATCACCACAGAGAGTGAATGGGAAGCAGAGAGTGAAGCCATGTGGAATCTGGCCTGGGGACAATCTCAACACTTTCTTTAATGGATCTTGGGTTCCTTCACTCCCACGTAGATCTGACACCCATGGGAGCCACATCTCCACGAGCTGGAGGTGCTGGCTGTCCCTGGCTCTCTGCTGCAGCAGCAGATCCCCTGCCCACGTGCTGCAGTGTCCAGCACACGTGTTGTCCCCGTGAAAGCCGGGCTGGCTGCGGTGCCTGGAGCTGAGCAGGTGCTTTGGAGAGCCTGGTTCCCATCACCACAGCCAAACCACAGCCACACAGCCCAGCTTCCCCTGCCCAGCTTGGCTGTGCTCCTCACCTGGCAGCAGAACACACGGCAGCAAAAATAAACACGCCGGGAAGCGAAGCCCCTCACGGCCCGGCGAGCGAGCTCTGCGTTCCAAGAAGTAATGAAGCCCAGGGAATGGAAAATCCATGTCACTTGGCGGGCTGGATGCTGGTGCTGCTCCTCCACACGGCATCGCCAGGGCCCAGCAGCTGCGCCAGGCTCGGCCAGCGGCACCGATCTCAACTCTGACATTTGAAGAAGGAGAATAATTTGGCTTCATTATCCTCCCTTTCTTCCCCCCCCCGCCGCTCCCCGCCCCGAGCGGTCCCTCGAGCCGGGCTGGAATGTGCGTGGTAGGGACAGAACCAATCCCATTAGCACGAGGAGATTGTTTTTCCTTTGGTTTCGTTGCTGTGGAATCACCCGTGGCTCCGCTTCTTTGGGGTAGGTCATAGGAAGGAGCACGGGGAGAGGAAACCCATGGATGTGTTTTCCCGGCTGGCCATCCTTGGCTTGGCGCTTCCCTGCCCAAATGCAGCAGGTTTCCATCTTTGAAGGCCATGTGAGCTTTGTGGTGGCTCCAGGATGGTGCCCACCACGACTGGAAGGAGCATTTATAAGGAAAAAGGCTCAGCTCCCATGTGTGGGGTCAGGAAGGTGCTTTGAACCCCTGCCCAGCTCCCCACCCTTCATCCTCATCCTCGCTCCATCCCTGGATGGGTGTTTATCTCTGATTTTACAGCTCTGTGTGTTTGTTGGTCAGGAGATCACCAGATCCCAGCCATGTGCAGTGAGAGGCAGCTGGAGCTACTAGAAAATATCCTTTCCCAGCTGAGAGAGGAGCCCAGGCTCTTCTGCCATCATGCCCAAGAGCCCAGACCTGCTGTTTCACCCGGATTGCAAATCCTTATGGAAGATCCTCATTCGTCCAACATGAGACAAGAAAAAGAAATCTCCCTCTAAGTGCTTTGTGTCCCTCAGCATCGAGTGGGAAGGAGTGGAGGGAAGCAACAGGTGAACCAACACTGTGTCCCCTCTGAAAGGACCACAGAGGATGAAAATGGGGGTTGGCACACAAATGCACAAGGCAGGGACTTCTCAGAGTCCTTCCCCTCCCTGCTGAGCCAGTCCTGGGATTTCAGGGGGGTGTTGACCCCAATTGCAGCCCAGAGACCCCCAAAACCCTCAGCACCCACTACTGGCACGGAGACCGAGCGATGCCCAGGAGGGGAGATGCCATGGGGGTCTGTGGTGGAGGGTTAGGGGACAGCTTGGTGCCCTCTTCCAACTTTTTTGAGGCCACTTCTTTGCCTCTGACCCATCTGTGATGACTTGCAGACCTCGTGGCCGGACATGTGGAGGAGACAGTGGACACACGGGGGTGAACATGGACGTGCAAACGTGACCCACCATGGGCTCATGGTCCCCCCACGCCCTCCCCACGAGCCATGGGCTGGAGGGTGTGATTCCACCCCAGCCTGGCTTGCCCATCACCAGTGGGGCCACACACCACGACTTCTGCTTCCCCCAGGAAGGAATGAAAGAGGGCCTGAGAAGGAGAAGGCGTCGGGTGGAAAACACCCCCGGCTGCCTGCTGGGGGGAGTGGAACCAGCTAATTTCATGCGTCTCCTTCTTGTTACAGTGGGGTCCCTCCTCACCTGCTCCTGGGCACAGTTTCCTGCACCCCGAGCCAGCAACAAGGAATCTGACTCCGGTTTCAAGGCGAGGAGCTTGTCCACGCTTTGCAGCCCGGCTCCCATCCCAGGAGGGGACCCTTTTGGAGGAGTAAACCCATGGCAGGCAGGGTTTACCAGCTGTCTGCACCAATCTTGTGCCTCTCCCCCTCCCTGTGCACCAGCCCGTGGTGGGGGGATGCAGATAGACCTGTGGTGGGGGTCTCAGCCACCCGCAGCACCACCCTGAGCTTCCCCTGTCTGCTCCTCCTTGCACCCACCCGCAGGGCGTGGGGGACAAGCTGCTGCCATCACCCTCACCCAGCCTGTGATGCAGATCAGGACCAATACCTTGGGCTATGTATGGAAAATTCTGGAGAAAGCCACCCCCTGACATGCCATCTGAGGGGCACTGGGTGACCTGGGCTTGGCCAGGGAGCTCCTGCCCCTGGTTCATCAGCTTGTGCCCACCCTGAAAGCTCCTCAGTGCTGGGCTCCATCTCTCAGCCTTTCCCTCTTACCCTGACGGCCCCAACACCCCTCTGCCCACCCTGGCACCCAGCTGGGGACACCCTGCAAGCCCCCACATCCCATTATGGGCTGGGAAATGCGGGCATGGCACCCACTCTGCCAAGGCTGCCCGGGCATCCTCCCGCACAGGCAGCGAGCTGGAATCCCCATCCCTCTCCATTCCATTTAGGGAAAACACCCTGTCCCCATCCTGTGAGCACAGCACTGTGCCCACACTCCTCTCCCCTCCAGCCCTGGCAGTGCCACACTGAGGGGGTGACACTGCACCCCCATTTAGGGCCAGGCAGGGGATGTGCTGTGGCAGCAGAGGCTGCTGGCAGGGAACACACCATGCTCTGCACCCCCTTTGGAGATCCTGCCTCGGCTGTGGCTCCTGTCAAGCACCCCAGCATCCATCCCCAGCACCTCCACACTGCTGGCTCTGCAGCCCAGAGAGAACAGGCAGCAGAGGCCAATTCCAGCCCCAGCTCCTCGGGGGCCCCACAGCCCTGCTGGCTCTGAGGACGGGACCCTGCTGAGCTCCCGAGGTGCTAAAAATGAGGCTCCAGGCCCTTGCGTGAGGGTTCGTGCCGTGGTTGGCACGGGGGGAGCTTGGCTGTGGCACGGATGGGGTGCTGTGCCAGGACAAACACGTGCTGGCAAGGGAAAGGTGGGCACACACACACGATCCTGTGTGTCCAGAGAGTGTCACACTGAGATGTCACACATGTGCGTGGCCTCATTGACACTTCCCCTCCTCAACATGGGTGTTCAGGTGGTTTCCAGAAGGAAAATCCCTTTCCATGTGCCCACAGCCCTCCTTGCTGGGGCATCCCCCTTGCAGCTGGCAGGGGGATGTGTTGGGGTGAATGACCCCCTGCCCCCCCTGCACCCTCCCAGCACCCACTGACCCCCCCATGGGTGCTGGCAGCAGCTCCCACAGCATCTCCTCTTCCACGGGAGTCTCCCAATCCAGCAGCAAAGAGGAGCATTGCTCCATGGCCATGCCAAACAGCCCAGCAGGGAATTCTCTCCAGTTTGCTGCAAGTTTCATCCTGGAGCAGTTTCCACAGACAGGATGGTGAGCTGGGAACAGCCCAGTGCCCTCCCACCAGCCCCTTGTGGGGCATCAAACCTGCCCCCAGCCAGGAATGGGCATCCCATAGAGCCACCAACTCCCCCAGGCCTGGTACAAACCTTTTATTCCCCCTCCCAGCTCAGGGCTGGGTTTGCCCTTTGGAAGCAGAGCCGGGAGGGCTCCACGGCCACCCTGTCCCCAGAGCTCGTGTCCTGGGGACCAGGACATCTGCCGTGGCCACAACACCACTGAGCTTCACACCGAGCCAGAAGGAAATGACAAAAAGTGTACCCCAAAACGGACACGAGACCCTCCACACCCCCCAACCCAGTTCCCCAAACCCAGATATGTCACGTGGGTGGGTGAGAGTGACACGGAGCAGCACAAAACTGGCAGGGGTGGGGACAAGAGCCCCCTGCCCCACGGGGCAGCTGGCACGCAGGGAGAGCCCAGAGACCCAGGGCAGGGGGGCAGGGGTAATAAGTTAATCTGTACAGATGTGTTAGGTGACAGGGGGATGGCGGGGCCACTGGGGTGTCCCCGTGGGGGGCCAGGAGCTGAGGAACCACATGCTGGTGCAAATCAAACCACAAAACGATGCACAAAGTGGAGTGATGGAGAATGGTGGGGAGATGGGGAGCTGCCCTGGCTCGCACCCACAGGGAGGGGATTGGGCGAGCCAAAGGGGTCCCTGTGGGTCAGGAGGCCCCACTGGCAGGGCAGGGAGCCCTGGGACATGGAGACTGGCTGCTGCCAGGTCCTGCCATCAGCCACAGGGCCACGGGCTGAGCTGCTCCCAGCATTAGGCAGGGATGCTGAGCCCAGGAAGGAGCCATCCCACCCAGGAAAGAGCCATTCCAGCAGGATGCTGAGCCCAGGAAGGAGCCATCCCACCCGGGAAGGAGACATCCCACCTAGGAAGGAGCCATCCCACTCAGGAAAGAGCCATCCCATCTAGGAAGGAGCCATCCCACCCAGGAAGGAGCCATCCCACCTAGGAAGGAGCCATCCCAGAAGGATGCTGAGCCCAGGAAGGAGCCATCCCACCCAGGAAGGAGCCATCCCACCTAGGAAGGAGCCATTCCAGCTGGATGCTGAGCCCAGGAAGGAGCCACCCCAGCAGGATGCCGAGCCCAGGAAGGAGCCATCCCACCCAGAAAGGAGCCATCCCAGCAGGATGCTGAGCCCAGGATGGGGCTGTCCCAGCAGCTCCCACCTCCTGCCCGAGCCTGAACTCAGGGAAATGCCACCTCATCCCCTTCTTGGTCCCACCAGCGACCTGCCATCACCAGTGCCCAGCGCCTCAAGGGCATCACGGAGCAGGGAGGGGAGGGAGCCATCCCAGGGCCCCTGCACAGCTCCAGGAAGGGGCTGGCTGGGTCCCTTGAGTGGGCACGGGGGTGGCGAGATCAGCCACCCTCTCCGGCTGCCAATGCCAAATCCATTCGCCACGTTTCGGCTCGCCAAGGCACGCGGCTCCGGCCGGAGGAAGGGACTTCCCAAAAGAGCCAGAGCCGGCGCCTTGGAGGCTCAGCCCAAGGTGGGAGGCCGGGGATGTGCCGAGCCAAAGCTCAGAAGGCTGCAGACAGTCTCCATCCCCCCCGGCAGCCAGCTCCCTCCTGCCCAGCGCTGGAGCCATGCCCGGAGGGCTGCGAGGCGGGAGCAGACAGAGCATCCCACGATGAGAACGGGCTCCCTCCGGCCTCCCCGCTCTGGCAGCTCCGATCTTGGCTCTGGAGCGCTGGAAAATGGGATCCCAGCACACAGCACATCCCTGGAGGAGGCAAAGCTTGCCTGGCTCCTGGAGCCTCCCCGGGGAGGAGAGTGGGACCCAGCAGGATCGTGCCCCCCATCCGGAGATGCCCCTCTGGGAGCTCGGGGTGTGGGGCAGCCAGAGGGGCAGTGGAGAGGCCGTGGGGATGGTGACAGGGAGGTGGCGTGGAGGTGACGGGAAGGGGTGGGAGCGCTACAGGATGGTCTTGCCCAGGTCGACTTTGAGGGGCAGCGGCCCCGCGTCCTCTCCGTGCGCGGGGCACAGGGTGACAGCGACGACGGGTGGCAGCGGGAAGGTGCCAGGGCCACCCAGGTCCTCCAGGTACTCCTTGTCCCCATTGATGCTCAGAGGCTGGAAGACAGGCAGAGGTGACCGTGCAGCCCCAGAGCAGGGGACAGCATCCCCTCATCCCCATCCGGGGACACCACGGGGCTGGCTGTGGGGGCACCACAACTGGGGACCACAACCACAGCGATGTGTCACTTGCCCCTGGCGGGGACCCCCAGGGTATTGGGACCTCTGTAGGGCCGTGCTGCTCCCCCATACCTGGGTCTTGACGTGCTGCTCGGGGGCGGTCACCAGGCTGGCACAGCTCAGCCACAGCATCACCATGATGGAGAGGAAGAGGCAGGCAGCCAGGATCCAGCGAGGGAGACCCGAGCGCCTGTAGCACCCCGACCACCCCCACCAAGGAGAAGGGACGAGTTTATGGCAGGGCACGGCGTGGGAATTGGGGTTGGGGGGGGGTTGGATCTGCTCCAGCCTGTCCTGCAGGTCCCAGACCACTTACTTGGACATGCAGCCCAGGAAGTCGTGCTCCTGCTGCGGGGGCTCTGCGGGATGCGCCTTGGCTTTGCCCCTTGGCTCCTTCCCGGGGGGCTTCTCCCCCTTCGCCCGGGGCCCTGGGGGGGGAGAGGCGATGCTGAACCCGGGCATCCCTATGGGTACACCCCCTCAGAGCCCCCATCCCCTTGCCAGCACGTGATGGGGGGTGTCCCTCTCCCCCCGGGACCCTCTGTGGGGGCACAGAGGGTCCCAGCAGCTCCTCGGAGCGGGTCCCCGGCGCCGAGCCCCTTCCCTGCGTGGGTGGGGGTGTGGGAAGCTGCTCAGCCCCGAGAAGCGGGTAATCTGTTTAGCTCTGGAGGCCTCGGATGAGAGCCAGGAGGGCTCCGAGGCTGCCGGCCCCCCCTGCACCTGTGTGGGGCTGCGGGATGCGAGGGCTGGGTCCCGCTCCAGGCTCTGCCGGCTGGCTCTGCGCTGCCTCAGGTGCTGGGTACTCCATCTCCGGCTGCGACTGCACCGGCGGGGAAAGGGAAAGGGAGGTGAGCAGGGGGTGCCCACCTCTCTCAGAGCCCACCGAGAGGGTCCGTGGGGCACCCCCCCACCTGAAACACCACGACTTTGCCATCGTCCGCCTGCAGGTAGAAGGTCCAGGTGGAGGAGATGAAGCTCTGGGCAGAGCTGACGATGTCGTTGCAGAAGGTGGAGACCAAATCCAGCACGGAGAACGAGGGCGCCTTCAGCTCCAGGCTCTGCGAAGGGGCAGGGACACCGTGTCACCTCTGTCCCCTCCTCACCCACCCCGCTGGACATCATCCCACCCCATCCCATCGCATCCCGGCGCTCCTCCCGCTTCCCCCCGGGATGTGCCGGGGGTGCGTTCCAGCCCCGGGAGGGTCACACGGTGGTCCTTGGGGTCACGACCGAGCCCCAGGACCACCACCCCGGGCTGGGCTCGCCCCCAGGCAGCCCGTGGTGCCACCAGAGCCGCAGACAATGGGAGCGCAGCGGTGCCCGGGGCGTTCCTGCGCTGGCAGCCTCCCGGTGCCCTGGATTCTTGGCCGTCGCGGCAGTTTGTTATTTTTAAAGCATCCCTGCTGGAATCCGCTTGGCTGCTCCCTGCCACTGGCTCCGAACATTTTCCGACAGCCCCTTGCACGGTCAAACCAGCAAACAGGAAATAAATAGGTCAGATTCTGTATCTAATTATTATGCTAAATCTGCTTTGCCTGCTTGTCTGGGAACCCGAGGAAACATGCTTTGGGTGGGTGGAGGGGGTGACGGCCCTCCCTGGCCACCGGTTGCCCCCACATGCTCACCCTTGGCCTCGGAGAGGGGCTGGGAAATGGGATCAGACTCCGGGAAGGTCCTAAAAACAGGCTGCAAAGTGGTTTTCCGAAGGAGCCGCAGCTTTTTGAGGCACAGATTCATCTGTGTCTGCACGTGCACAAAGCCAGAAGCCTCTTCCTTGGGCCAAAGTCTAATTTAATTAATTGGCCAAAAGCTGAGTTAATTAAATATAGGAGGGGAAAGCGTTGCTAATTGCTGCGAAGGATAACAAATCGAAACTGGGAGAATCTGCCACAATTCCCGTTCAGATCCTCTCCCCCTGGGAACTCACTGGGATCACCTTGCCTGGCCCAAGCCCAGTCCAGCCCAGTCCAGCCCAGCTAATTTACTTTTCATGCCTTGGACAAAAGCAACACACTAGGACAGTGGTGGTTTGGATCACCCAGGCACATCCAGAGGCCCCATCCACATGGATGGAGGGAGGGAGGGAGGGATGGATGGATGGATGGATGGATGGATGGATGGAGAGATGGAGGGATGACAGAGGCATGGAGGACTGGATGGATGATGATGACTGGGTGGGTGGATGCTGAAGGGATGGATGGGTGGATGGATGGATGGATGGATGGATGGATGGATGGAGGGTGTTACAGCCTCCATCCCCAGGGAGAGCAGGAACTGTGCTGGGCTCCTGTTAGAGGACAGTGCCTCCTCATTCCCCAGCCCCTCACCTTCTCCTTCCTGCTCTCCTCCACCTCAGGCAGCTGCTTGTGGCACCCGGTCACACAGCCAAACTGCTCCTCTGCGTTGCTGTAGGCTTCGGCACACGCTGGGGACAGATGGGCAGCCTTAGGGGGTGCTCGACCCCCAGGACCCCCATCACACCCGGGGCGTGTCCCCCCATCACACCCTTGCTCTGGGGGGCCAGGATAACCGGGGAGGGCAGGGCAGCGGTGCCCGTGGGATGTGGGGATGCCCCTGGGGTGGTATTTGGGGTGCGGGGGCCGCTCGGCCAGGGGTTCCTCACCTGCTTCGCACTCGGCCCTGGTGGTGTTGAGCTCGGCGCTCGCATCCACGAAGTGACAGATGGAGAACAGCCGGCAGCCGCGGTAACAGGCGTTGAGAACAGCATCCTGCGGCGAGAGCGAGGGCGGCGCGGAGCTGGCACCGGACCCACCCCCGCCACGGCCCCCCACACCCAGCTGGGGGGCACTGGGAAGCGCTGCCCTCCCCTCCAGGGATGGTGGCCAGGGCACCCCACACCCACGTGGCGGCATCCCTGGGATAGGGGGAGCTGCCTTCTGCCCCCCAGGCGTACCCCATGGGGGGTTTGCACATCCTCTTTGAGGATGAGGAGGGTCCCCCCAACTGTGTTGGGGCGCTTGGCACTGGCTGGACCCCGTGGCAGGAGGTGGGGGTGCACTGCACTGGGGAGTGTGCATGGGGGGCATATACTGGGGGGACTGGGGATGCACTGAGGGGGAAAGGGGGGTACACACTGGGGGGACTGGGAATGCACTGGAGGGTGTGCATGGGGGGCACACACTGGGGGGACTGGGAATGCACTGGGGGGGAAAGGGGGGTACACACTGGGGGGACTGGGAATGCAGTGGGGGGGAAAGGGGGGGCACACAGAGCCCACAGTGGGGTCGCTGTGCATGTCCAGGCCCGTGGTGACATGGACAAAACCACAGCGGGCACCCCAAACCAGGGGATGCCCTCGCTGGGGGCACCACAAAGCTGTGGTGGAGGAGACCCCTGTGCCCCCAGTGCTCCCAGTGCCCCCAGGTGACCCAGTGTGAGGCTGTGTGGCAGATGCCTGTCCAGGGTGTCCCCCCTGCTCCTGGTGCCCGTGGTCCCCCCTCTCCCAGTGCCCCTCGATGCTCCCGGTGCCCCCAGTGCTCCTGGTACTCCCAGTGTACCAGGTACTACTGATGATCCCCATGCCCCCAGTGCCCCCCAGTACCCTCCAGGACTCCAGTATATCTGGTACCCCCCCAGTGCCCCCAGAGCTCCCAGTACCGCGATGCCACTGATGCTCCTCACGCCCCCAGGGTACCCGTGGTGACCCCCGTATCCCCAGTGCTCCCAGTGCCCACCATGCTCCTCTTACCCATGATCCTACTGATGCTCCTCATGCCCCCTGTGCCCCTCGGTACCCCCGCTGCTCCTGGTACCTCCCAGTGCCCCTGATGCTCCTGGTACTCCTGATACTACTGATGCTCCCCATGCTCCCAGTATCCCCCAGTCCCCCCAGTGCCCCCATGCCCCGTTGCTCCTGGTACTCCTGATGCTCCTCATGCCCCCTGTGCCCCTCGGTACCCCCGCTGCTCGTGGTAGCTCCCAGTGCCCCTCATGCTCCTGGTACTCCTGATGCTATTGATGGTCCCAGTGCCCCCCAGTCCCCTCAGTGCTCCCCATATCCCGATGCTCGTGGTACCTCCCACTGCCCCTGACGCTCCTGGTACTCCGGATGCTATTGATGCTCCCAGTGCCCCCCC
>JAWWEW010000079.1:1402609-1414079 GCA_035583185.1 Anabacerthia variegaticeps | reverse complement strand
TGTGGGTACCACGGGATGCAGGAGGTGCCCGGGCCCTGGGGGATGTGGGTACCACGGGATGCAGGAGGTGCCCGGGCCCTGGGGGATGTGGGTACCACGGGATGCAGGAGGTGCCCGGGCACTGGGGGATGCAGAGGAATTCAAGGGGACCAGGGGATGCACAGGGATCAGAGGGACACAGCAGGACTGGAGGCCACGCTGTCACCCAGCAGCACAAAGGGACTGGGGAGAACAAGGTGACTGGGGGGTGACATGGGGACCGGAGGGCACTTTGGCACTGGTGGCACACAGAGGGACAGGGATGCCTCACTGCCAGCAGCCCCTCAGGAGGGGACAGAGGGCTGTGTCCCCAGCCAGTCGTGCCACCCTCCATGTCCCTCGAGGCTTCCCCGAGTTGCCCTCACACTTCCCACCCTCACCCAGCAGGGCACTGGGCTCTCCCTGCCACCCCAGATTTACAGCCGTGATTCCCCAGGGTTTAAAGGACATCAAAGGCCCCTCCCCGTGCCCCCCTCTCACCCCTGCCCTGCCCATTACCCTTATTTATGGCAGCACCCCAAAGCAGGCCCGGGGGGAGAAGGAGGAGGAGGAGGAGGAGGAGGGCTGGGGGCTTTGTTAACCTCCAGCCCTAATGGGGAACACATGGCAAGACCCCGGCACAGGGAAGGGGGGGCTCTCCCTGTTCCACATCAGGCTTGAGGGGTGCTGGACACGCTGGGACAGAGGGACAGGGCTTGGGGAGGGCTGGGCGAGCGCGGCCCGTGTCCCCTCCTTTGGGAGCAGGGAGCGGGGCCTCTCCTCGCCCCGCCAGCTTATTCATCTTGTTAATCAAAGCAGGGCCGGGAGAAAATGTGCTGCGGCCGGGGCTGGCGGGGCTGCCAGGGCGCTGCGCTCCCCCTTCCCCCTCCTGGAGCCCCGCCAGCCCCGGGTCCGGCACCGCTGACGGATGGCCAAGTAAATGGGATAGATTGGGGGCTGTCACGGTAAATCACGCAGGTGGGGCTCCCAGGGCGGCGGGGACGGAGCCCGAGCCCGGAGCCCTCGGGGACACCGGGGGGAGAGGCCGGTGGGCATCGCTCCCCCCGCACCTGCCCGCCCCGCGCCCCATCCACTCACCTGCTGCGGGAAAAGAGAACCCTTTCCCGGGCAAAACCATTCAAGCTGGCAAATATTTGCCGCCCTCCCTCCTCCCCTCTCCAGAAACACTCGATGCCTTTTGCATTTATCACTACTGACCTACATTTTTTCCCCCGGAGCCTTTCGGGAAGGCGCGGGCTCCCCCCTTGGCTGGCTGGGATGTCCCCACGGTCCCCCCGCCGTGGGCAGGGGACCTGTCACGTCGTGTCGCGACCCTGCTGAGCCCATCCCTGGTGCTCAAGCAGCCCCCTTGACACCGACCACATTTTTTTTGCCCTCCTCTCGAGCTCCTCAAACGCCACCGTGGGACTCTTTGTGCTTCCCAAAGCAAACAGAGGCGGGAAGGTGCGGCCCGCCCGCCTCGAGGATGCTCCCCAGGGAAAGGGGGGTGGCAGGGAAGGGGTTAAGCAGGTTATAAATTACCCATGGATGTGGAAATGTGACTGAGAGGAATAGAAAGCAAACTCTTGCCTGCTGGATTCTTTGCATTTCTTGCCTCTTTATTTTTCCCCCAGGTCACTTTAAAAGGATGCAGGCAGTCGAGGCAGCCTCTCCTCCCGCTTTTCCCGGGGTTTGGGTTTTTTTTTTCTTGTTTGTTTTTTACACCCTGGCCCTTGAGCCAGATGCTGTCTCCGTCCAAGGATTTTATGGAGCGAGCTCTGGCTGGGAAATCAAGTAATTAGATTAATTCAAGGCCCTGGTGACAGGATGGAGAGTGGTGGGAAGGTGGTGGCTGGTGGGAAGCTGGACCGAGGATGCTCACCGCGGGTTTGGGGATGTCACCAGGGTCACCCACGATCCATCCCCGGGGGAAGTCACATCCCGCCCGGGCAGAGCAGAGAGTTCGTGGCAGGGAGTCGGCCCCACGGGCAGATCCTGCCCCACAACGGGGCACACAGAGGCCCTGGGAACAGAGCCACACCCGGGCTGGGCAGCCGGACCTCTCCGGCCCCGGGGGACCCCCGTGCTGACGCCGGGGGTGCGAGGGGGGGTCCCGGGCAGATCCTGCCCGCGGTGGATGCTCGTGGGCCGCAGGGAGCAGCTTGAAAGGTCACTGTCAAAGGGCAGCGCTGACCACACAGCTTCGGCGGGGCGGCCGCCGCTGACTCACACCCAGCGGCTCGCCCGTCCCCGCCCGCTCCCGGCCAGAGCCAGACGCCACCCGGGCACTGCCCGGCTCCGGGCACCGCGCAGGGCTGGCCCTGTCGCCACCCCACAGCGCCGTGCGGTCAGGGAGGGGGAATGTCCCTGCGCCACCTGGAGTGCCACCCCAGGTGACACCGGTGGGATGCGACGCTCCCCTCCCCTCCCGATGCCACTGTCCCCTCCCCTCTCCGCCCTGACCCCCCAGCACAGCCTCAGGCCACCTTGTGACGGTGCCTTTGCCGTGTGCCCTGTGCCAGCACCGGGGTGGGGGTCACCCCGTCCCCAGGGGATGCCACCCATGGCCGGTCCCCACAGCCAGCGATGCATCCCACATCCCGAGGGACTCGCCGGGGCTGGAGGAACCAGCCGGGGGGAAGGGGCGCTGCCAGTGCAGGTGGGCGGCCAGGGTGGTCGCTGCTCCCCACCCCTGCTCCGGAGGGGGAATTTCTCCTTCTCCCCGCTCCCAGCACCCAGCGCTGGCCCCGGGGCTGCCCGGGGGGACCGGGGCGGTGGGTCGGGAACGCGGGCGGCCGCCAGTCCCCGGGGCGGCCGTGATTCACTCGGCCAGACTGCGGCCGCTGGGGCTGAAGTTTCTCAGGCTGGGTGGCTCCCGGAGCCTGACATTTTTGGGAAATTTCAACAAAAACAGTTCAGAAGCTTCCAAAAAACAGGACGATGGGAAAAGGCATTGTTTGGGCTCCCTCCCCCTCTCGATTTTCTTAGTGTGATTTCTTAATCGCTGCAAGCCCTGCTCGGTGCCCAACACCTCGGAGCCCCACGCGGTGTCACCCCACCCCTGTCCTCGTGTGACAGTGGGGCTCAGCCCCCCTACCCCAGTCTAGGGGGCATCCCAGGTGTCCCCTGCCACCCTCCACACTCCCTCTTCAGCAGGGATGGATGTCCCACGTCCCCACGTGGGACATGCCACGCTTGGGGACAACGGCCTTGCCATGACCAGGACCTGCTGTCCCGGGGGTCTGTGACCCGTCTGGGCTTCTGCAAAGATCTCAGTGCCACCCAGACCCCGAGCAGAGGGACAGGAGGGAACATTGGGGGACGCCCAAGCGGGTGGCTTCGCCCCGGTGCTGGTGGCACAACTGGACATGCCACCACTCCCGGGACCCCTGGGGACAAATGCAGCCGCAGTCTGGGGGCCCTTGGAGCCACTTGGGGTCCTTTTTCCGCTTTTTGGGGGGTTTGGGGAGGGGAAAAAAAAAGCGATGATGGATTCGATAGAAAACACTGAGATTTATGGGATGATATTCCTGTTTTCACCCCCAAAATAAGTAATGACAAGGGTTTGGATTTTAGAGCCGCTTCGAGCGGGGGGAGCCCGCGGGAGGGGGGCCGGGACAGCGGCGAGAGCGGCCCCGGGGGCGCGGGAGGGTCCGTGGCGGCCGGGCGTGAGTCACCCGTGGGCCGGCGGCCCCGGGGCGGCTCTTACTCACCTACCGGGGGGGTCGGGGGCAGCGGGACACCGGCCCCGAGGCGGGCTGGGCTGGGGGGTCCAGCATCCCGCGGCGGCGGCGGGCACCGGGCGGGGGGGGCAGCGCCGGGGCCGGTCCCGGGGCCGGTACCGGAGCGGGGCGGGGGGGCCGGCGGGGCCGGTGGCTTTCTGCCCCCCCGGGGGCGGTCCCGGGGCGGGGCCAGGGCGGCAGCTGGGGCTTTGGTAACCGGGGGTTGCTCAGACTTGCTCGGGACTTCCCCGGACGTGCCGGTGCGCTCCGCCGCCCCGGGCACCGACGGGCACCGGAGCCGGCCATGCCGCCGCCGCCGCCGCTCCCGATGCTCCCGCTGCTGCTCCTGCTCTGCCCGCGCCTCGCCCGCGCCGACCCGCTCGCCTGTGAGTACCGGGAGCACCGGGCGGCTCCCGCAAGGTGGGCGCGGGGCGGGCGGGGGTCCCGTCGGGGCCGGGCGGGCGCTGCGCGGAGCCCCCCGGGGGCTCTCCCGTTCCCTTCTGTGCCCCGTTCCTCCCCGGCCCCGGCATGCCGAGCCCCCCGGGCACCCCCGCTCCTTTCCGTGCGTCCCGTTTCCCCCGCGGTCTCGGGATGCGGAGCCCTCCGGGGCTCCCCCGCTCCGGTCTGTGTGCCCCCCGGCCCCGGGATGCGGAGCGGTCCCCGGCGCGGCGGGGACACCGCCGGGCGCACCTCGGGGCTGCGCTTCGCCTCCCGTGGAGGGGAACGGGGACCCCCCCGCGGAGGGCAGCCAAGAGCCCCCATCCGACAGGCAGCCGGGACCCCTCCTCCCCGTCCCCGCAGCCCGGCCGGGACCCCCCCGCCCCTTCTCCCCGCAGAGAACAATAGAGGAACCTTTTTTCGCTCCCCCCCATCCCCGAGAGCAGCGGGGGGACTCCCCACCCCCGGAGCAGGGAGTGCTCCCTCTCCCCGCGGAGAAGAGGGACCCCTCTGCCCGGGAAGGGCCGGTGCCCCCTTGTCCCCCCTCCCCGCCGTCCAGCCCCCCCTCCCGCAGAACAATGCGGCTCCATTCCCCACCCAGGACAATGGAAACCCCCGGCCTCCGCCCGGAGAACAATAGCGAACCCCTTCCCCATGCGACCCCCTCCCACGCCGGGGGGCCATCACCCCCCTTTGCTCCCCCCAACGCCGCGGAGACCCCCCCTCCTTCTGCTTAGAACGACGGGGTCCCCCCCTTGCCCCCGGAGAGCCGCCCCCCTCCCCATCCCAGAGAACAATGAATCCCCTTTTCCCACCCAGAACAATAGGGATCTCCCTCCTTCCCCCACGGAGAACAGTGACCCTCCCCCCAAAAAAAGAAATCCCTGAGGGGAGGGGGGGCCGCAGTGATGCCCAATTTGGGGGTCCCAGCGGGGCGCTGGCAGGTCCGGGAGGTGCCACCTGTGGGTTGAGCTGCGGGCGGCCCCAGCTCCGCGGGGATCGGGGTCCCCCCTCGCCAAGAGGGGGACACACAGGGGGGGTTCCCCCCTCCCCACGGGGCCCTAAAGGCGACAGAGCCCCCTGTGTCCCCCCCACCCCGAGCCAAGGGGAGGCGAGATCCCGCTCCCCGCAGCAGGAAGTTTGGCTTCCTCCCTATGATGGGAATTTCTCAAGGCGATGGATGTTCTTCGCTCCGACGCGCAAAGGGGGACCCGCCAAGAAAAGCCACCGCTCCCTCGGCAGCCCCCGCGTCCCCTCCCCGGCGACACCGCGGGGGTCGCACCCCCGGACCCACCCGCGTCCTGGGCGGGGGAGCCTTCAGGGCGTTCATGGGGGCAGCAATTGCGGGAGCGATGGAAGCGGGGAAGGGAAAACGCTCCAAAAATCCCTTTGGGGGCCGTGAAACGCGAGCGGCCGAATCCCCCCCGTGCCCACCCGGTGCCCACCCCGGTGCCTGGAGGGGTTCAACCCGCCGGGAAGGACACGAGGCCGCGGGCAGACCCTCGTTGGGGCTGAGCCCTCGCCTTTCCCCTCCCGGGCAGGGGCAGCCGGTGGTGGATTCAGCCCCCAGCCCCCCAATTCCCCCTCCCCACGGGGGTCCGGGGCAGCGCTCGCCCCGCGGCCCCTCGACGTGCGGCGCCGGGGAAGGCGAAGCCAAATGTCCTTTTAGAGAGCGAAAGTTTCCCCTCGGTGCAGCTCGGCCGCGCTGGAATGCCTGGGCTTTTTATAAATCCCTCCTCGAGCCCAGGGATGGGCACGAGAAATGCCAGTCGAAGATGAGAAAGGGGAAAAAAAAGAGTGGAAAACAGGGTGGAAAAGAGGGATATAAAACATTCTTGGGTGTTGTGTCTGCCCGCAAACCTCGTTGCTCGAGCTTTGGAAGAGCTCGAAATATAGAGAGATTTAAATTTATTTTTCCTGTGGAATTCAGAGCTTCCCAAATTCCCTTTTGTTCTTCAGGGCAATTATTTCTCTTTTTCTTTAACCCCCTGCACAGACCAATAAATCTTTTTTAACTGCGTGATCTCCGACACTTATCGGAGAGGGGTTTTTTTCCCCTTTTCTTTCCCAACTCCTTCAAACTCCGATATAAAACTGAAATGAAATCCGGCCCTTCGGAAGAAAAGCATAAACGTTCCCGACACCTTGGAAATGTGGTTTTACTTTATAGCATTACTTAGCACCTGATCAGCATTTTTTTTTTGCAATAGAGAAGCCATAAAACCCCCAAGCAGGTATTTTCGTTGCAACTTGCACATTCCACAGCCTGCCTGTGTCTCTCCGGCCCTTTCCTCTCCGATCGGAAAACTTCACACTTTTCCCTTTTAAAACACATGTTCGGCGCTGTGGCTGCGCAGAGGGGGGAGAAAAAAACCCAGGGAAAAAGAAAAAATATATATATTTATATATAATTGGCCCCTCCAGAGGCTCCCGCTTGAAGGAGAGGGGGAAAAAAATCTGGGAAAAAAGAAAATAGAGAGAGAAAATTGGCCCCTGCAGAGGGTCCCGCTCGGAGGACGGGAAACGTGTCTGTTTTACGGTGCTTGTGTGGGTTTCTGTGGCTGTTTAGGTTAAGATTTGGGAGAATCAGGGCTCGGAGTGCTGGGTTTGGTATCGGCAGAGCCCGAGCAGCTCCGGGCTCGGCGAGTGGAGGAGCTGGAGCAGGGAGGGCTCCTTGGCAGAGCCAGGGCGTGAGTTTTTGGAGGCCTCGCTGGCCTTGGGAAGGGTTTGGTTTGGGGGGTGGGATAGATCTGTATCACCCATGGGTGCTCGGGGTATCCTGGGGTATCCTGGGGTATCCTGGGGTATTCTGGGGTATCCCAACCAAGCCATGGATACTCAGGGTACCCCAAGGTACCCAACAACAACCCATGGATGTTTGGGGGACCTGGCACCAACCCATGGATCCTTTGGGGTATTCCAGAATATCCAACACCAACCCATGGATGTTTGGGAAGTTCCAGAATATCCAACACCAACCCATGGATGTTTGGGGGACCTGGCACCAACCCATGGATGTTTGGGGTACTCCAGAATATCCAACACCAACCCATGGATGTTTGGGGTACTCCAGAATATCCAACACCAACCTATGGATTTTTGGGATGCCCCAAAGTATCCGACACCACCCATGGATGTTTGGGGTACCCCAGAGCATCCAACAGCAATCTATGGATGTTTGAGGGACCTGGCACCAACCCATGGATGTTTGGAACACCCCAGAGCATCCAACACCAACCTGTGGATTTTTGGGATGCCCCAAAGTATCCAACACCACCCATGGATGTTTGGGGTACCCCACACCAACATCTCCCAGCTGCTTTTCCCCTCGGATTCCCTTCCTCCCACCTCCTCATCCTCCCCCCAGCATGTCAGGATCTCCTAATGAAGCACACCCATCTTAACGAGGGTTTTGGAGCACTAATTGTGCCGGGTGGGAGCCGGAGCGAGCGGCAGGGACCCCTCGTTGGGATCTCTGTGGCATAAGCAGGATTTGGGAACGCCGGGTGGGAGCCGGGGCAGGCGGAGGACGCTGAAAGCCGATCGGGGCCGGGAGGTCGGAGGGGAGGGGAGGTCGCGGCACTTTCCAGGAGGTAATTTGGGATATTAGCCCGGCGCGTGCGGATGGAGCCGATAAGGCTGACGGACACGGAACACCCCGGAGCAGGGGATGGGGGAGCCTTGGGATCAACTGGGAGCTCCCATCACCAGGGGATTTGGGGGCACATGGGTGGGATGAGGGTTGGGATGCACCTCCCGGCCCTCGGTGGTGTTGGGAAAAGAGGAGGGAGGAAAAATCCCTTAAAATCCCTTAAATTTTCCATCCTTTTGTCATGAAAAAGTTTCAAAGCCACGACCCAGCCCCGCCCCAGCCCTGGGAAAAAAAGGCATAAAATAGGTATAAAAAGTAGTTTAAAAGGTATAAAATAGATTCAGAGATTAAAGTAGAGAATAAAAGTATTTAGGTACCTATGAAATGTATTTAGATATAAACATAGATGTAAAGTGTATTCAAATAGATAAAAATAGATGTATATTTAGATATAGACTAGGTAAGTATTTAGATATAGAATAGGCAAGTATTTGGATATAGAATAGATGTAAAAACTATTTAAATAGATATAAAATAGATATCAAACGTCTTCAGATATAAAATAGATATAAAATGCACATAGATAAAGAGCAGATATTAAATGCATTTCAATCAATATAAAATAGGTATAAATTTGGAACCTTCAATATAAATGTAATGAAATAAATATCTTTGAATAAATGTAAAATAGACATCAATATTTGAATTGATGTAAAATAGAGACACAATGAGTTAAATCGCTACAAAACAGAGATGCAACTGGTTAAATCAATGTGATTTAAAATGACCTCAAATAGGTACGTGGGGGTTTAAATCGATCTAAACCAGGTATGTGATGATTTAAATTGATCCAAGATGACGACGTAATTTGAGGTGAAATAACCAAACAATGGATTTACATAGATACAAAACGCATTTAAATAGGCAAACCATGGGTTTAAACAGACATAGAATAGTTAAATAGATAAACGTTGATTTAAATAGACACAAAATGCATTCATGTAAGTACAAACCGCGCTGAAATAAATACAGATAGCCCAAAATCGATGCCATAAACCGGCCCCCAAACACCCAGCCAGCCCATTTAACCCCCCACCCCAGCACTGACCCCCCGCCCTGCTCTCTGTCTCTCGGCTGCAGACCCCGCCGTGATTTCCCCCCAAGACCCCACCCTGCTGATCGGCTCCTCGCTGGTTGCCACGTGCACGGTCAGCCCGGACTTTCCGCTGAAAGCCGAGGACCTGTACTGGACCCTGAATGGGCGGCGCCTGCCCACCACCTCCTACACCACCCTCGGCCCCTCCACGCTCAGCGTGGCCCTCGCCCACCTCAACGGCTCCAGGCAGCAGTCGGGGGACAACCTGGTGTGTCACAGCAGAGACGGCGGCATCTTGGCCGGCTCCTGCCTTTATGTTGGATGTACGTCGGCGTGCTCACGTCCCTCCACGGCTCCCACGGAGGATTTGGGGACCACTCCCCTCTCCACCACTCTTTGGGACCCCCCACTCTCCACCTCCCTTTGGGACCCCCCACTCCCCACCACCCTTTGGGACCCCCCACTCTCCACCACCCTGGCTCTTGCCAAACCCGTGCCAAGGGGCTTGCTGGGTTTGAGCCTCCCCGCCCCGACCCAGAGAGGGTGTTTTGGCAAAGGCTTCGTTCAAACGCGCTTGTCCGAATCAATAATCGTAAGATTTTATCTCGGGGCTATTTTTAAAGGGCGATGCTACGTCCCAGGAATACAAAATCTGAACGGGGAATGCAGCTTGGATTTGTTTTTTGGGTCGCTACGTCCCGGGAATACAGAGGCTTAGCTGGGAATGCAGCTCGGATTTGGGGTTTGGGTTGCTGTGGCTGGAAAAAAAAACCCCAGCTCTGGAACCTCTTATTTTTGTTTTTTTTTTCCTCTCCCAGTACCCCCAGAAAAACCAGTCAATATCACTTGCTGGTCCAAAAACATGAAGGACCTGACCTGCAAGTGGGCGCCGGGGACGGAAGGAGAGACCTTCTTGCACACCAACTACACCCTCAAGTACAAGCTCAGGTGGGTGTTCACCTTAATTCCCGTCAGTGTTAAAAACGTTGGCATCAGATCTGATGGAAAACAGGGAATGGGGCGCCCGAGGCCTCCTGGCTGCTCCCTGTTTGGGGGTGGTGCTGGTGGGATGGGTCTTCTCAGGTCTTGTGGTGCTGGGGAGGAGGAGGAGGAGGAAGAGGAGGAGGAGGAGGAGGAGAAGCCACCGTGGCCCTGGTTGAGTTGGGAGCCACTGAGTGAGCCATGGGGCTGATAACACAATGCCAGTGGTGTGGGATGGCAGAGAAACCAGCCATGGGAGTGGCTGTGTCCCCAAGGGATGGATGGGGACAGCTCCTGGAACCGGTGCTCCTGCCCTGCCCACAGGTGGTACGGCCGGGACAACACGTGCCAGGAGTACCACACGGCGGGGCCCTACTCCTGCCACATCCCCAAGGACCTGGCCCTCTTCACGCCCTACGAGATCTGGGTGGAGGCGTCCAACCGGCTGGGGGTGGCCGTGTCCGACGTCGTCATGCTGGACATCCTCGACGTGGGTGAGCGACACCAGGGCTGCCATCGAGGGTGTCACCAAGGGTGTCACCGAGGGTGTCACCTTGTCACCACCACCCCACGGGGGAAGGGGGAGCACAAGGGGCTCAGCGCTGGGTGGGTGGGGTGGGGGGGCAGCAGGAAATGGGTGATATGTGAGCAGAATTGCTCCTAATGGAGCCAGGCTGTTTGCTCCGGGGTTGGTTTCGCATCTGTGGCTCCTCAAGCCTGCCCTGTCCCCACAGTCACCACCGACCCTCCGCCCGACGTGCACGTCAGCCGCGTCGGGGACCTGGAGGACCAGCTGAGCGTGCGCTGGAGCTCCCCGCCAGCCCTCAAGGATTTCCTCTTCCAAGCCAAGTACCAGATCCAATACCGGGTGGAGGACAGCTCCGAGTGGAAGGTGGGTCGGCGTCACCGGTGCCGGTGCGGGGTCTCCGGCCGGGCAGGTGCTCCCGTGTCCTCTGTCCCCAGGTGGTGGATGACGTGGGCAACCAGACGTCCTGCCGGCTGGCCGGCCTGCGCCCCGGCACCGTCTACTTCGTCCAGGTGCGCTGCAACCCCTTCGGCATCTACGGCTCCAAGAAAGCCGGCATCTGGAGCGACTGGAGCAACCCCACGGCCGCCTCCACCCCACGCAGCGGTGAGCGCCGCTCGGGGGGGACGGGGGTGCTGTGCCCCCCACCCCGGGATGGGCAGGGGGGCCCCTTCCCTGCTCCGTGCACAGCACCTGGATTTCTTGCAAAGGAGCCAGTTTGGGGATTGGCTTTCCCAGTCGGGAGCCAAAAACTGCTCGTTTTGCTCTCGCCCCTCGTTGCTCATGGTGTGGTGGTGATGGGGGGGCTGAGGCACATCCTCCCACGTGGTGCTGACCCCCCTGTCCCTGCACTGGCCCCCCTTTTCCCTGCGCTGACCCCCCTGCCCTGCACTGACCCCCCTGTCCCTGCACTGACCCCCCTGCCCTGCACTGACCCTCCTTTTCCCTGCACTGCCCCCCCTGCACTGACCTCCCTGTCCCTGCACTGACCCCCTTTTCCCTGCACTGACCTCCCTGTCCCTGCACTGACCTCCCTGTCCCTGCACTGACCCCCTTGTCCCTGCACTGACCCCCTTCTCTCTGCACTGACCCCCCTC
>JAWWEW010000079.1:1342068-1375299 GCA_035583185.1 Anabacerthia variegaticeps | reverse complement strand
TTGATGGGAGCGTGGTGGTCCTGGCCACAAGCTCTGCTTCCTTCTCTCCCATTAGGTAATCAATAACAAAAAGAACCATGTGCTTGCTTTGTGGGAAGCTGCTGGTGCTTATCCTGCTGTAAATCCAAAATGCTTCCTGCCTCATTGAGGTCCCCCGTTTCCCTAGTGCCACTGAAGAGGTGATGATGGCTAAGGGACAGTGTCTGAAAGCTCCTGTGTTCCTCACACAGGTAATGGCCACCAATCCTTGTTTTTATTCCAGAAATAAAGCGTGGTTCTCCAAAGGAGAATGATGCAGTTGAGCCAGTGTATTGTCATAAACCAGTTCTCCCAGTGCTGATGGAGAGTCCCAAAACACACAGCTCTGCTAAGGAAGCGGCTTTGTGTTTAATCTTTGCCAGTGTGGAAATGGGAAGAGAGAGGCAGCAGTGGATAATGGCTAAAGTAAAACATATTTAACCTTTCCACACGTAAATGGGATATCTTGGATCTGTTTGGAATAGGTTGACGTGGAACACAGCGGTGATTAAAACCAATTGCAAACATTTTTCTGGAGTCCGAAACTGCCTATGAATTAAGGACTTTGTTCTTAATGTGTTAAAACCTAGAACACTTCAGGGTTTCTTAACATGGGGGGGGGGGGGAGAAAAATTAGATTTATTACCTGAAAGGTTTGGTATTCTAGTTCCAGGCATGTTTCCACGACCTCTCTGCAGTCATTTGTGCTGGAGCAGTACCTAATGTAGGTGCATTGCGCTGCAAGTTTGAGCTCTCTCATACAAATAGAGCCATTTAACTCCATCTAAAGGCCTTTTACTTGTCATTAAGACTAAATTTATGGACGCTGACAGCAGGAAGAAACACATTTATCCTCACTGAGATGGGCTCGGCTCAGAAAGCAAAACGCTCCAGCCACCTACGGCTTGCCCGGATTGTTATATTTAGCCCCCAAATTCTGGTCAGACAATGAAGTGCCGGCTCAGCGGCCACACCACTTCTTTTGCATGTGTGAATGAGCTGAGCTGCCTCTGTCAGGCAAGAGAGAGTCTCTTTCTGAATGTCTGAAATCTCTGGGGGTTTTTGGGCTCGGACCCGGGGACTCTTCACAGCACTGTGGTCAGGCTCTGTTTAGTCAGCAGACGTGGTATGTTTTTCCTCTTCTTATCTGAAAATGTTTCATGTTTATTTTTGGAATTCGTTGTAACCTGAACTTTCTCAGGTGTCCTTGCGGGGAGCAAAGAAACATCTGACTTATTTTTTAGGTAGGTTTTTGCCAGTTTAGGAAGAGTGTGTTCTTTCTTTTTACTGTTTGTCGCTTTATTTTTGGAGCAGGTTTGTTACCGACCAGCCTGGCAGTGCAAATAAAGAGGTAGCTGAAACAGAGTGGGTTCTGTGCTTCTTGCTGAAGGAAAGGGAGCACTTAATTTAACTTCTTCAGGCAGCTGCCTTCGCTTTTTTCCCCTGGAGAAAGCACCCCTGAAAGCTGGAGGAGGCTGTTAATGCTGTGCTAGCAGAGGGTATGTAACACAAGGTTCTGTCATGGTAGAAAAATCTACCGGGCTTGCCTTTCTCAATATTTTCAGCTGAGTTTTTCGTGGGCATCTTTCGTCAGTGATAGAAAAAAAACGCTAGAATTTTGGATTATTTTATTGCTTTCTCCCCGCTGGAGGTGGTAGGAGGTTTTGGTGACATCCCTGCAGAATTCTGAGGGTCTGTGGGGTTGTGTTCCCAGCGTGCTGGTGGGTGTTGGAGCACCTCTGTGTGCCAAAAGAAGCTGTGTCTGAGCATATTGCTTCACTTCTTGAACCTGATCTGGCTCATGGGGTGCTGGTGGATTTCCCTGATACTCCTTCAGGATCCAGGCTCTGGCTTTGCTTTATGGCCATCCCTGACTGCGTGAGGAACATCTGAAGATGATCTTCAGCAGAACTTTGGCAGCCCAGTAATTACCCTTCCCTGCAAGTGTCAATAGGATCTAGCTGGGCACAGGGCACAGACTGGTCCAGGCTTGTTTTCCTGGGCTCAGCAGTGTGTTTGTGAGGTGAGATTTGTTCCGGGATGGTTGAACTAGTTTGTCAATCTGATCTCTCAATTGCCTTTCTATATTTTTCTCATTGCAAGAAAAGGAGTAAAGCCCTGTGGAAGATAAGGATCATTCTGATGTTTCAGCAGCTCCTTTAAGCCACCTTATGAGCACATAGGCAAGTGAATCAGCCCTGGTGTCTTCATATGTCCTAAAATAAATTAGACTTTCGTAAGCAAATTCGGTGGGTTTGAACTGCTGTATTTTCATTAAAAGATTGCAGCTCTTTAAAATTCAGCCTCGGGGTTGTGTTGTTCATTAACTGATAGTCACTCCTGTTTACCTTGGGTGATAAGTCCCACGTTAAGAATGGCCAGCAGTGCTGATGCCGTCACAGCTGCCCTTCAGAGAGAACTGCTCTTTTTTTTTTAAATGGCTTGCTTTACTGACAGGTGGGGTTTTTTTAGAACTAAAACAAATGCAAACAACCACGACATACCTCTCCTAATCATGGAGAACCACTTCTTTATTTTTTTTCTCTGTCCTCCTGTTCTTAGCAGCTTGGTAACGCTGTTGTCGGTACAAAGGTCATTTAAAAATCTGACATGTCAGCCCAGCAACATACTGCTTCTTAATGAGGCTTAAAGCAGCATGGAGCTGCCTGGTGGAAATAAATTTGGAGCTGCAGAGTAGAGGGAGACATGTGAACAGCTTACTGGGATGGGATCACCTGGCTTTCCTCGCACCAGCCCCCCCTGATCTCTCGGAAGTCCTTGGTACTCACCGTTCTCTTGCGTAAAGGGGCTTTAATGTTTCCCCTTGTTATTCAAATGAGCACAGGTGTTTGACGGCCCGTTTGTGTTCTCAGAAGAAAAGCAGCTAAAACATCTGCTGAAATTCTGTTTTAAAGGGATTTTTCCCTGTGTTTCACAGCTTGAGGTTTTCTCCTAAGCTTGAATTCTTGCTGCCCCATCAGCAGGATGAGGTCCTGCAACACCTCTTGCTTCATCCCCACCTTAAACGCTGCCATCCTCCTCCTCCTGCTCAGGTTGTCATTTGACATTGAAGCAAAGCTCTTGAACCTCGGGCTCCTTGTTCTCTGTGACGCTCCGTCGGTAGTTTGAATGTCTGAAGGCTTTTCCTCTAATCCTGTTCCCCAGCACTACTGGAATTTCAGCACCTTCAGCCTCGGCTCTTTGACTGTTCTCCAGTTAAAACTAGGTCAGAAACAACTGTCAGCTTCTGATATTTCACTATTCCTGTTTTATAAGTTGTAACCCAGTGTTGCTGTGTTTAATCGCTCGCTTTAATTTTGACATATTAAATGTCTCATCTGGCTCTCTGTGAGCAGCCTGACACAGTAAAACTGCTCCAAATAACATCTTGGATGGAAAAGCCACCTTACCTTGATTGGGTCTGAAAAGGTGAATTATCTGTTTGTTATGTTTAATGCCAAAGATGCCAGACTGGCAGATTTCTTTTTTTCCACCAGTTCTCTCTTAACCGTGCATTTGCTGGCAGGTTTTTAGCTGGAATCAGCCACCCTTCCCTTTGTGTCTGGGTGGCTTTTTAACCTGATGGGGGAAAGAAAACAGCTTTAAAACCATAATAATAATTGGAAAGGCACAAACTGGAGAGGGAAAACAGCAATGCAGGTATCCTGCAAGTCATTTGACATCTTTACTTTTAACTGAGTTGTAGCTGACTGGACCCATTCAGCGTTTTTGTAAGACTATTCTTGGAATGGTGCTTGAAGTGGTGCCTCAGTGTTCAGGGAAATGCACCTGGTGTAATTTAAGACTATCCTTATTCCTTTCTTTTAGGCAGACTTTGAGCTAGGCAGCAGTATTGGAATACTTGGGCATTCTGGCAAAAATGGGATTTAAATGAATTCTTACTTTTCAGTATAACTTTGTGGTTTTACATTCCGCCTGAGCCGCCGTCTCTAAAAAGTTTTCCACACTGGTGAGTTGTTTATTAAGCTGTTCTTGATACACTTAATTTTCTTTTTTTGTGGATCTCCTGCTGCTCTGTGATCCTTTTCAAGCATCCCAAGCAAGGCACATGGTGGGATTCTTGGCGTGTCCTTTGAAGGGCCAGGAGTTGGACTTGGATGATGGTGGTGTGTCTCTTCCAACTCAGGATGTTCTGTGATTCTGTGATTCTCTGGGATCTAAGGATCCCTTGGGTTTGGAGGTGCCAAGGTGATCCAGCTCTGCCTGACACACCTGAATGGTCTCCAGAAGTGGAGGGAAATATGGGAAATATCACCTGTGTTTGGCGGGTGGGGGAGTTTGAACCCAGAAATGAAACACTTTATTTAAGGAAAACTTTGATGGAGAGCAAACAGAACAAATTTCAACCCTAAGTCTGGTTCTGTAGTCACTTCACATCACTTGCACAGTGTGGAAGAGCTTGGGTGTCTTAATCAGTTGTGGAAACTTTCTTTATGCATGATGGGGATGAGGGGGAGTTGTCCAAGATGTGCTGTCCTAACACATTTTCTGTATTCATTTGGGAATTTTCTTCTGGTAGCTGGGGGTTTGTACAGGGCAAAAAGCAAAATACTTGTAGCAGATACAGCTGGTTATGGAAAAGCTTTTAACTATTTAACCCTCTAAATGTGAGGGTGAGTTTTTTATCCATGTCCTAGGTCTGGCTGATACAGTGGGACTGTTTGTGCTTTAGTGTTGATAAAGGTAAAGGATTGTTCATAACAGCTTTTGTGAGGTGACAGTTCAGGAAAAAACACACATTAGCTCTTGTCCTGGGCTAAGAATTATGAAACAAGAGGAGATTTAAAGAGAATATAACTGGCCAAGAGAGTGTTCCTGGTGGGTGTTGTGCTCGGAGCAGCAGAAATAGAGAGGTTTCATCCTGCAGAATTGGGGCTGTCTGGATGTGTCTGTGCCAGGCCAGTGCACACCAACCAAGTTCTGCTTCCCATCCCCTGGGAAGGGAAACTAAACTGATTCTTAATCTTTTCAGTGACATTTATTAAAATCATTTTTTTTCAGTTGTATCCACGTGTCACATTGAGTGGGAATCTGGGAATAGGGTGGGAATGGCTGGGAATAGAAACACTGGGCAGTTGCCGTGGTTCTTTTTGGGCAACCAGCCCCCAAATGCCTCTATTTTCATCTTTCACAGACCTGATTTCGTTGTCAAAACAGCCCCAAAGCTGTATTGCTGCATTGCTTCAGAAAGGCTAATGGGGGAAAAGTGCCATCTCCAAGTCAGACAACAGCAATCCAAGTGGTTTCCATGATGGAAATTGGTTTTGTCAGCATTTTCATGAGCTTTTTGGCTTTGTGGGTGAAATGGCCACATCTCCAGCATCTGGCATACAGCAAACTTCCCTCTTCCTCCAGAGGAAGCCCAGAAGCCTTTATTTGAGGTGTCTTGTAGTAGAGGAATGATTTAAAATATTAATCTGAGAAAACCTAACCCCCCTCCATTCTTGGCTCATGAAACTGGTTAAGTGAATCCTTTAGGGAAAAGCAGAAATGCTGTTCACCTTTAGCAGAGTTGGGAATTTTGGATGGTTCCGTTTCCTTCTGCCAGTTTTGTCGTGGTTTTTTTGTTCCCCTCAGTCCTTTCCCAATTTAACAAGATCATCTGATGGCTCCAATAAAATTCTGCTGCAAAACAAGCAGTGTTGCATGGAAGAGATGATTGCCCAGGGAATTTTGGGCATGGATGTCTTAATGGGACCCTTGCCAGGCTGAGGTCTCTCGAAATTGTCTTGCAATGCAAATGTGTGCAGATGCTGCAGACACTGCTGAACTTCTCTTGGAGAAATATTTCATATTAGATTTAGTGTTATTCATATTTCCAATGTATGGAGGCAGAACAGGGAGCTTCTTTCTGGAGTACTGTTAAAAACAGTGTTTCAGAGCAAATCCACGTGTTCAGAAAAAGAAAACAAATCTTAGAGTTTGCTTTCCTTTGCCTGCACTTTAGAAATACCAATATTTACCTTCCTTTGTTGTACCCTGTCTTTAATTTACTGTATCTGCTAAAAGGTACGCAGTGCAGCTCTGCAAGGGAGGGATAGATATGAGCAGACCTCAATTCTACCTTAATTTTATTTAAAGCACTTTTTTCTCCTGTATAAGCAAATTATTTGCTATTTTTAATTAGGGACGAGCTCTGGGATGTGCTAATTTCACTCTCCCTCCAAATTACCTGCAAGTGATAAAACAATAAAACTTATTTCTAGGTTTATGCTTGAATTTTTTGGGGGGATGAATTTGCCAGCACAGCATTATCTTTGTAGGAGAGCTTTGGGAAATGTTGTTGCAACTTGTTTTATGCTCTCCCAGTTTTAACTTTTATTGCTTTTAGTCTGAGTTAGAGGAGAAAAATCCCTTCAGGAAGAATGGTGATAAAAGGAAGAGTTAGTGCTGGATTTTGCTGATTTCTCTTGTGCTTGTGGAGAAAAGAAAGGGATATTCAAACCTCTATGTGGGGGAGAACAGGACAAGATGCTGAGATAAAGGTAAAGGTGTTTAAATGAATGGGCAGTTTAGATTCAAAACCACACTGACTAATAAAATCAAAATAGCTCTGAGGGCTCCTGGGTCTCCATGGCAGGGAGGGTCTGGAACACCCTTCTGGAACGAGGAACGGATGCAGAAAATCCATTAACACAAACTGAAACTTCCTTTTCAGAGATGCAGTAATTGTGTCAGAACTGTGAGGTTTTTTTACTTGGAAGGAAGGAAACCTCCTGGGTTATTACACTCAAAAATGGGCATGGTGTTCTTTCATTATGAACATTTTTAATTGATTTCCCGACTGCTTTGATCAGTTCTAGATGCTGAAAGTTGCACAGGGATGCAAAGGGTTGGTTTTTTTCTCCCCCCCCTAAAAAGCCTTTCCTTCCTAAACCTTTGGAAATTGTGGGAGTTGGCTCTTGGCCCTGTGACAATAAACCCTCCCTGAGTAGCCCCATCTTGTTAATAGTGAAATTGGTGGGAGTTTGTCACGATTAAACTGCAGATAATCAGCATTTCAGCCCTCGTGGCAGCACAAGGAGATGAGACTTTATGATTATTGCTTCTCTCTCCCTCCTTAATGAGCAGGTCTCCCTTAACTCCTCAGAAAAGCAAGGAGGGAAAACACAAAATTAAAAAAAAGGAGTGCTGTCCCACTGCGGAATCTGAACTTGGATTCCCACCTGAGACCTCTGCTGGAGACGTGTGACTGTGGCTCAGTTCATTGGGAGCCACGGCCCCCCTGGATCTTCTCCTCTTCATTGCCATACTCATTCCCTGGACTGGGACCCCCCCCTCTGTTTTGGGGGCAGGATTGGAGCCCCCCCCTCTCTGTTTTGGGGTGGGCTTGGAGCCCCCCCCTCTCTGTTTTGGGGTGGGCTTGGAGCCCCCTCTCTGTTTTGGGGTGGGCTTGGAGCCCCCTCTCCATTCTGGGAGCCCCCCAGGTTGGTTTTGGAGTAGGTTTTCAGCACAGTCTGTTTTTGGGGTGGATTGGGTGCTTTCCAGCTTTGGCCAGGCAGAGCCCAGATCCCCTCAAGCAGTGAATTTGGGTGTGTTGGAAGCAGCAGTGATGGGATCCAGTGACTGCCTGGCCATTCCAAAGGAACCTGATGTTTGGAAAAGGAGTATCACAGTGCTTGATCTGAACCCAACTGTGCCTGTACAGTCACTGTCCCCTCCCAGTGTCTCTCCCTGCACTGACCCACCCCTTGGTGGGTGAACCCTTGTCTGGAGACAGGTGGATTTAACTCTTCAGTGTCCTCTGGAAGTCCCAGGTCTGTTGCCTGCCTAAAAGCTGGAATTTTCTTTGCAGACAGACCTTTGCCTTCTTGCAGCCATTTCAGACCCTATGTTTGCTCCTGTTTATTACAGAACAACTCCATGTCCCTCTCTATGGTCATCCAAGAGTTTCCTGGTTCCTGTGTCTGCATTGCCATAGAAACTTAGGCCCAGGGATTGCAGGGAGTCCTTTGGTGGCTCCTGCTCTTGGGAAAGGCTCAGTCCAACAGATAGGCTGCTCTGTTTGCCAGGGGTTCTGCAGCCAAACAAGGTCTCCTGCTCCACAGCGAGCTGAGTAAACTCCACACCAATTCACAATACTTTAATTATTTCTCTAAGGACTTGAGTCTCCTTTTAATTTTCTTCCTGAAAGGCATTGCCTAAATTGCATCCATGCCCAGCTTTCCTTTCTAGTGGAAAACTACTGTACCTTGTGCTGGCTGAACATCTTGGCTTGATGCTGGTGAGAGATGTGGTTTGTCCTGGGAGTTTTCAGTCTCTCAGCGAGTTGGACCTTCCTTCCCAAGGCCACCATTCCCAAGGTTTGTGCTCTGACGGTGAAGGTGACCGGAGTATCAGACTGTGGCAGAGACATCTGTTCTCTGGGAGGTGAAAGCTTTTTTTTTGCAAATACAGGATCAGAAAAAACATGACTTGGTTCTGCGTTAGGAAGCAAAGACTCCTTTGAAGCACGTCTGGAAAGTTTCACTCGGAGTTACCAACTTGAAACAAAACAATTTTACTGGGCTTGAGCATAAAATTTAAACCATCCTGAACATACACCATGGCTGGGGTGAGTTTTGGTTCAGTTGGTTGGTGCTGGAGAGGGTTTTGGAGGTGAGACCCACCAAAGAGCTTCATACTTAGGGGAAATGAAGAAGCAAAGTGGATTTGGGATCTGGGTGATGGCTCTCATAGTGGCACAGTGAAAAAGAAAATAAGGATTTAAAAACTAGTCCAGAGGAGGCCACCAAGATCATCAGTGATGGAGCACCTTTCCTGTGAGGAAAGGCTGAGAGAATTGGGGTTGTTCAGCCTGGAGAAGAGAAGCTTCAGGATGACCTGAAGGAACCAAATAGAAAAATGGAGAGAGACTATTTTTAAGGACCTGGAGTGCCAGGACAAGGGGGAATGGCTTCCCACTGCCAGAGGGCAGGGAGAGATGGGATATTGGGAAGGAATTTCTCCCTGGGAGGATGGGCAGGCCCTGGCACAGGTTGGGCAGAGAAGCTGTGGCTGCCCCTGGATCCCTGGGAGTGTCCAAGGGCAGGTTGGAGCACCCTGGGCTGGTGAAAGGTGTCCCTGCCCATGCTCTTTAGGATCCTTCCAAGCCATTCCATGATTCCAGGTGCTGCAGGATGGCTCTTGGGGCAGCCAGGCTGGGTCCCTGTGTCCTGTTCCTCCCTCCATGTGCTTTCCCTGATCCCTCATTAGGGGGAGGTGGATGGAGGGGATTGCCCTGCCCGTGCAGCACTCAGTGGTTTGGTTGGAGTTCCCAGCTGAATTCTGCAGCAAAGATCCAACAACCACACTACATTTGATTCAGAGGGATCTTTTGAAGGTGGATTAGCTGAGATCAGAAGCTCCAGGCATGCGAGAGGTAACAGGCTGCACGGCTGGCTCAGCTCTCGTGCCTGTGGGGTGACATCTTGATGACAGTGGAGTTTAATTGCTTTCTGCTTTGCTGATACAGACTATTGTCCATTTAGGGGCCATGTTTCTGCTGTACAGGGCAGGACAAAGTGTTTCCATTAGGCTACAGTTTGGTTTTTAACTTCATCATGTGTCTTACTCTCTAAACTTACTCAAAGGTTGGGTTTTTATGTATTTCAGTGGGTTGATAGCTTAGGTGCTCAGATGTGTAGTGATGTAGAAGTCTGCTTGTGATGTTTCCTGCCTAAGCTGGGAATGATGGAATTCTGTAATTTGAAGGGGCTGGGAATGGTGAAATTCTGTAACTTGAAGGAGGTGGGAATGATGGATTCTGTAACTTGAAGGAGATAGGAATGGTGAAATTCTGTAACTTGAAGTAGCTGGGAATGGTGAAATTCTGTAACTTGAAGTAGCTGGGAATGGTGAAATTCTGTAACTTGAAGGGGCTGGGAATGGTGAAATTCTGTAATTTGAAGGAGCTGGGAATGGTGAAATTCTGTAATTTGAAGGAGCTGGGACTGGTGGATTTTGTAATTTGAAGGAGCTGGAAATGATGGAATTCTGTAATTTGAAGGAGCTGGGAATGGTGAAATTCTGTAACTTAACCAACAATTTCAGTAATACCAACTTGGGGGTTTTTTTTGAGCTGATACTTTAAAACTCCTTATTTTCTATTCTGTAGAAACACTCTCTTTTCTTTGTTTTTTGAGCCTGGAAAGTTAAAGTACTGAGGAAGCAGCATTTGTGCTGTACCAGCCCACTTCAAATGATGCAATTACAACTGAGGAAGCCGGTGTGTCTTTTGCAGTTTAGCAATTAAACCCTTTCAGATGCACAGCGTGGCATTTTTGGCTGACATAAAAGCTCTTGAGCAGTTTATTGCTGCTTGCACTTCTGGGCAGGATTTGCTTGAATATGACAGTGATAATGTGTCCATTAATGTATATTAGGCAAATGATAGAATAAATACAAACTACAGCTCAGAGTAACTGGGAGGTGTCCAGCTCCTAAAACTCCATCTAAAGCACCTTTTTAAAAATCATTTCTTTTAAAAGCTCTTGAAAGGGTGCAGGTGAATCCCAAATCCTGTGACTGCCCTTCTCGCTTGGCATCATTCTTGCAGCAAAAGTTTGGCTTTCTGCTCAGTCATGGTGGATTTACATGGAATTTCCAAGGCTCTTTCCACGAGAATGCTGTATTTGAATAGCAGAACTGTAATTTTGGAGTCTCAGCCCCATCTGTCCGTGGCCTCAGCTTCAAATGGGATCTTTGGGAGGCCTTAAATTGCACATGGAAATTGTGTTGTGGGAAGACAGAGTTTTAATTCTGTAAGTAATGGATGAGACATAAAAAAAGAGAATATTCAGGAGGCTTTTTCCTGCTGTGTTTCTGGTAGGAGGCAAATAGAAGCTCGGGAAGAGTGGAATGTCTTGGGAGAAGCCTTTTGTCTCTCCCTAATATGCACTGGCTCTCTCCTGGGCCAGCTTTGGCTAATTGACTGCCAGGAAACTTCACACTTGGAGCTGGGGGTGTATTCCAAGGTATTTCTTCCCCCTGGGATTTATATTTCTTGCTCCTAATGAACTCAGGGACTCAGAGGTGTCTCCTGTGAGTCTGTCACTGGGTAAATTTGCTTTGGCTTTGGGCTCTGCTTTGCTTTGCTTTGCAAGGTCTGTGGGGGGTGTTTAAAACTGAAATGTGAGTGGCAAATGGAATCTTGAGGTTCTGCAGGGGCTTTGCCCAGGTATCCAGGTGGGCTCTGAGGATACTCCCAGCCTGGGGTCTGACCCTTTTTATTCCTCCCTTTGCCCACTTGTGCTGGGAAGCCAGAGGAAGTAGGGCAGGGAATTTTCCTATATTTGGCCATCACTGCGTGGGCAAAAAGAGACATAAACTAGTCATAACCAAAGAATTAAAGAGGAACTCGGAGTTTGGGGTATTAGAGCCTGGAATGTGTGCATTTCAAGCTCTTTCTGTTTGTCCTCATGTTTATCACTGGTTTCTGAAGTGCAGCAGCTTTACCTGGGCACTTGTTTTACCTGGAATTGCACGTGGTGGTTCAAAATATCCTGTTAATGCCAGCCTCGGTTAACAGGATTTTATCGTTTATATTTATTGGAATTCTGGCTGCTAATTTTAACTGTTTGCAAGAGGCTTTAAATTCTGAAAATAATCCCCCAGTTCCAACATAAATAAGGGTCAGTTTTCAGTTGCACTCTGGGCCATTTGTGCCTCTGAACATTCAACAAAACAGGCAAACACCCCAAATATTTTCCATATAGCACTGCCCCCAGTATGAATTCCAGTAAATACATAGCAGAACTTCCCAAAACAACATATTCTTCAATTATCTGTATTTCCCTGAAGAAATGGTGAGGTTTCCAGCTGGTTACTTGACCTGAGGATTTCCAGTGTCCTTTCTGATCCTGTGTAGGAACATCCCATCCAGCTTTTCCACTAAAGGTTTTCAGAACCTCATGGCAGCTTTGATCATCCCTAATAATGTGTTTGATCCGTTTTAATTTCAATTCTTCTGTGGTTTATTGACACTTTCTTGGTCCTCCTAGTCTTTCCTCAGCTTCCATGTGCCAGATCTGGGGTATTTCAGTGTGAGGAGCTCTTTGTGTGTTGCCACCACCTCTGAGAGTCTTCACAAAGGTCTCTATAAAGGAAAACCAGAGGATGAGCATAAAACCATGATAATAAAAGCCAAATATCTTGTGGGAGCATTGGGGACGAGATGTGGGGGGGGTGTTTTTGGTTTAATCTCATGACTTTTGAAATAATCTTATGGTATGTGAAGGACTGTCTGACAAAAACCACTCGGCTCTGTGGGGTTTGGTTCAAGTTGGCATCCCAGAGCAGAGCTCTTTGAAAACTTGCTGCTTTATTTCTCCACCCTTCCCAAAGAATACAGCAGGAGCTTTGGGAGGCAGGAAACAGGGCATGGAAGTGTGGAAATGATCTTTCCAGGTAGGAAATAAATGCAATTTTATGGAGTGAAACACTGGGGTCTGTTCAGACCTCCCTTTTGAGGGTCTGTTTTCCAGTCAAGCAGAGAGAGTGAAGCTGGTAATTCCAGTTTGGGTAGATCTTGGAGAAGCTGTGGTTTGGATGCTCCTTTGGAAGTTATTCCTGCTTTGGGGCACCAGTGAGTTGGGCTGCAGGAAGGACTTTGGTTTGTCCCAGCAATGGGGAGGAAACTCCAGCAGCTCCTTGTGGGACCTGGCAACCAGCAGAGCCCCGGGAATGCTTTGCCAACCTTCCCCTCCTGCCTCAGGAAGCCTTTTGGCTGGAACAATAGCAGGAGCAGGAATGGAATTCCTGTGTCTTAGGTGTGTTTAAAGGGGCTTTGCCCTCTCAGAATGTGTGCAGGGTGGAGGAATGAGTGGTTCTTGGGTGGCAGCAGCGTGTTCCCTGGCCCCACACATCCCAGGAATTGTGCTCCTTCCCTCCTGGAGGTGAGCAGCTGGTACCTGGCACAGCAGAAATCCTGCTGAACTGGCAGGTGGCAGCTGCAGAGAACCTGAGGTGTGCTTTCCTTGCTTCAATTTGGGTCTTTAATCACCTTCCAGTGGCTGCTCAGAAACCCAGCAGGTCCTGGGAGGAGGGGATGGATGAGATTGTGCAGGTTGGCCCCATTGCTTGGCCAAATGTGGCTTGTTTTCCCTCCACAGAGGTGAGGTTCCATCAGCATCCTTGATTTGTTTCCCAAGGATTCACTGGGAGTTGGTGTGCTCTGGGAAGGCCTGGAAAGCCAGAGGGAAAGCCCCTGTTCCCACTCAAAGGGATGGAATGGCATTTCCAGGAACTGCAGCACAGGAAGTTCAGGCATGGCATCACCAAGGAAGGAGAATTAGGTGACTCTTTAGGAGATGACAGAGGGATTTTGGATGTGGCAGCAAAAACTCTTTGAAATTGAGGCTTCTCCATGCAGGAACATCCAAGAAAGTTAAGCCAAATGAAGATAGAAATGGAAAGACGGTTTTAATTTGGTTTCCTTTAATTCATTTGTTTGCTTTTATTCTGAATGAAGGTCTCCATACAGGGATTTCATTTCATGTAATAAAAGTACTGGGAATCATATCCTTTATTAGTTTAGGGTGGACTCCTGTTCTCTTCTTGCAGGAGCATTTTCAACCAACCTGTAGCCCAGGAATTGGACATCAGGGAGGTGGTGCTTGTGGATGGTGTTGCTGAGAAGCCTGAAAGGGACACTTGAATTCTGGGAAATACATCTCAAGTTTGCCATTTAGCCTTGCATAAACACTAAGTTTGAACCTACACTTAACTTCAAACCAGTTTATTTGTCACTTGGGGAATTTATAAGTTCTGCAATTAAAGCTTGTCCTGATTTGTGCAACAGGACTTTTGTTGCTGCCTCTTCCTTCCACTTCCCTGCTTCTCCCCACCTTTCAGTTCCACTCAAACAAATTCCCAGAACGACTAGCAGAACTTCACCACTCTATAATTTGCTGCACAAGAACCACATGGAGGGTTTTGTTGTTTTTTTTTTTTAAAAGATCCAGATTTTTTTCATGTTTCAAGTGCTTGTTTGCTGGAGTATGTTCCTCTGAGTTCCTGGCCACGCTGCCGAGCACAGGGTGAACACAAAGCTGGCCAGGCTGTCCATGAACAGTGTGCTGTGGAATGCAGTGTCGTGGCACTCGAGGAATCCAGTGATCTCTGTACCAAGAGCAAGATGTTGTTTATTGTGGTTTTATAAAAGGTTGTTTGGGGTCTATAAAACTTGTCACCCAGCCCTGTCAGCTCCGAGCATGTTCTTGCTGCGCTCAGCGTCGAAGATATCTTGGGTGTGATGCACAGCTGTTAAATGGGGCTGGCTGGGCTCTGACCAGGCTCACACTCTATCTTGGGCTGGGTTTATTCATCTGGGCTGGAAGGATATTTTCTTGCTAGTGGATTTATCCATTTTTTGGTTTAATATCAGCATATGCTGGCTGAGATTCTTCACTGCTGGACTGAAAGCGTTTGGAAAGGTTTTGGGAGAGATGATGGTCAACTTAGAGGGTTTCAAGCTGTTTAACTCTTTTGCTACTTAAGTGTAACTATCTGCTTCTTGTAATCCATTGGGAATGGATCCATTGGAAATTGATGTGAGCACTGTGACACAAACCACACAAAACACCCTTTGGACTTGGTCTCCTGAACTCTTCCTGGTGATATTTTTTTCCCCTCCCATGGAAATGTGTCTCCTGCATATACAGCAATATTTTTACTTCCAAATGACACTTGAACCTCTTTGTAAATTCTTCTGGCCAATTCTGCTGAAATTGAAGAAATCAAAACTTAGCCTGGCTTGAATTGGGTCTGTTATTTCTTTCCCTGTACTTAAAACCTCAGGTGAGAGTCAGAATTCCAAACCCTTCGTGATCTCTAAAATCACAGCAAAGCAAAAAGCAGCATCACGGAGCCAAAAGGCTGAAATTCAGCAGTTTGGAGTGGATTTAAGAGGTTTTAGAGCTCACAGGAATAGGGTTTTTTAAAGGTAAGCAAGTGAGTCTGGAGGAAGAGGCCAATTGTTGAAACAGGCAACGTAACAACAGCATTTTGCAAGGAAGCTCCAGTTTGCTTTTCCAAGGCATTGCCAGCTTTCTCTTGGAAAAAATTTGCTTTGCTTCTCCTCAGGCCGAGATCTGTAATAAATTTTCCCTTCAAGTATCCATTTTTTAACTCAAAACTTCTATAAACACCAAGGAGACTCAGCTGAGCTGTTCTGTGCCCCAAATGTGGGGTAGGGAGCAGTGAAGTGGCACCTCTGAGCTGTTCTTCTCCATGGCTGATCTTAGTTTTATCCCTTTTCCAGGTACAAATCACTGGTTTAGGAGGTTTTGTCTCTTCTTGCTTGTAATTCTCTCTATATCCCTCAACCTTCTCCCTTTAAAACCAATATAAAGTGGAAAATAGAGGTGAAAAATCAAGCTGAGGGTTCGTCAGTCGTGAATGTTGGAGCTTTATATTTCTCAAAGGTAATTTTTGGTTTTCCATTTGTCTTTTGTAGGATGCTGTGACATCAAAACCAGTCATCCAGTTTCAAGGAAGCCAAGGGGTAAGTCTGTGCATGGGTTGCCTTACAAAGTCCTTTATTGGGTTATACAATTAATATAAGGAATTTTGCTATTCCAGCTCAAGGAATGATGCTCTGATTGCTGAAAGGGAAAGGTTGAGCTTCAGGTGCAGTCCAGGAAAGTGAATCACATGGATTTTCTCTCTCCAGAAGCTTTTGCCTCCCCTTTATTTCCTAATTTTGCTAAAACCATGTGAAATTCAGTTTTACAAGGCCATGCTGTTGTGTAGAAGGAGGAAAAGGGTGCAGCAATCCATGGAAACCTCACCTGTATCCCAAGGAAAGCTGTGCCAAGCCTGGTAAACTCAGTGCCAGACTTTGTGGCTCCCACTTATTTCCAGGATCTGCCCTGAGTGTCCTGAAGTTTTATTTGATGTAACTCTGCAGTTCCTGGGAGTCCCAGAAGTTATTTTATATTTAGGAGTTTTATTTCTCTAACTTCTGTTCTGATGCCTGAACTCCAGGGTATTTTTAGCCCCTTGAAACAGTCTGGTGGTGTTTCTGGTAAAGCAATGCAGCCCTTCAGTGAACTTGAAAAATGTCATTTCAATACCTTTTAATTCTAAAAAAGTGCATGTTTATCTTCAGTCTTTGCATAAAGAAAGGGAATTTTACTTTTTTAATGGGTTTTTTTTCAAGAATCTGAACTCAGCTGTGAACGGTTTTGGGTTTTTTTTTTTTAATGCACTGGCACATTAAAACTTTCCAAAAGGTTTGAATTAAGTAGACACTAAATCTAGCACATTTGTCCTTGCCCACATAGTACTTTGGGATATTATTCTCACTAATAGCCCACAGTACCCTTAGAAAATGCAGCAGGAAAGACATGATTGTTATTGTAAGTTCAGAAGAAAAATACAGACCTTCTTATCCTGGAGAATACAGAAAGGAGCAATTTCCAGGTTTTTTACTTTGTTTAGAATTAAACTTCCCTGGAAGCAGAGATCAAAATCTGCAAACTGAAGGTTGGCAAAATCAGAAGAGAGTGAAGGAAAACTCCTAAAGGTTCCTGATTTGTCTTTATGAGCTGAGAAACAGCTTTGTATTTAATAGAGAATAAAACACTGGGAATGCTTTCCTTTCCCTTTGGAGGGCACCTACACCTGACTTTTCCTCTAAAGCTGCCCAAGTTTTGGAAATGCCTCCTCTTGACATTTCTCCTCCAAGGAAAAGTGGCAAAAAGAGTGGGAAGGGCTTCAAACACTCCCCTGGCCCTGAGTCTGTGCCCTCCTCCTGCTGGGTTTCACATGGCTCTGATATGCACAGGGCTTACCCAAAAAATACTGGTTTAAGATGCTGCAGCTTCTTATCACAACGAGGAATATTTCCAACAATCAATATTTATGCAGTTAATTGTAGTGGAGCCCTCATCTCCCAAAGAGGAGTTCCTGGTGGGATTGCTGCCACTCACCTGGGGTGTGAGCCCGTGGCAAAGGGCTGGGAGGAGGATGTGGCACCCAGGGCTGACCTCTGCCTGCTCCTCCTCAGCTCCTTCATTAATTACCCTGACGAGGAAAGGCCAAAGGTAGGGAGAGCTTGGAAGGAAGCAGCTCCCTGGGAGCCGAGAGAAAGAGCTCTTTGTCCTTTCAGGATGATTTTTCCTGGGTATGACAAGGAGCTGGCAGCTGGGGAACCATCTGCTTTTAAGGGTAGGACTCTCAGGATTCTCCTGCTTTAAGGAACTGAGGCTTTGGATGCTTTCGAGGGATCCTCCATCAGTTGGACTCAGGAGAGAATTCCAGGAATTTAACAGGCTCTCAAATCCAGATGAGGACGTTAAAAGTTATTTGTTTAGCTACTGATTTTTTAAACGGTTTCCCCTGCTATCCCTTAATTCCCCAATTTGTTGCCTTTCTATTTTGCTTCCTAAAAGTGCAGCTCTGGAGAATTCCATGAACTTTTGAGGGTGGTTTCGTAGCACAACTGTCAGGGGGATTTTAAAGCAGGGATGTGAGATTTTTAACAGTGGGAATGATGAGGTTGTAATAGTGGGAATTCTCTGGGCAAACATCCCTCTCACAAGAAGGAAAAGCTTTACTTTAGGGGGAGGCAGGACATAAAATAAGAATTTAAACAACCTGCTGCTGCTTGAATTCTCCAGAAACCTTGAAATTCCTGTGTCCATGTGTTTTTACCTCTTCCAGTGTTACTCTAAGGGATGGTGTTAAGGATACTTTAAATTTCTAATAGAAAAGCAGCTTTTACATTTAACACACTAATTAACCTGAGAAGGGAATTGTTGGGAATAAAACACCAGGTCAGGAAGGTGTTTTAGAAAAGGGGGATGTCAGTGGTTCCAGCCCAAAATCAAGGCACAAAACCTCCTGCATGGACCCCCATCTGGATGGAATCTCTGAGGAGTTTATAAAAACTGGGGATTTATTTCTCTGTAGCAATGCTGGTCTTGTTAATGGCTTTTGCAGTGCAATATTCTGTGTGATGATCACAATTTCAGTCACAGGGTGTAATTAGCAGAGTGTTACTCTGCTTTGAGATGCTAAAACAGGACTATGGATATTCCTTAGGAGCAGCACCTGGTTGTTAGTTTTTCCTTACAAACTGGGTTTTCTTGGGTAGTCTATAAGTTTTTGAGCCTTGATCATTTTGCTTGTTTCAATGTGCATATAAATTAGAATTTAAGAGCTTGAGTATCACAGCATTACAAATGGTGATAGCTGTGCACAACTGCACAAGAAAGGCTGAAAATGCTTCTATTTTGGTCAAAAGACATTCAAAATCAGAGCTTAGGTCGGGTGAAATTTGCAGGTGCTTGGTGGGCTGGGGAGAGAAGGGAAAGAACTGAACTGGGAGGGGAACAAAACCCCCCTTCAGGTGCCAAAACCCACATGTGTTCATGGAGCTTTTTAATGTGACTGTTGGGGAAAAAATATCTTTGCTCTGTGATTGGCAAATACAACCTTTCCCCCCTGTTTCTGGGGCTGGTATTAATAGAGGGAGGTGAAATCTCCATTCACAGCGAGCTGGACACAGATGAGCATTACTTGAAAGAAGGAAACAGAAGTCACATCTGTACTGAGCTATTTTTAAGTGGCTCTGGTTACTGGTGCAACACTGAGCACCAAAATTAGGGCTCCCTCAAAGCAGTCACCACGCTGATTTGGTGGCTTGAGAAACCTTCTGTTTTCAGCTAAAAATAATTCCTAGATAACGGCTGGGTTTCATACACTGCACTTTTCAGTACTCCCCTGCCTCTGCCTCCTGTCTGGTTTTATATTCTGGGGAGAAGCTGCAAAAACTCAACAAAAAACACTAAAATTGGGGCTCCTGGAGCAACTGGTTTTTTCCCCAATGGTAAATAAGGTGCAAGGAGAAAGTTATTTAGTGTATAACCAAATTATATGATTTGGTTTTATGTGCAGCACAACTTGTCCCCCAACCCAACAGCTCTGCAGGTGGAACAACCCCCTTGAATTTTCCTTTTCTCCCTCTTCCCACCGAATTAATCTGCAAAATACCCCCAATCTGCTGTTCACAGGACCCTGTTCTTGTAAAGCAGGGGGGAATTTTATTTCCCCTGCCTGGGTGGGGGCAGAGGGTGCTGGGACAGATTAAAAGGGCTCAAGGCTGTGGTGCACGTTTGGCCCAGGAGATAATGGGGCTCCCCAGGGAGGGTCCAGCAGCACCCACATCACCACCAAATCTGCTCCCAGTATTTTTAGCCCCAGATCCTGGGGATAACTCGCCCTTGTGTGTAAAACAAGGCTCCAAGCTGGGTTGCTGGGCTTGCCTTTGGAAGAAGGGAGCTCTGTTTGAGGGCAGGGAAACTGCTCTAGGACATCCCTGTGGTTTAGCAGAGGGGCACGGATGCTCTGGGTTTCCAGGCTGCTGGAGACGTCTGAGGTGGCAAGGAAACCACCCAAAACCCCTCCTGTCCCAGCAGCAACCCTTCCTGAGCACAGCCATGTGTGGGTGCCACGAGCTGCCTGTGCTTGGGAGTGTGGATTTTCTGCATATATGTGGCACTGCGGGTAAATATAAATCCGTGTGGTTGAGCACAGCCTAAAATAGGTCGCAACTGATGTTCCCTGTGTCTGGTTTTGTGGAAGCCATCTTAATTATCAAATATTGATGTGATAGTAGAGCTCAGACGCTGACATTTCTCTTGGATCTCCCATGCAGAGGGGGAGACGGTTTCCCTTTTGAAAAATGAATGGCTTGGGGGGGGGGGGGGGAGGGAATCAACAACAATGCAGGATGGCTGTGGAGTTGTCTGCAGAGCACACTTAATGCTTGATTAAATATTTAATTTAGCAGCAGCGTCACATTCGACGGTGAGCCATGAAATCTTGTTATGGAATTATAATATCTTAAAAAAGAAGAAGCGTGCTACCTATTGCCCTGGCTGCTGCTATGTTTAGTGCTGCCTCGCTAATTCGAAAGCAACAAGCCTTGAGTGTTTTAAATTGAATACAGGCAGTCTGTTTTGAGCCTGAATCAATAGAATTGGGTCACATTCCTAGAGCAAGGTTATTGTGGGCTCTCTTGGAGAGGCAGCAAGTCCCCAGCTCAGATCTCTGTGCTGTCCCAGCCATATCTGTCTGGAGCTGCTCTCTCCCTGTTCCCTTATCTCCCCGCTGCACACAGTGGGCATAACTTGAGTTCTCCTCGTAGCCTCTTGCTCTTCACGCCCTCCTGTGCAGCAATCCAGGTGCTTTACCTGTGGGGGGCTGCAGAATGCCTGAAACAGCATCTTGGCTGCAGGAGGGCTGTGTTCTGGGCCAGCCTGGGGCACCCCAGTGACCCGTGTTCTCACTCTCCCAAACAGCACATCGCCATCCCACGGCCCGACCGGCCCACAGAAGTGAGGACCTTCACATTTTACCTTTCAAATATTGGCAAGGACAGCCCCCAGGGGAGCTTTGACTGCATCCAGCAGTATGTATCCAGGTGAGTGGGACAGCCAGAAAAAAAACCAAATCCAGCCTTTTCTGTAACTTACCTTCTCTAGCATCTCTTCCCTAGCAAACCTGAACAAGGCTTAGGATGGGCTCTTCATTTTTAGAGTGTTTCTAATCCATCTCTGTGAGTTTTTGGGAAGCATCCCTGTGTCCCCCACTGTTGCTTGACTAACACAACCCCAGTTGTCCCCCAGTGCCATTTGCAGTGTCGGGAGTATCTTTTTCCATTGCATTTCTTTTGCAGCAATGGCAATATCCACTTGGATTGCCTTGGGAGCATACAGGACAAAATCACTGTGTGTGCTACTGATGATTCCTACCAGAAGGCGAGGCAGAGCATGGCACAGGCAGAGGAGGAGACTCGCAGCCGGAGCGCCATCGTCATCAAACCTGGGGGCAGATACGTAGGTAAGCAGCAGCTCCCCTTTTGGGGGGTCTTCACCAGGCTCTGCACTCATTGCTGGCCTTGTTTGCTTGACCATGACAGTCTCTGATAGTTCCTTCTGGGTGTCTCATTTAGGATGCTGCTCTCCTTGTGTTGTGTCACATTCACGGTTCCATCATCGCCCCACAGAGGAGCTGTGGCTGCCCCATCCCTGCAAGTGTTCAGGGCCAGGTTGGATGGGGCTCTGAGCAACCTGGGCTAGTGGGAGGTGTCCCTGCCCCTGACAGGGGGTGGCACTGGATGATCTTTAAGGTCCCTCCCAAGGCCAGTCATTCTGGGCCTGCCCACGTGGCGGTGTTGGGGTTGTCTGTGCAGTGACATCCCTCCCTGGCTGGAGGTCACGTCTGTCACGCTGGGAGCTCCCTGCTGATCCCTCACAGTGTCTGTGCCCGTGGCCAGGTCAGCTAAAATGTGCCACCACCGTGTCACAGCTGGGGTGTGCCCACTGCCACAGGGAGGATGGAGGTTGTGTCAGTGAGCAGAGAGACTAAAGCAGTGCTGCAGCCTGAACAGACCATCTCCCTGTGACAACAGAAGGAAAACCTCAGGAGAGGAAGTAAAACTGTGGCAAATATCACAAGGAGCCTGCAGAGACCCAGCTTTAGGCTCAGGGCCCTGCTTAACCTCAGGTCACAAACTTAGGGCACAAAGAGTAACCAGAAAGCAGAGAGTTTCATGGCTTTTTTTTGTGAGGCAGCTGTTTTTCCTGCAGCCCATGTGATCTGTAGCCAGCCTCTGCTCAGAGGATCTGTGATGAGAAGGGTGAGCTGCAAACTGTAGCACTGACCCTGACTCACTGGCACAGCAGCCAAGTGCTCAAAGCTGAGAAACAAGATAATAATCAGGAAGGAAATGCATTGATTTCCTGTAGACTAAAAGATTATTTTGTTTAGCTCCTATTTGAGAACATTACAGTAAGTGCATGAAGTTAAAGCTTGTGAGGGAGAAGATTCTCAAAAGCAAATTGCTTCCCGGAAAGATAGAGCAGAACTTCTGGATTTAAAAACACTCCTGCTTTCAAACCCTTTGGTGCCCTGAAATGGAGCTGGGTAAAAGCAGTGGGGCACAGAGGGTGTGCTCCTAGATAAGATGTCAGTGTTACAGAGAGGAGGGGAGCGCTGCTCCAAGAAGGAAGAGCCTGGAAGGACAGTCCTGGTGTGGGCTACGCACATTGCCGGTGTGCCAGCACCATCAGCTGATTCCCATTCCCGGCAGGCCGGGCTGCAGGGACAGCACTGGCTCTCACATTTCCATGAGAACACGGAGCTCAGCACTTCAGCGTCAGTGGAGGCATTCCAGGCAGCTCAGATGTGGAAAAATTTATAGGAAATGTTGAAATTGGAGAGCAGCAGAACTTACAGATGTGAACTGGCACTTGGGTAAACACACATGTCAATAGATGCCTGCAGGTGGATCTGCAGGGGATGTGTATGCTCTTATCTGCACTAAATGTGTGTGTGGACATCCCCATCCATGCACATGCATAAATATTTGTGTTCTGGCTTAACTTAGTTGTTTTTTTTTTCTTTCTTTTCCTATCACTGCACATTTTGGCTCCAGCCTCAAGTGGAAACCTCCCAATGTGTGTTTTTACTGCTCATGACCTGGCAAGAGTTAAGGGAGTTCTAGAAAGCTGACGAGTCTTCTCTTGTCCCATTTCTGGCAACAAAATCCAGTTGACCTCTGGATTTTGGGATGTTTAACGTGTGAATTGTTGCTGCTCCCCCTCTCACCTCAGCCCTGATGAGGATGGCTCGTGCTTGCTCACAGCAACTGTGGTGTGTAATAAAAAGCCAGGAAATGGGGCCTGGGTTACGCAATCCGAGCTCAGTAAAACAAACAGTGCAGACAATCCCCAGTATCTTCAGATGACTCAGTTGGAAACGTTGCTTCCTAGCAGTGGAGAAGTGCCATCCTGGAATAAACCTCCAAAACACTTGCAGTAAATGCTGGATGTTGTTTGTCCTAGCAAAGGGCACTTTCTCCAGCCCAGAGTGGTTATTGATTGTATCTCCACGGTTTAGACCTTGGAACCTGCACATTTTCCTCTCAGATTTGCTTGGTTTGCCTCTGGTAGCAGGAACGTGGCCGTGGGACCTGCTTCTGTGTCCAGAATAGTCCAATTCCTTGGTCTGGGCTTTACTAAGTGACGTGGGACTGGTGTGAGGGTTCTAGTTAGGGCTGTTTTTCGGTAGGAATGGGAGAAATGAATTCTTGGCTCGTGCTGTCAGCGAGCAGGAGCCACAGAGAGGAAGCTGAGATGCACTTTGGAGACAGCTCCATGTTCTCCCTTCGCTGCAAACACGAAGCAGTTCTTAGCCTAGGGTAGAAGGGGTTATTCCATGAGCACAGACAGCACCCTGATGAATAGGCTGATGGCCCAGTGTCAGCCCCATTCATGGGGCCGTGTTTGGAGGGGGAAGGGAGGTGGACCCAGCCCCATAAAGTTCCTATTGTTCCAAAAGCAGAAACATCTGCTGGAGGAGCGTTTTTGCTGAGCTCAGCAGCGGGGAGCCGCTCATTGACCAGTTCTGGTCTTTCCACTCCGTATTTCCACTCTTCTACATAATAATGCAGAATTTTCTTCTCATAGGGAGGGGGAAAAATAGTTAGATTAACCGTGGGGATACGTGCACTTGGGATAAATGAAAAGCTGGCAAACAAAGGGAGCTTTATGTGAGCTGGTGGCCAATAATACTCAGGTTTCCAGAGCTTGGTGTTGCTGTTTGCTGGTTACAAGCTTGTCATGAACCATAAAGCTCATGGGATGCTCGTTCCGTGTCGGAGCAGAGGGGGTGTGCTGGTTGTGTTTGTCCTTCCTTGTCATCTTGTGGCACTTCAGAGGGTGTAATGAACTCCTTATACGTGTTGACAGCCCACTGGCCTTTGCAAGGTGACTGCTGCAGTTCACTATTCTCATCTCATTTTAGGCAAAAAGGTTCAGGTGCGTAAACCTGCACCAGGAGCTTCCGATGCTGTTCCCTCCAGGAAGCGCCCAACGCCAGTCAACCTTGCCAGTGCAATAAAGAGAGGCAATAGTGCCATTTCTCAGAGACCCTTCAAAGATAGGGTTGTGCACTTACTGGCACTAAAGCCTTATAAGAAACCTGAACTTATTCTCAGATTGCAGAAGGATGGACTTTCTCAGCAGGACAAGGATTTGCTGGATACCCTTCTGCAACAGGTTTGTACTCTGACGAAGGCAACGATTTAGGTAAAGGGAAATGTCTTCTCAGAACCCCCCGTGTCAGTGTAACCTGTTATCTCCAGGCTGCAGCTCAGAGTGTCTCTGAAGGCCGTGGGTGACACAGTTCCCAGTTCAGGGTGCTGTTCCAGAGATAGCAGGAGCCTCTCGTGGCTACGCCTCGGCTTAGGGGGGTGCACCCAAGCTGGATGATTTTGGCTCACCAGATCAGTCCTTTAAGAGGAACACTTTCACTTGGTCACGGGGAGAGTTATCTAACAGAGGATCTGCAGCTTATTTAATTTGTTGTAACTTGTAAATCTATATATTTTTATTCTCATGGACATAAAGGAGCATGTTTTCCTGTGCAAAGCAGATGTCCCCTCTTTTTTTTGGTATTGCTCAGAGCCTTTGCTGCTTGGAAGTGCCACTGGTTAGGTGTGAGGATCATGCAGCTCCTTGCCAAGCACGTTATTTGTGTGTCAAGTGTGAGAGCTGTCTCCAAGCTGAACCAGTTCCTAACACTTGGAGTCACACCGAAGGTGCCATTTTAGGCCTTGCAGTAAATACCTTTATTGCTTTATTAAACACATCGTGGCTCTTTATTTAAGTGCTACAGCTGCCCTCTTCTGCATTGGAATATATTCTGGAAAATACTCTGTATTTTGTTCATTTTACTCCTTTCCAGAGCTGAAAAGAGCAAGACAGGACTTAGTTTGCCCAAGGGCACAGGGCAGGTCATATTAAAAACAGCTGGCACAACTCGCTCCTTCCTTAAGATTTTAATCCTGGAGCCCTTCATTTTCCTAGCAGTGCCTGAATTCTTTGGAGCACCTTTTCAGTGCTATAAATAGAGTAGAGCCTGTGTTTCTGATAATCACTTTGCACTGATGCTCCCCCAAAGCCCTGGCAGGGCCGCGGCGCGTGCGGGCTCAGCCACGGGGCCCCTGATTGGGCTAAATGCTGATTTGGCTGGAAAGGTGTTGCTCGTAAAGTTAATCCCTCTCAGCCCTCCCAGGGCTCCCATCCACAAGCAGACAGAGATAAGCTAAAAATTACAGGCTGTGTTAAAGCTACACGTCTAAATCCGTCGAGGTGTGGGTTTCATTGTGCTCTTGTATCTCGCAGGACTCCGTGTTCCTCCTGGCCTTTTTGCCTCATTTTGCAAGGCTTCTATTTTTGGGAGGGCTGGGGTGGAGCTTCCAGAGTCCCACACGAGCAAAACAAGGAGGTAGCAGCTCTCAGAGCTCCTTGGAGAAGAAAATCCAAGTTGTTCTTCCCGGGCTCCAGCTGTGGCTGCAGAAACAGGCAGGAACTGGAGAAATTCTGGGAGAGTTCTCAAAGCACCTGGCTTTGCCTTTGTGTCTTGGGCGTGTTTACAGGGATACCTCAGTGTAAAACACAGCTCAAATTCTTCTGGTGTTTTGGCTCAGGGTTTTGGAAAGCTGACAGAACTGAAAGGAAAAGCAAAGTGTTTGTCATGTCAACTGATAACTGGGCTTTCTGTTTTTCTCTTATCGGGAGAGTTTGCTGTGTTAGTTGTGCAGCTTTTTGCTTTGAATTGCCTAGATTTTTAATATTTTTAGGATTAGGTTGTAGTCTCCCTGAAGCAAAAGCAGAAGAATTAGCAGTGTGTTCAGTTAATTCCAGACTTTCCACTGCTCCTCTTGTTTTTGAGGCGTTTTACTGCTGTGTGGATAATAAAATCCCTAAGCACAAGCACCTCCTGCGTGGAGGGAGCCGTGGAGAACAGTAATCCCTAAGCAGAGGCACAATATCTCCATGGGCTGAACAAAAACATCTCCCACTTTCCAGGGAAACACTCCTCGAGCTGAGGGGCTCCAGCAGGGAATTTGGGATGCAGCTGCTGGCTTGGCCAGTCAGTCAGCCTGGCTGTGGGCAGCTTTATTTTCTTCTTAAACTCGCACTATTCTGCAGGCACAGGTTGGGCAGAGAAGCTGTGGCTGCCCCATGCCTGGAAGTGTCCAAGGTCAGGTTGGAGCACCCTGGGACAGTGGGAGGTGGCCCTGCCCATGGAATGAGATGGTCTTTAAATTCCCTTCCAACCCAAACCATTCCATGACTCTCTGAATCATCTAAGAGAGGTTCACTATCAGTGAAAGCCTAATGTGGGCTCTTTGCTTTGGGCCAACACTGGATTTTTCAGATGTGGAACCAACAGCAAGAAGTTAAATTTTCAGTCAAGCTGTGGAAAGATTGATCCAAGTGGGATAACTCTGAAAAAGTTGTTTCCATTCTAATCCAATCCTACCCATTCCAGCAGTGTTTCCTATCCAGGCAGGGGTTTGTGGGGAAACTCCACAGGATAGAATTGGATAAAATGTCAGGCAGCTGCTGGTCAAGCGTGCTGAGCTCCCTGCAGTGCTGAGGCTGGAAATCACAGGTTCTGTTCTTGCCCTGAAGTACCCTTGGAAAAGTTCTCTGTGAGATCCAGGTGATCCAGTGCAGTGTGTCCACATTCCCCTCACTGCTGCCTGAGAAAGCAGCTCTCTGGCACCTCTTTCTTACTGGCTCTTCAGTGAGAAATTCTCTTCTGGCAATTGTTAACTAAATTATCACTGCAAGACTTCCTCTCCCAGCCATAAAGTGCCCCATTTTGGCTGTGGCACAGGTGTGGTGGGTGAACTGCCTGTTCCCATTAGGCTTCATTTCCAGGTATTTCCATAAACTGGTGTTGTGCTGGTCCAGGCTACCCAAGCTGAATAATCTTTTTAGATATGACTTATTTCCCACTACACTGGGTATGCTTTAGGAACTCATTATAAATTATCACCGTGACGAGGCAGAAGGAAAGGCACAGTTTGATTAAATAATCTTAATAATTAGGAAATAAAACATTAAAGTCCTCATTCTCTGACACTACTACCTGCTAATTCTGCTCAGATTTTGCCTTCATCTTAGCTCTTGTTTGTTTGAATAAGTGAGAAAATGAAACCCTAACAGTGCTTTTACCAATTACTTCTGTTTCAGGTGGCAAATCTGAGTGCCAAGGACAGCACTTTCACACTGAAGGATTGTGTATACAAAGAAGTGCAGAAGGACTGGCCTGGCTACTCAGAAGGAGATCAGCAGTTGCTGAAGAGGATCCTTGTTAGGTAATTATGCCATTTTCTCTCTGACTTCACCTGGAGCTTGGAAATCCTGGGCCAGGGCAGGGGCTGTAAATCAGGATAACCCAGGTCTCTGAGTTCAGTGTTTGATTTGTTTTAACATCTGGGGAATCTGTTCATCACCCAGGCAGATGGAGCTGACTAAACTTGAGTATCCAAGTGGATCCAGTCTTTAGATGGTCCCGGATTGCCTTTGAATCACTGTACCAAAGGCTTGAGGAACACCTGGATAGGGAGCAGAAACTCTCCCCTCTTTTTCCACATCTCCTTGCATGTGGATTCCTGTGCAGGCTGACGTGTTCAAAGGCAAGGAGAGATGTTACCATGCAGCCACATCCCTGAGGTTCACATGGCTGGAGTCAGAGGTGCATGGAAGAGCAGGAGGCAGCTCTCTAGGGATAAATCCCCTAAAACACGTGCTGCTGATCCTCTGTGTCCAAGGGGTACCTGTTCCCATGTTCCTTCCTGAAAGCAGCCCCCTCTGTGTCCAAGGGGTACCTGTTCCCATGTTCTTCCTGAAAACAGCCCTTAGCACTCAGTTGATCTTTAGTTGCTCAAGACTTTCTTCCTCTACAGATACTTTTCCTCCCAGGTCTGGAAGGCAGCAGGGAAGGAGACCAAATCTCCCAGGTTTCTCCAGGAGAATTCCTCTCTGAGTGTTTGTGTTTCCCTCTCTGGCTTTTCAGTGCCTTGGGACAGATTTTGCAATGCAGACAGAGCTTTTACTTGTGCCTTATTTTATTGCACATTTGGTTGAGATGAAGCAGAGCGTGCTCTGTTTGAGCAGTTCCCATGATTTAAAAGCACGATTGACTTGGAGATGAGACTTTGCTAAACCAACAGAAAGTTGCACTCAAAGTGCTTTTGGTGTGTTAAAGAAAAATCAAACTCGTTTCAAGGGCCTTGATGTTAAATTATAATTAAAAGGAGAACTAGAACTGCCATGCAGTCTTTATGGCTTTCAAAAAACCAAGCGAATTTCTCCCTGCAGAAAGCAATGTTTGCTGCTTTTTCTAGAATTGTGGCCTTCACTTAGGAGAAGGTCTAAAAATAGACTTTGGAAAGGATGTATTCAACTGTACAAACAAAGCCCTGCTCAGCCAGTGCAGGTAATGAGGCTCCAAAATGGAAAAAACATGTAGGGTTGAAGGCAGGAGAAAAACAGTCACCAAAAGGGCACAGGCAGCAGCAGACGTTGGATTTACGTCGCTGGTCGCCGTCGTTGCCTGGAGCCAACCAATTGTTCCATGGCCTGCTCTGCAGGGCCAGTGGCCACTGGATGGTTCAGCAGCTGCAATAATTAGAACATCTGCAAAGGTTAAAGCTGTAGCTTGCTCTGGTTGTGTTAGAGCAGCTCGTTGTTCCCCCCCCGTTTGTGTTTTCCATCCTTCTGTTGGTGTGAAATGGTCCCGTGGCAGGGGAGTGGAACTGGGAGAGTTTTAAGGTCCCTTCCAACCCAAACCATTCCAGGATTCCATGAAATCTTCAGCTGTTACCAAGCATTTGTCTTTCATTGCCTTCTTAAATCCATAATTAACAATTAGGAGGCATGGCGAGGTTGCTCAGGCTGATGAACCAGCCCCCAAAAAGCCACTTTCACTGGGGTGTTTCTGCAATATCACCGGCCCCTTCCCATTTTCACAATCCCCGAGTACTTTCCTTGAGCTGTTGAGGTGGTTCTAAATAAAAACTAAACAAAGCCAGGGTGGCAGTGACTAAATGATGTCTAAATATTGCTGCAATACAGCCCAAGGTTCAAGCTCAGGTTAAAAGCAGAACTCTTGTCAAGTCATGGGTGTTATCTCTGAAATAATCTTCCTAATGTTTAAAAAAGATGTGCTTTAGTGCTGACTGTAGTGTGTTGTGGAAGGATTTAGACCTTGGTTGTTTAGGCTCCACAGCTGGTGACAAACTGACTGCAGAGCTACTTTATTAAAACCTTTAACCCTGAATTCTTTTTATTTTTTTTATTTCCAGTTTGTCAGCTGCAACTTGATGCAACAGTAGTGGTTTTTTTTCTGGGTGATTGATGTATGGGCAGTCTGGGGTGAGGAGAGTTGAGCAAAGCTGGTGGGCTGGGAAATCCCTCCCAGGATCTGGGGGGAGCAGAGACCAGGCCTGAAGGGGAATTAAGCCACTTAAGTGGTTTTAATTGTGCTTTTTTTGCTACAAGAGGTTTCTATTATTTGTCAAATACCACAAATACAGCCCAGAGTAGGTCTTATTTTGCATGATGCAACTTAAAAGTATTATTGTGAAGCCCTAAATGTAAATCCTAGTGGACCAATAACACCTCAACAGTTCCTGTTTTTATACTGTTTTTCCTGGACCCAGAGGGGCTCGCTGCTGAAAGGACTGCTGTTCCCATAAAATGTTGGTTTAATGATGCTGATGAGTGGGAGAACTTATTCCTCAATGTCTAAGCTTGAGTCTCAGCCCCTTTTCAGTGAGCTTTGCTTTCTGAGTTGTCCTGTGGAGTCAGTTTTAACTGGGTAAAGCAAAAACTCGGCAGAAATTGGTTTAATTAGTGCCTTATTGAGCTGTATTTCAATCAGAAGAACAATGTATTGTATCCTTTACACTTTAGAATGCAATGCCAGTTTTACTAATCAACGTGTGGATTAAGTTTCTAAGGCTGTAATTAATTTGTTGTAATTCTTACATCACAAGTTCAAGAGAAAAGAGGTAAAATTCCATCCTCAGTAGGGAATCCTCTCATGTGTCTGAGAGCTCAGCCTTGCCTCCTGCCTCCCTGGCAGTGCTGCTCCAAGGCTGAGCTGAGGATGGAGGCAAGCATTCCCAGAGAGCCACAAATCATGGGAAAAGCAAGAAAGGGATGAGGAGTTACAGTTTGTCACTGATGTTTTCCTGTAGTACTTCCTTCACCCTAAATTTTGCCAGGGATCAAAGCTATGAGTGCCTGAACGAGCTGCTTTCATGGCACCTCATCCTGAGCCCAGAAAAGGCTCTTTGCTCCATGGGAAAACATGGAATGCCATGTGTTGCCTCATCAGGCACAGGATTTGAAGGGCCCCAAACTCTGTTTTCCAGGAAACTCTGCCAGCCCCAGAACAGCAGCGGTTTCCAAGGAGAAGCACCTTCCCTGAGCCCTCCGAAAGACACCGTCAACTCCAGCTCTCCCCCTCAGGTGGGTGATCCCAAGGTGGTGGCTCCAGCCCTGGGATCCATGTGCTCCTGATGGATTTGGCTGCTGGATGTGTGTGTGTCCAGGCTGAGCTGTTGCCTGTCTGCACCCTGTAATCACCTGCTGCCGGAGGCTCCCGGGTCGGGAGGTCGTTGGGTTTTATTTCTCTTTTATTAAGTTGGACTCTAATTCTGGGTTTCCTCAGCATCTGTTTCTCCTCTGGCCGTGGCTCAGCGAGGGCCTATGGGGAGGATCTCTGACAGTGTGTCTCAGGTTTAGTTGGAAGGGCTAAATTCTTTTCCCAGTGCCTACATCCCTCTCGGAGTTCCTGGGAGAACGAGCTCGTGTTTTCCTCATTACTAATAATTGAGTGGAACGAAGCCGTAATAAGCAGCTCCCAAACACACGGTTGGGTTATTAAAATCCTTGACCTTTCGCAGCCTAATTGCCGTGACAGATCCAGGGGCAGGTTGGGCTGCTCTTGGGTTGGAAATGCCAGTGCATGGAGCTGTGAAAAGAACACTTTGCCTGTTTTGCCATGAGAATGACCCATGGAGGAGCTGTGTCCCGTGTGTGTCAGGCAGAGTCTGTCCCCACTTTTCCCAATATCTGCAGCACAGGAGCTCCTCACGTTGTGAAATGCCTCCTTCCCTTCTCCACTGTGGGTCAGCCCAGACAAGTTGAGTATTTATTCTTCTCCTGCCAATGGAATGTGTAATTCCTACTTGTCTGGACAGACGCACTGGGGATTAGTGGCAAAGAATATTAGCAGGTAAAGAAATTATGTGCTTTCTGGCACTAAGAGGGAGGCAATTCTCTATTGAGAACAAGGACTGTGTAACTTGTTTGCCAGGTAGCTAATTCCAAATCCTCTCCTGCTCTGCTGTGGGCATGTTCCTGGGGAATAAAGATCACCTTCAAGTTAGCTTGGAAACACACAGTGCTGTTAACAGGCTGGTCTTGTGTGTGTCTTAACTGATTCTGGAAAAAGTAAGGTTGAAAAATCATCTTGCTTCTGGCTCTCCATAGTTTGAAAGGCTCAGAGGTCTGTAGGGGGTGGTTTGGGTCTCTTGAGATGACCCAGTTGTGACTTTGGGTTGGTTGATTGATTTGGATTTAGAAAAGGCTGGTGGAACAGGGGCAACCAGATGGGGAATTGAAATGTTTCCAGTAGTGGTTCTTTTGTGTCAGACACCAAACCACAGTATTGTGAGCTGTCACTCTTAATACTCTCTAGCTGTAGTTTCTATTTAGAAAGGGATGGCTGCTAGTGGGTGCAGTGCCAGCAGAGGACTGGGATTTGGTAGTCTGGAATGCAAAATATTTTGGGAAAGTTCAGCTGTGGAATGAGGTTGAAGAAAAGGATTGGTGTGGTGCCTCTAAGGAAGCCTGGCTGAGCAGGAATGGGATGCACAGACCCCTCGTAACCAGGGAGGTGAAGCTGACATTTGTTGGGTTTAGGGAAAAGGCAGCAAAATGTGGCAGTTTGGTGGGGTTTTGTGACCTGAGACCTGCAGTCAGAGAGGGCCCCTCCTTTGGGAGATGGACACTGAGTGTTCTGGGAAGGGATGTTGCAGAGCCGGTTGGACGTGCTGTCCTTGCCCCTGGAGCTCAGTGGCAGAACCAGCAGCTCCTCTTCCTGATCACCTTGACAGGTGGGGAGGATTCCTGGCCTGGAGAAGTGACCTGGAGACCCCTGAGTTAGCAAGGAGAAATAATAATAACCAGAGGGGAAAGGGGTGGATTAGGGGCTCCTCCAGCTGCACCTCTGTGATGGAACAACATTTCCATTTGCAAACACGTCCCAGTCCCGCCTGAGACAGAAAGAAAATAATGAATTATCCAAAAGAAATACCCAGAACTATGGCTTGTTTTCCTCTGGGCACTAAATAATCCCTGCTCAGAGTTCCTGCAGCCTGGAGCTGCCAGGTGGGCACACACTGCTGGCTGGCCAAGGTAATGTGGGCTAGCACAGCCTGGGCTGAGCCTGACAGCCATGGTTCTGCTGCCTGATAGATGGGTTCTTCCATGAAGCAGCTTTTCCAGGCTGGAGAACTGGAGAACCAGGAGGTGTGGGCACCTCCAAACCCTGCCTGTGGCTGTGCTGCTGGCAGGGACAGCTGGGAACCACTTCCCTCTCTACACTTGCCTAAAAAAGGGTTACTTAGGTCACGTTGGCCCCTGTGACGTGCCTTTTAAAGTGCTGCAAATGGCCCCTTCTGCCTGAAATTCTGAGAACTGAGCAGTTGACACTTCCTTGGCTCTTCCGGGCAATGCCTGGCCCTTGAGAAGAGGAAGGAGTGGGTTGCAGGGTGAGACTGGGAACCACAGAGCTGGCAGTGAGTGAAATGCAGAACTGGGGAGTGCCCTCCCTGCTCCAGAGGTCTGAGCAGGGAATTTTTGCAGGGAATTTTGGGGGGCTCTGAATGTTGTGCCACGAGCAGGACAGATGTTTTTGTCATGAAATCCTGGGATGGTTTGGGTTGGAGGGGACCTGAAAGCCCATCCAATGCCACCCCATGCCACTAGACCAGGTTGCTCCAAGCCCTGGCCTTGAACACTTCCAGGGATGTTTCCAATCTCTGCTAATTGGCTGGGACAGGGGGAGGCTGCAGGGTTTGAGTTCCAAAGGGCTGGATTTGAGAGAGGCTGCAGGGAGAGCAGCCTGGGTATGGATAGTGGGGGAGATCAGTGATTCCTGATGGGATGGTGGGATTCCTTAAGCTCTCCCACCAAGCTGCAGGCTCTGGAAGGCAGTCAGGGAGCAGCCTGGGTATGGATAGTGGGGGAGATCAGCGATTCCCAACAGGATGGTGGGATTCCTTAAGCTCTCCCATCAACCTGTAGGCTCTGGAAGGCAGTCAGG
>JAWWEW010000079.1:1286926-1304585 GCA_035583185.1 Anabacerthia variegaticeps | reverse complement strand
TCCCATTCATCTTATCCCATCCCAACCCATCCCATCTATCCCCTGCCATTCCCTGCTGTGCCATGCTGACCAGTCCCACACATACCACCCCACTCCCCACAGTGCCACCCGTGCCCTCCTGTCCTGTCCCATCCCACCATCCCCGAGTCCCAGGCCCTTCCAGAGCTCAGCCTTTCCCCTCCCCTGCCCCCTCAGAGCCCCCCTATGACATCCACTCCTGATGGAGACCCCCTGTCCCCCCAGCCCCCAGGTCCCAGAGGATGAGGATTATTTCCTGGAGGGAGAGGCCGATCCCGGGGACCAGCCCATCTATGCCAACACACTGGGCCCCAGTGAGGACATTTACATCGTTCCCGGCCAGTGAGGGGCCAGGGAGGGACTGGGAGGACTGGGGGGGCCAGAAGGGACATGCTCTGCCTGCCATTGGTGCCCTTTCCCTGCTGTCCCCCCATCCCAGAGGGGACAGGGATGGGCGCTCTCCACTGCCATGGATTCCCCATGGCTGGGACAGGGGACACGAGTGGTTCCCACCCTCATTTCCTGTGGGAACACCTTTTTTTGGGGGGGGGATGGTTTTAACACCCCCAGTGCCCTCCACGGCCCCAGTTCCCACCCCAGGGCGAGGGCTGAGCTGACACTTCCTCTGGGTGCCGGTGGCCACCAACCTTGGGGACGCCTCGGCAGGGACACACGTGGGGCCCCCAGGAGGAGCTGGGCTGGGGTGACCACGGCCTTGGGTTCCTCTTCCCCTTTCGGGGCCCGTGGGGAGCGTTGGGTGCACGCTCGCCTGGGGACGTGGCAGTGGTTGGGGACATCCGGGCTGCACCTCCCGTCCTGCTGAATCTGCCGCTTTGGGGAGCGCAGCAAAAAAAGTCCCTTTTTTTTTAGTCCTCCTGGTGAGACCCCAAGCTGGGCATCCTGAGGGGAACCAGCAGTCTGGGGACATGGGGATTTGTCTGGGTGTCCCCCCAGCCCTTGTGAGGCTTCACTGTGCCCCATTAAATGGTTTAATTATGTTTAATTACCCAAGTAGCTCGTGGTCTGTGGAGAGCCCTGAGCAGGACAGAGGGTGTCCCTGGAGCTCCCAAAGCACGTGTCCCCAAGGGACCAGAACCCTCAAGGAAAGGTCCCCAAAGCCTTTGTCCCCAAAGCAAGGGTTCCAGGGCATCAAGGACATGTCCACAGAGTCCATTTCCCCAGGGCAGGGGTCCCAAAGGGCCAATAACCTCAAGGACAGGTCCCCAGAGCCTGTGTCCCCAAAGTGGTGGCCCAAAGGGACCAAGACCCATGTCCCTCAAGTCTGTGCCCCCAGCCATGGGCACCTCTATAGCTTGTGTCCTTCAAGCCCTGATCCCCAATGCCCCCACTCTCAGAGCAGAGGTCCCCATATCCCACATCCCTCAAGCCCAGGCTCCCACCAGGGATGGCCACATCCTGGCTGGACCTCCCACCCGGGGGTCAAGGCTGTGCCCAACACCCATCCCAAGGACACAAACAACTCAAAGGTCTCTGGGAGCAGTGCCCAGACATTACTCACAGGCTGGCAGGATGGCATTGGAAAGCCATGAGGATTTATCAGCAAATCCATATGGAATCAGATCCCAGGGGACCTGAGGGTCTGAACTGTGGGGCTGGTCAGAGACCCCCAGAGGAGCAGCCAGAACCCTGTTCCCATCACTTTATTCATTTATATTATTATATCCTTCCTGTTTTATAGAAATATATAAAATACAAATACATAAAAAACACCTCGTGTCCCAAAAAAAGGTGTTTTGCTATAAAATACAATAAGTTAGAAATAAATAACGGGGTTGTATAAATAAGTCTCTGAGCAGAGAAGAGGGGAGGGAGGGGGGTATGGCCATGTGGGGACAGACCCACCCTGTCCCCTTTGGGGCATCTCAGGTGGGAAGAAACCACCTACCCAATAAAATATGGCTTTAAATAAGAGAAGAGAGGAGGGAATAAGTTATTGCAGAGAGGAATCCAGAACAGGAGATCCCATGGCTGAGTTGGACAATGGAGCTGGAGACCCCAGGGTGGAGCTGGAGATCCCAGGGTGGAGCTGGAGATCCCAGGGTGGAGCTGGAGACCCTGGGGCCAAACTGGACAGCAGAGCTGGGTCTGGTGTGGAGTCATTTGGTGCCACAGGATCTGGATTTCGGGATGCTGAAGCTGGAGACCCCAAGGCTGAGCTCAGTGATGAAGGCAGGGCTGGCGTGGAGGCACTTAATGGCACAGAGTCTGAATTTTGGGATGCTGGGACCGCCGGGAGGCCTCACCTGGATGGTGACACATCCCAGTTCAGGATGCCATCAGGCACAGTGGCACCTGGTGACCAGCATGTCCTCGAAGACGCTGGAGACCAGCCTGCCCTCGCCGTCGTAGTGCATGAGCACCATGGGGTCGTACCCTGCGGGGACACAGCAGGGCGGGGGGGTGGCCCTGGACAGGGAGTGCACCCGGGACTTGATCTGGGCGTGCATGTTGGCCGGTTTGTAGTTGTGGGGGCAGGAGCCTTCGCAGAACCTCATGTAGTAGCTGTTGGGGGCGATGACCCAGTCCGACCAGCCGATGTCCTCGAAGGAGACCTTCAGTGACTTCAGGCAACACTTCCCATCGCTCTTCCCGCACTCCTCCTCCAGCCCCCGGGCTCTCCTGGCCCCACGCCCCGTGTTCTCCTGGGTTTCCACCTCCAGCACCAGCGTTTCCCCCTCCGAGGCGGCCAGTGCTGCTGAGACATCGGTTGTGAAGTCCAGCTCCAGGAGCAGCGTGGCCTCAGGACCGGCCACCCAGGGCTGGATGGCCGCTGTCACATCCAGGCTCTGGGAACCGGGGTCCAGCTCTTGGCTCCGCAGGAGCTGGGGGGTGTCGCCGTCCCCCTGCAGAGTGTAGATGGTGACCCGGGGGGACACTGAGTCACCGTGCGGGGACATCGCAGAGGGTGGCAGTGAGTGCTTGAAGAGCTTCAGCTCCGCCTGAACCACCTGGAGCTGCCGCTGGAATTCCTCGGTGCGGGAGAGGAGCAGGCGGTAGCGGTAGGGCCCACGGGGGTCCTGGTGTCCCTGTGGGTCCCCGTGTCCCTGCGGGATGTCCGGCCAGCGCAGCACTGCGGGGACAGAAGGGACAGCTGATGTAAGAGCCGCAATTCCTCACCAGCCCAGGCAGCCAAACCGCGGCTCCCGGGGAATCACCCAATTCCCGAGGGCTGCTGGAAGTTCATCCCCGTCCTCAGGTCACTCAGGACCCCCCATCCCCAGGGACCCCCGAGCTGGAGGTCTCGATCTGGCTGGTGCTCCAGGAGCAGTCGGGGTGCCCCCCACCCCTCGCCCCCCACTGTCCCCCCGCCAGGCCAAGCAGCAGGAGCACAATATTTCCTGAAATCCCCCCAGATCCAGATAAACCCCCCAAAAAGTGGGGCTCAGGCTGGGGATGTCACCTCCCCTCCGCTCACCCCCCAAACCCCCCCGATCCCCCCTGCGAGCCCCCCGGAGCTGCCACCGCCCCGCTCATGGAGCGCTTTCATCCCAAACCCCCCGATTTTGGTGTTTTTAAGCCGAACAGCTCCAGCAGCGGCTCCTCCCCTCTCCCGGGGCAAAGGAAGCCACGGGATAAGGATGACCGTGGCCACCGTGCTGCATGCCCGGTCATGTCCCCTCCGTGCCGGCTGCGGGACGCGCTGCGACACACGCGTGTCCCGCGGGGATGAGGCTCGTGGGGTGACACGGAGCCACGGCCACTCACAGGTGAGGCTCAGGCGGTGCCAACGCCGCGTCCTGGACAGGGATTCCTCCTCGTCCTGCTCCTCCCGGCTCCGGTTCCCTGCCAGCTCGGCCACTTTGTGCCGGTAGAGCCGCTGCGCTCTCTGGATGCTCTCCTGGTCCAGCCGCTGATGGATGACGGGGGGAGCCGGCATTCCCAGCCGCTCCAGGATCCCCTTCTTGACGGCTTCCAGCTGCAGCCTGTCCCTGTCCCACGCGTGGGGCCGGGACTCCACGGCGGAGAGGAGCAGCAGGAGCTGGAGGCAGGTGAGGGTGGTGGCCGCGACATCCCGCAGCGCCTTCCTCGCCATCCCGGGGCAGGATTTATTGCGGGGTGTTGTGCAAAGGCTGGATGTGCTGCTGCCGGAGATGCTGCCGAGGGGAATGAATGAAATGGACCAAGACCGGACTTTATAGAGCCGAATTTTGCCCGCCCTCCGTGCTCCCTCCCCGTGCCGGGGCTGGCGGACTAAAGTCCCAACAGGAATGTCCTCCCGGGATTTCTCACGCGAGCTTTGACGGGGCTGGAGCCGAGGGATCTCCAAGCTGGTTTGCGGCTCTGGAGATAAAAAAATAGGGGACACCGTTTCTCAGAGACAAATATTTCCCTTACAAGCTCCCTTTTTCCCTACGGATGGCGTGGCTGGAGGAATCCCCGTCGGCTCCGCCGGAGGAGGAGCGGGTGGCGGGGGGTGATGGAGAGGGGATGCTGGTCCAGCTCTCCATCCCTGCATCCTCAGCCTCCTTCCCTGCCTGCCACCCCGCCCCGCTCCCTGCCGGCACCCCTGGTATCACACTGGGCTGATCCAGGCACGCAGTCCCTTCCCCAAATCCCACCGGAGCAGGAATGGGGCAGGGAGGAGGAGCTGGGCTGTCGGGTCGGAGGAGGAGGGAAGGGATCAGCCCTGGACATTGTCCCACCAAACCCGGCTGGTGACACCGGCTCCTCCGTGCCAGGGGTGGGTTTATCCCGTGCCCGGCTCCTTCTGAAGCAACCGTGGCCGGGGTTACATCATCCCAAATGGAGCCAGCCGGGGTGGATGCGGCCACTGCCGGGTGGCACCAGCCCAGCGGGGCCACGTGTGTGGGGCAGCACCGTGCCAGCTCCGGAGGTTGGCGAGCAGCAAATCCACGGTGGGAACAAGCCACAGAGGTTGGCACGGGACCACCCGTGTGCCACCTTCTCCTCGGGGGTGCTTGGGCCAAAACACACGAGCAGAGGGATGAGAAACCACTGGAAATCGGTGGGTCCCCCCAGCGCCAGCCGGGGCAGGCGAGGTCGTTCCCAAATATCCTGCAGGCGATCCAAGTGCCTGGTGTTGTTGAGCTGTGCTCCTGCCACGGGGTGAACGTGCTCGCAGTAATCCCCTGATTTAGGGCTGTTTATCCCCGGCTCCTCCTCGGCCTTTTCTCACCCACTTTCTCAAGGGGTTGCCTGAGGCAAAGCACAGACCCGGCGTTTCACCCTAAAACAGGGGGAAGAAGCTTGTGAGGATGATCGGGATAACGTGGAGGGGATTGCCCTGGCTCTGGCTCTGCTGCCCTGCTCCAGATCCATCCTTGCAGCAGGATGGGTGAGGAGGAGCAGGAGCCCACCCAGGTCCTCTCCCCATTTCCCTGCCTTTTTTTGGAGCCCACCCAGGTCCTCTCCCCATTTCCCTGCCTTTCTTTGGAGCCCACCCAGGTCCTCTCCCCATTTCCCTGCCTTTCTTTTCCCAGGGAATCCAGCTTGGATGAAACCCCGGGTGTGGTTCCCAGGGAAACCTTGTGGCCAGCTTTGTCTCCAGGTCTCCATCCCGTGTGGATTTGGGTACCATCCCACTGCTGCCACGTGTGGGACGTTGCCCATCCCTCCAGCAGGATGAACCCCCTCCTCGAGCATCTCCCCACAGGGGATCCTTAGGGAATTCCCAGAGCACTGGGATCCCTCTGCCAGGGATTTTATCAGATGGGATGATTGCAACCCTTCATCCCCCTTAATCCAAGGAGCAAGGGAGAGGGAGCATCACCCAGAAGGACCACAAACCTCCGGGTACCACCCTGGGGCAGAACCACCACCACGTCACCCCCTCCTCTCCAGACATCTCCATGTCCCCAGCAGGTGCCAGCCAGGCCACCACCACTTTCCCACCACCCCCACGATGCTCATCCAGAGCTGAACCCGGAGCCTTTGGCACGTCCAGGCAGAGGAAGAGGCCCTGACATCTTCAACCACATTGAGCAAGACCCCAGCAACCCCCGAAATCCCGAAGTTCTGCTTTGGCAATGGCTTTGCTGTCCGTGGGCGCCGCGGTGACGCACGGGGCCTCGTGCTGCCCGAGCATCAAAGGCTGCTCCAGCCGGATGTTTTCCCCTGGAAGGCACCAGCCCTGGAAGTGGGAGATTTACAGTCCAGCAAGGGCCATAAAACAGGGATTTTGAGAGCTGGTTTGAGGCCTCAGTGAGTGATGATGAAATGTCCCAGCGTGTCCTCACCAGCCGGCAAGAAGGGATTGCGCAGCCTCTGCTCCATCCCACATTCCCTCCTCTCCATCCCACATTCCCTCTGCTCCATCCCACATTCCCTCTGCTCCATCCTATGTTTCCTCTGCTCCATCCCACGTTTCCTCTGGCTCTTCCCGGGCCGTTAGCACATCTTTGGCATCAGAAAGCCAGGTTTATCCCACTGATGGAGGTTCCTCTGCAGTTAATGCATCCTCTGTGGATCCCTCTCTCGCCTACCTGGCATGGATCTGGAGCAGGGATGACCATGGGATTGCTGTTCCCGGGGTCTCCTGGAGCTCAGAGCACAGGGATGGGATGAAGGTGAGGAGAAGCTGATGCTGCTGTGCTGTTGCTTCTCTGCAAGAGAAACTGGAAGATTTGCTGGTTAAAACATGACATAGAGCAGCTGGAAATGCTGATGGAAGGCCAGGAAAAGCTCAGAATGAGCCTGGAAAAGCGTGGAATTGTTCAAGGCCAGCTTGGATGGGGCTTAGAGCAACGTGCTCTAGTGGAAGGTGTCCCTGGCCACGGCAGAGGGGTGGGACAAGATGGGCTTTAAGGTCCCTTCCAAGCCAAACCCCTCCATGATTCTGTGCAAATAATCTTTTTCCCTTCTCTCCATCTCCAGGTTGAGCCCGAGGGCTTTGATTCCCCAAAAAGCAGGAAATGCCCCACAAACCAGCAGAAGTCTCAGGGGTTTTTTTTGGTAGAGTTCCTTATCAGAAGTGCTGAGAGGGGAAGTGCCACCCTCCAGAACTTGGGTCCAGCAGTTCCTTGCAGCTGTCGAGTCAGGGATCCCAAAAATGTGTCCAGAGCCCCTCGGGAATGGGTGGGCACCACCCTGGGACCACCAGAGAGGGGTTACAGCTCCCAGAATCCAGAGCATCCCAGTGCTGGATCAGGTGCTCCCCACATCCCACGGGGCACCCTGAAATTGGATTGTGGAGGGAGGATATTCCCTGGAAAGGAGGAAAATAACACTTTCCCAGGTATATTTTTCAGCCAAAGGGTAAGAAGGGAAGAGCAGCCAGGCTGGTGCCACCACCTGAAGCTCCAGGCAGTCCTTAAGGTTGGTCTCAGGGGAATTTGAGGCCGGAGCCACCTCTGGCACTTCCAGGAATAATCTGGGGGTGAGAAAACCCTCGGGGAAGGGGAAGAACCCAACCAGCCCCCGAGATGGTCACAGCCCAGAATTCCCTGGGGATTGCAGCTGGTTTGCTCCATCCCATGTCATTCCAGGTCTGGGAATGGGCACAGAGAGGGATGGGAGACGCTGCCAGCGGGGGATGTTTGGGAAGCTGCATCCAGTGTTTTCCCAGCGTGTCATGATGAATCGGCAGAGTGGGAGCTGTGGTGACCTCTGGATGTTTCCAAATCAAAGACAACAAGGATGGGTCAGGAGAGCAAAAAAAGCAGCTTTTGCCCTGTCACAGCAGGAATCACTTTTTTCTCCCTTTGCTGCGAGTTTACGGCATCTCCCAAAAATGAGACTTCTGCTCCCTTTGGACAAGGACATTCCTGCCTCCACTGCCCTCCTGGTCAATGATTAACTCGGATTCCCAGCCCCCTCAGCCTTGGGAAGTGCAGGAAATGCCTCCAATCCAAGCACCAAAAATGGAAAACGGGCTTGGGAAATCCTCAGCCACCCCACAAAGCCCTTCCCCGGGCGATGCTTCGGGCACCAGGGTGGTCTCAGCTTCCAAGGAGCGTCTTTCCTGGGTGGATTCCATGGGATTTACAGGTAGGGGCTGGGCTCTGGGCAGGGTGTTTTTCAGTGGGCAGAGGTGTTTTCCCATCAGCAGATGGAAACACCTGGAGAGCATCGTGGAGTTGGGATTCGTGGTCCCTGTGGGTCCCTTCCAAGTCTGGATATTCAGGATCATCTGAAGGAGCAGCAGGGAAGATGCTACAAGGGAAGGATAACCCCGAAATCTCGTTAAAACTGGAGGGTTTTAAGAGTCTGGATGGGTTGGGGTTTTTATACTGATGGGAAAAATAGAGAAAAGAAATCAAATCCAATCTGGGCACATCCCAGATCGGCATCTCTTTTCCTGAGGAAACCCTTAGGACATGAAAAAAAGGGAAGGATAACCCAGAAAGCCCCTTCAAACTGTAGGGTTTTAAGAATCTGGATGCTTTAGGTGTTGGGAAAAATAGATGAAGGAATTCAAATCCAACCAGACACATCCCACAACAGCATCCCTTTTATTGAGGAAGATGCTACAAGGGAAGGACAACCCCGAAATCTCCTTCAAGCTAGGATTTTAAGAGCCTGGCTGGGGTTTTGAAGCACAAGGCACAACTTTGGGCGAGGCACGAGGGTGGAAGGTGCTGGAGAAGCTGGGTGAGGATGCTGCTGGTGCAAACTCCAGCAGAAATAAAGGCATTTCTCTGAGAGCCCGGGCACAGAGGAGGCTTCACGTGCCCGTCAGGAGGGGATTAGTCAGCAGAGCGTGACTCGGGGAAGGGTTGTGTACACGGAGCATCCACCACAGAGGGAAGCAGCTGGAGAGGACCACAGGAAGGGATTTCCACTCCCTGTGCTGGTTGGGAAGTGGCCAAGAAAATCCCATTCTGGCAGAGGTTGGTGGAGAATATCCATGTCCAACCCCTGGATCCAGGTGGGATCTCCAGGCAGCACGGGGAGTGTGGTGGAAAGCCTTGGGATGGGGAAATAGTCAGGGTGTCATCTCCGGGATGGGGAGGTCGTGCTGGGAATTCTCTGCTGTGCTGGGAGCCTCTCTGGCCCCAGGAATACATCCCAGGGGGTGAGAGGCAGCGAATCCTGCCCTGGGACATGTCTTGGGACCTGCACAGGGACATGTCCTGGGATCTGCCCTGTGACCTACCTAGGGACATGTCCTGGGATGTGTCTCGGGACCTGCACAGGGACATTTCCTGGGATCTGCACAGGGATATGTCCTGGGACTTGCCCTGTGACCCACCTAGGGACACGTCCTGGGACGTGTCCTGGGACCTGCACAGGGACATGTCCTGGGATGTGTCTTGGGACCTGCACAGGGACATGTCCTGGGATCTGCCCTATGACCTACCTAGGGACACGTCCTGGGATATGTCTTGGGATCTGCACAGGGACATGTCCTGGGATCTGCCCTGTGATCTGCACAGGGACCTGCAAAGGGACATATCCTGGGGTCTGCCCTGTGACCTACCTAGGGACATATCCTGGGACGTGTCTTGGGACCTGCACAGGGACATATCCTTGGATCTGCCCTATGACCTGCCCAGGGACACGTCCTGGGACATGTCTTGGGACCTGCCCTGGGATCTGCCTGCACATGCCCCACCAGAGCCAGCCAGGGCTGCTCGGAGCAGGCAGGAAATTCCAGCCATTCCCCAGCCCCGGCCCCGCAGCTGGGAGGTTCCTGGGAAGCCCTGGGGAGAGGAGAGGGTGGGCTCTCCTCGGGCACCTTCGCTTGAGCTCAGCTTGGATTTGCAGGCTGGGAAACCACGGCGAGGGAGCAGCCTGCCAGATGGACCCTGCCCAAAATTCCCACCTCGTTTGGGAAGGGTTTGGAAGGCTTGAGGAGTCGGGGAGGAGAGAGGAGGGGGAACAGAGGAGGGTGTTAGAAGAAAGGGTGAAGCCCACCAAAGGGATGCCCTCCAGGAATCTCTGGAGCTCCACCAAGGAATCCGAGCGGGATGCTCCACAAGGAGCAAAAAAACCTTGGATCTGTCCCCCAAGGGAGCTGTTTGCAAAATGACCTCATGGACACATGACTTACCCAAGGCATGACATCAGCCCGGGAGCACCTGCAGGAAACGCTTATCACCTTATAAAGGGAATTAAAGGGCGAGTGATGTCACCGGGGCTTGGCTCAAGGAGAGCTCTGCTCCAAGGAGCTCCAGTCCTGGCTCACCTGGGAAGGAGATCCCAAACTCCCAGTGCCCAGGACGTGCCAGGTGCTGGTGGGTGGAACAAAAGCTCCAAGAAAAGGCTGGAGAAGTCAGCAAGATCGCCAGGGCAGCTCAGGGGAAAAACCATCCCCAGAGTCAGGGCTTGGAAAACACCGAGGAAAAGCAGAGATTCCAGAAGAACTGTGATGTTTTCCTTCCTGCTCCCCCTCCCAGCCACAAACCACCAGTAACTCCCCAGAGCAGGGGGTGACCCACCCTGAGCCCCATCCCACCGACCTGATGCTGTCCCCTCACCAGTGACATCCCCTTTCCTGCCATCTCTGCAGCACCAGGAATGTTGGGATCTGGAGATGTGGAGGGGTTGTACCCTCCAGCTGCCCTGGATCTACCTGGGGCCATCCAGGTGTTGCATCCTATTTCCAGGATGAACCTGGAGCCATCCAGGTGTTGCATCCTATTTCCAGGATCAACCTGGAGCCATCCAGGTGTTGCATCCTATTTCCAGGATGAACCTGGAGCCATCCAGATGTTGCATCCTATTTCCAGGATGACCCTGGAGCTGTCCAGATGTTTTACCTTCCCCATGTCCTGGACCAACCTGGATCTGTAGAGGGGTCCCCCCCTTCACTGTCCTGCTCTGGGGTGACCTGCTCTGTCTGGCAGCACCATCTGGTGGCACCAGCCCTCCCAGTCAGCCCAGTTTGCCCCCAGTCAGGCCCAGTGGCAGCAGGAACAGGGACAGAAGCCTGGGAACAGCCAGCACAGCACCTCCATCCCTGGAAGGGCTGAAAGGACATGTGGATGTGGCCCGTGGGATGTGGTTTTGGGGCAGTGCTGGGGGAAGGGGTCTGTAACCACCACCCCACCAACAGCACCTGTAACAACAACAAGGGTTAAAGAGCACGTGGAGTCAGAGTTAAACTCTTTATTTCCTTTGAAACACGGGTTTATATCCTCAGTTACAAAGTCCAGTCTGGCAGTACAAGCTGAGAGCACGTTCCTGGTGGGTTACCACACAGCCCTTCGTGACACACGGGGTTGTTGGGTTTACAAGGCACTGCAAGAACACACGGAGGGAACAGAAGCCCCGAGGGGTTGGAATTGTTGCTCCAAGAGCCCTGACAAGCACGAGGTGGGGCAACACCTGAGATACCCTGACAGACACTGGGGGTTTCACAAGGAACACACCTGGAGAGGGGACAAACACCTCGCTCAACAAGACACGGGAAAACCCTTTGGGACAGGGAGAACCCAACCCAAAGGGAGAGGGAAGCAGCAGATCCTCCAGTTGTTCCCTTTGCCAGGTCCCTGTGTGTGTGTCAGCCAAGCTGGAGGACTCAGTCAGGGCAGGATTCCCTGTGAGGAGGGCAATCCTCACCCATCCCAGCCATTCCCAGAGATCCAGCAGTTTTTCCCCCACCCCAAGGGCAAATCCAGGGCCATTCCCACCATTCTGCTTCCCAAAGCCCAGCCCAGGACAAGGCACTCCCTGATCAGCAAAGTAAACATTTGTGATTTCAGAGGCTGGTGCAATAGAGAACCTGAAGGTGTATTGAAGTACCACGGAGTTTTAGTTAAGGGCAGGGAGAGTTTCATTTCCCATCCTCAATTCCTGTCCCTGGGGAGGCATTTCCTTCTCCATTCTGAGCAGAAGCAGCTCTCGGGTTTCAACGAATACCTCGAGGAATTAACAACATCCTCAGCTTTGGAGCTTTGGCAGAATATCACTTTCAGCACATAAGACACTCATCAAACAGGAATACAAGGTTTTTGTTTTTTTTTTTTTTTAAGAAAAAGTGCACTTTTTACTGCAAAAAATTAGGGATTCTGGTGCAAAAATAACAAATCCATCTCCATCAAGGTGAGTATTTACGGTATCAACAAAGGGGGGGTTTTCTCCAAGTCAATAAAGTTATAAAGAGCCTTTACAACTCTGAAATTCCTATCATTAAAATAAAATTAAATCCTTAAAATATTATTGGATAAAGTAGGAAAGGGGATAAAAGGGAGGAGGTTACTTTGGGGAAGGATCTGTACAAATGAATCCTGATCTGCAGCCTGGGGTGAAACCTGAAAATCTGAATTCAAAAAAGCCCCCCCCACTCCCCACAAAGGACTTTTGATGCCCAAATATCCTGATTTTCCAGGCAGTTTTCAGACCCCACCACTCCCTTCTGCAGCAGCTGTGTCTGAGGCTCAGCTGGAGGGAGAAATCCCAAAAAAGTCCCAAATCCCAACAAATTGAGCCAGGAACCCCCCCATGGCCAGACTGTCCCTGCTGCTGCAGCTTTGGCAGGGGGGACTCTCCCAGTTCCTCATTTCCAAGGGTTTCCCAGCTTTGGGGTTAAGAAGCTCCTCCTGCAATTCCTTTTCTCCATCTCTCAAAAAAAACCCACCCATGAGGGAGAGGAATCAGAGAATTCCAGGATGGTTTGGGCTGGGAAGGGACCTGAAGGATCCCTCAGTTCCAACCCAGCTCAAGATTATTTGAGGATTAGAAGAAACCTGGGTGGATTTTAACTTTTTTTTTAGACTTTTGCTTACCAAACCCACCCCCACTGGGAGCCTGTGCTGTGTGTGCAGGCCTGGAAGCTCCTGGGTTTTTATTCCAGTGCTCTGGAATCATCCCCTTTGCCAGCTGTGAGGCACTAGTCAATAGTCAATATTCAATAGTCAATAGTCAATATTCAATATTGCCTGCCTGAGAGGTTGGATGCTACATCTACACCTGATCCAAGGGGACTTGGGACACAAAGTACCTCTTCCCACCTGATTTTCCACAGCACAAACCCTACAGGAGAGGATAATGAGCATTTGAGCCCAGAGCTCTGGGTCAGGGGTGTTTTCCTGCTGTGGGAACCCCCCAAGGCCATCTCCATGTCTCCAGGGAAGGGTTTATCCCCAAATGCCCTCCTTTTTTTGGGGTGAAAGCAGAGCAAACAGCCAAGTTTGACAGTGTGAACAGCCCCCTCAGGTGCCTCCTGGAAGGACTCTGGAAGCTCAGCAGGTCTTGGCTGCTCATGGTCAACAACCACACTCAACACCTCCAACCCTCTTCCTCACCTTTCCATCCTTTCCCACCTCTCCCAGGTTTGGGGGGAACCAACCAGGCTGGGGAATCCTCCAGATAAAGGTGAACTGCTCCCAGATTTTGGGGTTCTCTCCAAAAAGCTGCCCCTCAAAAACCCCCCAAACAGCTCCTGGGCCAGGTAAAAAAACCTTCCACCACCCCCAGGTTGGGAGGGATCCATAAGGACCAAAAAGTCCCCCAGGAATCCTTAAGGAAAAGAACTTCCCAAGCTCCCAGTTCCCTTTTCCTGTGGTTAGAAAGGAGATTCCCATGTTTAATTCACCTCCTGGCAGCAGCACCACCAAGTGAAGATGTTCAGGAGTATCTGGAGTCCCTCAAAATCCTTGGCAGCATTTCAAGAGTGGAACAATCCCAAGTGCCATCCCAAACCTTCCCAACCCACCAGCCAGTCCCTGCTCCAAGCAGATAAATGACACCAGCCCCCCTCCAGTGGAACCTCCCTAATTCTCTCTTGCACACCAAATATCCTCATTTCTCCATCCCCTGCACCCCCAGAGACAATTCTGGCCTCACAGGATCCTCAAACGTGACCAGTTCTCACATTTTCCAAATTACAGGCCCAGGAATGATCAAGTTCAGCTGAATTTCCTACCCTTTTACTCTCCAGCACAGAGTTTTTGGGGTTGGCAACAGGTCTCCCATCAGTGCAAATGAGCAAAAGTCTATTTATTGATGAGCTGGAAGCAAAGAGGAACACACAAACCCAGCAGCTTTTTGAAGCTCTGCATCAGTCTGACAACCCATTCCCAAGAAGAGAGGAAAAGCTTGGAGAATTTAACAAAAAGCTTTCAAAAAAACAAAAACCCCAAAAAATGTATTTAATTTAGGTTGGATGAAATAAAATGATTTTAATGCCATTTTTGCCCAGGTTTTTGCTACACAAAAACTCTCTATGACCACGACACCCTTTACAAACAGGACTAATCTCAAAAAAAACCCAAAATAAAACCCTCAAAAAAGAGTATAAAATAAATTATGTTTTCTAAGGGACTGATCACGTGGAGCTTCACCAGAACAGGAAACTCAGAGCTCGAAGTGACGCCCAAAGCAAATTATTTCCCCAAAAAAAGGGATTTTTGAGTGCTGACACATCCAAGGCCAAGCACTGTGGCCCTCAGACAGCAGCAGGCACAGAAACTGGCTCTGGATTTTCCCCTGGAAGAGCAGAGAGCACCCAAAATTGGAATATTTTTAGGTGTTGAACAGGATGAGGCTCCCCAGGCTGAACAAACGGGTGTGGGAAGCTCTTCCCACGGAACTGCTGCTGTCTGAGCTCCCTGCTGGGGGATTTGGGAGCCACCAGCAACATCCAGAGGGATCTCCAAGAGATGGAGAAACACCCTCCAGCCATGGATAGACAGGGAAATCCTCCCCTGGAGACATGGAGCCCTCTGGGAGCCCCCCCAGCTCAGCCCTTCCCACCCCCTGCCCCAATTCCAGGCTTGGAATTCCCTTCTCACCTCACTAATCTGTTGATCTTCCACTCCCATTTCATCCCCAGCTACATTAAAGGGAAATTAAATAAGTTTCACTGGAAATGACTCAATCACCAAAGCTCCCAGAACACAGGGAATCTCCTCCTCCCCAAGTTTAGCAGCTAAGGAACACCCAGGATTAAAAAACTTCCCCCCAAGAAAGGGATAAACCTATGGGGATAAGGAGCTCAACTAATCACCAACAGAAAGAGAAACCAAAATAAAATAAAATGCATCAAGCCACGAAGATTTCAACACAATATTAAATAGAATAAATTACTAAATGAGAAAATCTGACAAGTGCTACCTCGGGTTTGATGGGGAAGGACATTTCACTTGGCAATTCTTTTTGCTTGAGCCTGGAGAGTGGATAGAGAGGGAATTTCCCTGGGACTCTCCAAAACTCTTCATCCACAGGTGCCCTCAGGAGAGTTCTTGCAGCTGGAGAAGTCTTTGTCCTCTCTCCAAAGGGTTACAAGGAGTGGTTTGTCCTTTGTCATCATAGTTTTCCTGGCAAACAGCAAGGCCAGGGCAGCTCTCACTGAGAGATACTATAACAGAGCCAGCCAGCAATCAGAACAATTCAAATATTGGGAGTTTGAAACGTTTCAGAATGTTGGGGTTTCTATATAGATATATATTTGTGGAAGAATTCATTCAACTCACAGACTTCTTCACTTAGAAGGCCCCTCAAAGGGACTGACTGGCCCTGAATTCCCAAACTGGAGCCTGTTCCTGCTCCAGCATCACCTGGGTTTGGTTGGGATCTCAGAGTTTGGCAGCAAAACCTCCACACACAACCAGCAGCACCCACTTCTCAAGGCCTGCTTGGATCCTGAGGGTTCCCTTCCCCAAAATAATTCCTGGGAAAGCTCCCCCAAGCAGCAGCACTTTGGGCCCTCCCACTGGGAGGGGGACACTGAGAAAGAGCCTCATTCCAAAGGAAAAAATCCTGGGTTTCAAATAATTGCCTCTGGTCCCCAGGCTGTGGGAAGAGGGTGAAGATTTGGGGTTGGATTTGGCAGGATGTCTTTTCAATGGGCATTTTTGTGCCTCCAACTCCATCCAGGTGGTTAGCTGGGAAGTTCAGTTAAACATTACTCTTCCAACCTGGAACCAGAGGGAAAATTTGTAACTAAAGGAAGTTATAAATTACTCAACCTTCACCTTAAAACCCAACAGGGAGCACCGAGAGCCCAGGATAAAGATCTCCCATGGAGAAAGTGGCCTTTAGCAAAGCTCTTTAACCACTAATGATTGGGTTTAGACACACATGAGCCGAGGTGTTTGCTCCAGGAGGTCCATGGGTCACTGCAGGGAGGGAGGTGGCCAAGAGAGAGGCAGGAAAAAGACATTTGGGAATATTTGGCGTGAGTTTGGTCCCCAAAAAATCCTGCCCCACACAAAAGGAACCCAAACACAGCCCTTCTACCTGCAGCTACACTCAACCAGCACCTTACAGAGACCCTACAGGTATTTGGGGGACGAGGGGTGAGGAATCAGTGCCTGAAAGAACTTCCCATTTCAGCAAAGCAGTTGGAGACTCCTCCTCTCCACCAAACTCTTCTAGGAGGCAATCCCACACCACTCCAACTCCTTCCAGATGTTCTTTTACCTCTAATTTGGGTCAGAATGCAGCAAAGGAAACCCAAAGGTGACCAAAAGCAAACCTTTCAACTCGAGCACGAGTCATTAGAAGCCTTGGGCTCTCCAATTGCCTGCCCTTGAAGGCCAAGTCCAGGTGAGGAACCTGCCCTGGGAGCTGAACTCCATCACCTGCCTGGCAGGGAAGCTCCCAGCACACACCCTGGGGTCATTCAGGTGGCTGAAAGAAGAGACTTTGCATCCTTCCTTGCCAAGGCTGAAACTCACAGATTTGCCACCAAAAAAAAAAAAAAGAAAAAAAAAAAGTCCATTTCTAGAAGAGGAATTTCGTCAGGGTTTTTTGTTTTTTTTTTTTTTTTGAAGTCTCCAATTTGGGGTCTGGAACGTCTCAAACGTTTGTTTGTTTGTTTGTTTTCCCCCCCCAGTACTCCAGTAGCAGGGAAAATTTTGGAAGTGCAATACCAGGAGAGCCTCTGGCCACGCTCAGTGTTCGTGCTGACAGTTGATTTTGTCCTCAGAGTGCTCCAAGAGATCCAACATCTCCTCCACGATGGCCTGCAGGGCCCGGCCCAGCTGCTCTGCTGAATAGGGTTTGCCCAGAGGAGGGACGTGGACAAAGGCTGACCTGCCACGGCTCTGGTACAAGGAGGTGTAGTAAGTGAAGTCACAGAGGTACCTGGAGCACAAAAAAAGAGGGGTTATTGAGGAAAAAAGTCACCAATGTGGGTCAGGAGGAGCTGTTGGCTCTGGTTGTTCGGTGTCACGGTGACAACCCAGGATTAAAGGGGATAAAAGCCTGGAATTGTGAGCCTGGGAGAGTTCTGGTTCCATCTAAGACCAAAAGAATAGAAGATCTCTGGTTTTTATCCCTGATGCTTCTCTGTGGCCACTGGAAAAGTGTTGCCAACCCTGTGAGAAGGGAGGTGTGGGAGGATTTGAAAAGCTGTGGGGATGTGGCACTTGGGGACACGGGTTAGTGGTGGCCTTGGCAGGGCTGGGGGAATGGTGGGACTTGGTGAGCTGAGGAGGCTTTTCCAGTCTTGATGGTCCTGTGAAAAGTGTATGAACTGCAGAGGCTTCCAGAGCTGAGCACAAAGGGAACACACAGGACACATCCCTGGGAGTGTCCAAGGCCAGGCTGGAGCACCCTGAGACAGTGGGAGGTGTCCCTGCCCATGGCAGGGGTGGCACTGGATGAGATCAAGGTCCCTTCCCACCCAAACCATTCTGGGATTCTCTGATTCCATGAACATGGTGACAAGATGGTCTTAAGATGTGACCAAGCTGCCAGTGCCCAAAGGGGCTCCAGGAGAGCTGGAGAGGGACTGGGGACAAGGGATGGAGGGACAGGACACAGGGAATGG
>JAWWEW010000079.1:1259994-1270290 GCA_035583185.1 Anabacerthia variegaticeps | reverse complement strand
CCAGCCCTGGGAGTGTCCAAGGGCAGGTTGGAGCACCCTGGGCTGGTGGGAGGTGTCCCTGCCCATGGCAGGGGGTGAGATGTGATGGGATTTAAGGTCCCTTCCAACCCAAACCATTCTGGAATTCCCTGATTTCTGTGATCTGGCACAGGAGGGTGGCCGGGCTCCAAAACACCCCCAGCTCCCAGCTGATCCTGGAGCTGTGGGGTTGCACTGGTGGCACTGGTGGCACTGGCCACTAGATGGCACGGGCCAGCGAGCCGGGAGCCGGTTGTTTACTGCGGGGAGGCCGGAACGAGGAAGCAAAGGAGCCTGGAGCCTGTTCCATCCCTTCCTGCCTCCCGAGCCAAGGAGCAGCCAAGCCCATCCAAGGCAGGGTGGGGTTTGCAGGGTGTCTCTTGGAAGAGAACTGTTGCTCTCTGTCTTGTCCTGGACTTGCCTGTACAGGCAGAGCTGCCCCAAATAACTCTTGGGGTGGGGAAAGGGGGGAGAGAACGGGCTGTTTTAGCCCAGGAGAGGAGGAACGGGGTGTTCTGGTTTCACCTCCTCTCCTGGGACAGCACAGGCTCCTCAGCCCCATGGTGCCACTTGAGGCTGGCTGGGCTTGGAGGGATCCCAGCCCAGGCAGACACCCCGGGAATGCGATGGTGGAGCGGGACAAGGCGGGTCCCAGTCCCTCCTCCCAGTTACATCATGGCCAGAGAGTTGTTGTTGCAGCTTCAACGCTGGATTCTCCCTCCCAGCTCCGGGTTGTGTCCCAGGGAAGCCCCTTGGATCCCAGGAAAGCCCTGAAACAACTACAAACAGTGTGTAGAAGTGGCTGCTTCAAAGCTGGGCACCTGGAGACTCTTGTTTTAGGGATAAATACATGATGGGGGAGCTCCTTGCTCCCCTCAGCTGCTCTGGTGGCTCACACCCCACAGCCAGCTGGCTCCAGCCCTGCCTCACTGCTCCCTCCACACCCCAGAGGAGGGAGGCATTGGGGGTGACTCCCAGCTGGAGAACAAACTCAGCCACAGCTGCTTTTTTCTTCCCAGAATTGGTTGTTCCTCAGCATTTTAACCCCCCACGCTCTGGGGGTGTCTCTGGTCCCACTTTCAATTCCCTTCTCGTCCAAGAAGGGAAGGAGCTGCTCGTTTCCTCACCCTCTTCTGCCTTCGCTTTCTTTGAGTGCTTGAGGTGCTTGTGGAACAAATCTTAATGGGTCCCTCCCAACTCAGAATACTCTGAAATTCTGCCATTGAAACTGCAGGTGGTTGTGGCCCCCAGGTTGTATTTTGAGGAGGAAAACCCCCCTTTTTTCACAGCTAGTTAAAAATGATGCTTTCAGCAATGACCTGCTCTCTCCAGGAGTGATGGGAACGCTCCAACACCCCTAAAAGTGACACAAACCCCCCTAGTTTTGACCTTGGCTTTACGTGTTGCTCCCCTGGCAGGATGGAGACAAGTTCTGGAGGATGCCAGAGTGCTACATCCGTGGCAGCACCATCAAATACCTGCGGATCCCCGACGAGATCATTGACATGGTGAAGGAGGAGGTGGTGTCCAAGGGCAGGGGCCGGGGGGGGATGCAGCAGCAGAAGCAGCAGAAGGGCCGTGGCGTTGGAGGAGCTGGCCGAGGTAAGGAGCCTCTTGGTTGGTTTGTTTGTCTGTTTGCCAGCCTGGAGAGGGGTGAGCAGGATCCCTGCCTTTCCCATTTCCCCTCTTGTGCAAGGCCCAGCTCCTGCTCCTCAGCTTTAAAGGCAGGGCTGGGGCTGGGAGAAGCTGGAGCTGTTCCTGTGCAGGAGCCAGTCGAGCGAGTGCGTAGGGGCAGCGTCTGCCAAGGAACAGGGAGGATCCGTGCCAGGGATGGGCCTCCCTCGTTCCTGGGGTTGGGCAGGAGCTTAAAAGAGTCTCAACTTGATTGTTTCTCTCCCTCCTGGCTCCTCTGGGAGCAGGGCCCTACAAAACGTGTCAGCTTAGCAAGTCTAGGGGGGGAAACGAATGGCTGTTCTGCATGAAAACAGTGAGAACTGCCCGTGGCAGTGAGAGGAAAAAATCAGCTTCTCTCCCATTAAAATGAGCCTTTGGATCTCCTGACTTGTCAAGTTACTTAGATTTTTTAAAAAAAAAAAAGAAAAAAACCTGAGGGTTTGTGTTCCTCCTGCTCCAACCATGAATAATTCATGTTTCTGATAAAAGGGGAGGTTGCCACTTCACAAGAAATAGGTCACCAAAACAACATTCCTATTCCACGGGGTGAAATGATCCCAGAGCATTTCAGCTGGAGGATATGTTGCTCTTTTTTTTCAGCCCCCCCAGTCGTCCCAGTGGAAGCCTCAGAGCCATTTCCCTCCTTTCCTGCTCACCCCTAATGCCACATCCTTGGGGTTTGGTCACCTCCCAGCCCCGGGGCTTTGCCTGAAGTCAGAGCTTAAAATCCTGAGTTGAGTTTTATTTAACAGGAGCCCTGTTAACCCTGGGACACAGGAGGGGTGAAGCCTCTCTGGTGCAGCCTAAAGGAGCTGCCTGGGCTTGGGCTATGCCAGGAATCCTGGCAGGGCAGGTGGGATCCACCCAGGGCCATCACACCAGGATGGGACCATTCCCAGGCACTCCTTTTCCCTAAATCCCTGCGATTCCTTCTCCCTCCTGGAAACTCCCAGCTGGAAAAGTGACCTTTTACAAAGCTGAAGCCTCCTTTATTTTTTTTATTTTTTTTTTGTTTCCCCTCCTTCCCTTTGCTGGCTCCAAAGCACTTGGCAGGGCAGTTTTTTTGGGATACATTTGTTGGGATAAACGTTTTTATGGTGCTATTTTCTCTGGAAAATGTGGAATTACCCACCTTGTGGGGAGCAGAGCTGAGCTCTGAGGTGGAGCTGCTGCTGGTTTCATGTGCAGCTTCAATTCACTCATGGAATATTTGCAAGGGAAGCTCTGGCATTTGCTAATTAGCTCAAAGGTTTGGCTCTCATTACCGAGACACGAAGGGGAGGGAGGGAAAGGGGGAACAAAAGGCAAAAAAAAAAAGGCAGGACAATTTTGTTGGGAGGCCACGGGGCAGGAGCGAAGCTGTAATTGTGCACACAGTTGAAAGGATTATTGTTTCTGACACTGGTAATCCTCTGCCTTTGACTTCTTGCTTGCCAAAGTGCCAAGTGCCCAGTCTTTGCTCCAGGAGAAGCTGGAGCATCCCAAGCACTGCAGGGTTGGGAAGAAGGAATTGTTTTCCCTTTGATTCAATCACGTCCTCTCAATGAAGCAACTGCTGAGGGCTCTTGTGCCTGGTGCTTGGATTGGGTCTGCTTTGGGTTCTGCCTGGCAGGGTGGATCCACATCCCTTTGTCCCTGGAATTGCTCTTTTTTGGGGGGTAAATCAGAGCTCAGCAGCTCCTGTGACAGTCACAGCTCTTGGGTATGAGGATGTTCATCTCCCCATGGCCTCCCAATTCCTGTGCCCTCTCCAAAGCCATGGATGGCTCTGTCCAGCCTTTGGTTTGCCCTCACAGCTCTCAGGGGATGTGTTACAACCTGGATTTTAAATTTATGGCTTCCTTGGCTCCCTTTTTCAGGAGAAACTTCAGCTTTAATCACGACATTAACATCAATCATGACATTAAAACCCAAGGGGGATGTGAACTTGGGGGGAGAAGTTTGTGCACCCCGTAAAAACAGGTGTGGGACTGGAAAGGGAGAAGTCAAAAAGTCCTGTTTCTGCTTCTAAGCCTCAAAAATAAGCAGATATTTGGGGAGAACATGACTAACTGTGCCAAGGATGCTCTTCCTTTCTTCTCCCCAGGTGTGTTTGGTGGCCGTGGCCGTGGAATTCCAGGCAGTGGGAGAGGCCAGCAGGAAAAAAAGCCAGGCAGACAATCAGCCAAGCAGTGAAGGGTCTGCACCCAGCCCGGGGACACTGCGGGTTTTGTCACCTCAGGATTCGCCACGTGCTCAAAAACGTCCCCTTCCCTCTCTCCCATGAGTCAACCAGAGCCCAGATCATGTTTGTTTGGAAGCCCCTTGTGATTTAATGTGGTAAAAGGGGGAGTTTTCGCTCCTTGCAGTCAGTAAATCATTGGAAATATTTAAAACAAAAACCAAAAATCATTTCTGGTTAAAGGGCCGAAGTTCTGCCTTCTCCTGAGAGTGACTTTTTCAGGGTTTAATTTAAAATATGATCTTTTTCAGAGGTACCAGAACGAAGAAAAAACGCTTTCTGGATTGTTTGGAAATTATTTTTTTTGTACTTGAAACTTGGGAAATGTGTGTTTGTAAGAGATGTGTTTTGGTTTAAAAACACTGAACTCAACACTGGCCTTCGAGGGTTGTTCCCAAGAGAGCTTTGTGATAAATGAGCCTTTCCCAATTAGTTCATTGCTAATTTGACTTTGGATTAGAAGTTTCCTTTAAAGGAGCAGGTTTTTTCTGGGTTTTTTTGTATGAGGCTGGTGCTCCCCTTACTCCTCATGGGTGATTTTTTTTATTTTCTGAAAAGCGACTCCGTTGATTGACGTGGATTTATTTCCCCCCACTTTGAAAACTCTCTCCCTTTTGCTGTGACACCAAGCCCTGAACTCTGACAATATTTCCCAACCTAATTTCTTCCAGTACCTGCTGATTGACCTCACTGGTTGTACCTGTCACTTCCTTTGCTAATCCCCAATTACCTTCCCAGCGTGTGAACGTGTCCCTCCTGTAGGTTCACAAAACTCCTGGGAATTCCCAGGTCAGGTTGCTCCAGTCTTCCAGTCCATGAGCAAAATGCACCTGCAAAACACCCTGGCTGATGTTAATTCAACATCTGCATGGGGGGAAGAAACAGCTCTGGGTGTGCCTCGACCCCCTGAAGGGAAGAAATAGCTGAATTTTAGGGGAAAACCCCCATCTTGTGACTGGGTTTGAAGAGGTTCTGTTTTGGTTTTGTACAACTGATTCTCATGTTGAAGCTTATTCTCTGCCATCACCACTGTCTTGAAAAGGAGTGAAGAACATGCTTTTATAGACTTATTTTTTTAATGTTTATACAACTGGGCGCAGTGGTGAGTGGGAATAAATCTCCAGCCTCTACCAAGAGCCTCCCTCTGCGTGTGTGTGACCCCAAACCCCTTCCCTGAGCCCTGAGAGCAGGGATAAAGCCCTAAACCTGAGTTTCCAACAGCAGCCACGTGTCCTGCTTCTCTCTGAGGCGTTACCCAGCACTCTGTGTCCATCCCAGGCAATGCAGCCTCTCCCAGGGAGCCAAATCCAGGCCATGGGAACGGGGTGATGTGTCCTCCCTCCTCAGGCTCCACATAAACACCCGGGTGGCATTTGAACAAAGCCCAGGCTGAGCCCTTGTGTCAGACTTTCCCTTCCCAACCTGCTCCCTCCCTTTGGATCCCTCCAGCCACGACTTCCCTGGTGAAAAGGAAACGGCCCCAGCACTGCTGGGATTGAAGGTCTGGCTTGGCTGGATAAATCTTCCCTGCAACAATGGGACCTTTGGCTCCTGCTCAGGATAGAGTCCTCCAAGTGCTCCTTATCTGCCAGCCAAGCTCTGGAGTCAGGTGATGGAGCTTGTTAAGTTCTGCATTTGTTTAATTGCACCATGGGCTTTTAGCAGCCTTCCCTGCTTGCCTCCCCCTTCCTTTTTCCAGCTCTGGAGGAATATTTTTTGTGTGCCACAGCCCCTGTGAGGGCAACTGGGTGGGAGATGGTTCTGGGGAGGAGCATTGGTGGGATGCCCAGCTGCAATTTTGGCCCTTTTTGCCCCAAAAATGGGTGTCTGGGGCTGTCCTGTGCTCCAGCCCTGCCCCGTGGCAGCGCAGGGGAGGCTGAAAAATTACAAAAACTAAAACCAAACAGGGAGGAGCAAGATAAAAGCAACAACCAGAGAGGGAAAAAAAAGAAGGTCTGAGCCTCGCTGGCGGCGTGGGTGGGTGAACAGCCTGGCAGGGCTGGAAAGACCCAGCAAAGGCCACCCTGGAAACCCTCCCTGCTGCCTTCCCGGGATATTTCGGTGGCAGTGGAGCTGGTGGCAGCTCCAGCAGCCACGGGGCTGTGTCTCTGGCCACCCCACAGTGACTCATAACTTCTGTGCCTGGCCAGGGAGGCAGCACAGGAATAGTTACACACCAGCGACGCGGAGGGAGTGGCTGCCGAAATATTTCAGGGCTGTGCTAAGCAACTAAAAATACACGTCAAACCCTCCTCCTCCTCCTCCTCCTCCTCCTTTTTTCCTTTTAAATCTGTTTTCTTTCTCTCTTTCTGGTGTGGTTTTTTTTCTTGTTTTGTTTTGTTTTTTATTTAATTCTTGGGTTTGCCTGTCGGAGGCCCTTGGGGGTTCCTCGGGGACCGGCGCAGGTTTGGGGACAGGCGTTGGCATCTGGTCACTTCTTGTTTTCCCGGCTTGGTTCCTCTCTCCTCTCCCCTGCCCGTGGCAATGACTAAGAGGCAGCTTCCCCTCCGTGCCCGGTGCCCGCCGTGCAGATCCCAGGCTGCCAACCCTCTCCTGCTTCTTCCCTTTTCCAGGCTTGGCGTGGAGATCCATCCCTGGTCCCTTGTGGGCATCCTGCTTTGGGTCCAGCCCGTGGGCATCCAGCACTTTGTTGTCCTCGTTATCCTGGCCAGGGCACCAGTGGTGGCACACAGGGAATGGTCCCCAGGGGAATGGGGTGAGCGGGAGCTGCATGAGGATGCTCTGGTCACCGTGGCCCTGCTTGTGGGCTCCTCTGAAATCCTGCTCCGGGGTAAATATAGCCCTGCTGGCAGGTGGCAGGACATGGCGTGACTCAGTGGGCACTGGGACGCCTCCGGGAATAGCAGCTCCGGCCACCCCGCCGTGGGGAGGGTGGCACTGCCACCAGCCCCGGGCACGGGGACCTCCCCACGAGGGAGGCGGAAGGGGCCACTGAATCATGCCCCTCATTAAGCACTCATTAAGAAAATGAAGCTGCAGGCATCGCAGACATCCCCCTGCTTTGGGGACAAGGGGCACGTGGGATGAGCGGCAAGGGTGGCAGGCCGGGAGCGCCTTGGGGGGCGCAGCAGGGCGAGCCTCGGGGTGCTGGGACCTTTGTGGGAAGGGATGCTGGGGCTGGTGGGGTTTTGCTGGCTGGAGCGTGGCTCGTGGCTCACATCCCTGGCCACGGGCCAGCCGCTCTTCTGGGAGGCCCCAGGGACGGGCTCCTTCCTCCCTGGAACTGATTAAAGCACCCACAGCCAGGGCTGCTTCCTGTTGTCCCATTGCTGCCCAGTGGGTACCCCGGGGAGTGGGGCACAGGCAGCCCACCCATGGCCCACCCCTGTGCGTGGCCAGGATGGGGGGAAGGGGAGCCATTCCCTCTCCCAGCCTGGTCCCCATCCCTGGCCAGCCGGGTTGGGTCGGGATGGAAAGTCTGAACCTGCCGGTCCGGCCGCGGCCGCACCCCTAATGACGGGTTTGGATGGAAACACGGACAGCAGCTCACCTGGGACCTTCTGCCCAGCCCTGCCCGAGCCCCCCGGGACACCCCCCCTGGCACCTGCCCCAGGGCACGGCACTGGGGGGCACGGGGGGCCCGGGCTGCCCCCTTTGTCTGGGGTTTCATCAGCTGCGTTTATCTGGGGCTTTAATCAACTGTGTTTATTTGGGATTTAATTAACTGCAGCTGTTGGGGGAGGGGACATCCCAGTCGTTCCCTCTCGTGCCTCAGTTTCCCCCGTGCCACCACTGCGTGTCCCCAAGGGCTGCCCCAGCCGTGTCCCCTGAAGCCAGGGCTGAGCCATGCCCTGTGCCATGTCCTGTGCCACGCTGTCCCCATGCCCTGTGCCATATCCTGTGTGCTGCCACACTGTCCCCATGCCCCGTGCCATGCTGTCCCCACACCCCATGCATTCCCCATGCCCTGTGCCATACCCCATGTCCTGCCATGCTGTCCCCTCACCCCATGCCATACCCTATATCCTGTGCCATGCTGTCCCCGTGCCCTGTGCCATACCCTGTGTCTTGCCACACTGTCCCCACGCCCCATGCCATACCCCATATCCTACCACGCTGTCCCCACACCCCGTGCCATACCCCACATCCTGCCACACTGTCCCCATGCCCTGTGCCATGCCCCAGCTGTGCTATCACGCTGTCCCCATGCCCTGTGCCATACCCCATGCCCTGTGCCATGCTGTCCCCTCACCCCATGCCATACCCCACACCGTGCCACACTGTCCCCATGCCCCATATCCTGCCACACTGTCTCCATGCCATACCCCATGTCCTGTGCCACGCTGCCCCCTCACCCCACACCGTCCCACAGTGCCCCCCTCAGCCGTGGGCAGCAGCCCGGCCGCGCACACCACATCAGGCACTCCTCATCCCCCATCCCCACCACATCCCCCTCTCTGGCGGGGCCCCCGGCGCTGACACCCCTGATTTATCGCCCTCCTCAGCGCAGGCCTCCAGCCATCTGGCCTCCATTAGGCCCAGCGCGGCCCCCCCGCCCCGGTGTCCCCCTAGGCCTCGCCGTGTGCCGCGTGTGCCGGGACCCCGTGCCCGCGGCGTGGGGGCCGCATCCTGCCCGCACCGGGGGGGTTTCGGTGCCCACGGGCGCCCGTGGCTCCCCCCGCACCCGGTGACGTCAAGCAATGACGCCGATCCACCCCCTCAGCCGCCCGCGGGCTTGGCCAGCCGTGACGTCTGTGGCCGCCACCGCCACGCTTAACTCCTTCCCCGGTGCAGGCCCAGGGATGCTTGGGGCTCGGCCACGGTGCTGGGCCTGGCCTGGCCTGGCCAAAGCGGCCCTTTCCCGGTGGCGGGGTGGCCATGGTTGGCCACGCGGTGATTGCCGGTGCTCGCCAGGCCGACCGGGCCACCGGCGGGGGGCAAATGGTGGGGGGGTGATGTGGGGACAGGGTGGTGACAAAGGGGCTGTGGGGACAGGTGGGGAGGGGGGGTCTGTCCCGCCGGGGCATGGGCAGTGTGTGGCACCGGGGGAGCCGGGGGTCTGTCCCGGTGTGACCCACGGCGGGGGCCTGGAGGGCAAAGAGGGTCCTGTGAGACCCCACGGGCCGGGGGGTGGTTTGTTTGTCATGCCCTTTTAAAGCCATGGCTGGCTCGGTGCTGGTGCCCAGTACCCGGTGCTGGTGCCGGTGACTGTGCCCAGTATCAGTCCTGGTGCTGGTGCCCAGTGCCTGGTGCTGGTGCCAGTGACCGTGCCCAGTATTAGTCCTGGTGCTGGTGCCCAGTACCTGGTGCTGGTGCCAGTGACTGTGCCCAGTATCAGTCCTGGTGCCGGTGACTGTGCCCAGTGGCTGTGCTTGGTGGCAGTACTTGGTGGCCAGTCCCCATGCCCTGTTCCCCGTATCCAGTGGCCCATTCCCATGCCCAGTTCCTGGTGCTGGTTCCCATTCCCATGCCCAGTTCCTGGTGCCGGTCCACATGCCCTGTGCCCAGTATCCAGTGGCCCATTCCCATCCCCAGTTCCTGGTGCCAGTTCCCATTCCCGTGCCCAGTCCAGTTTCCAGGGAGGGACCCCGTTTCCAGTGGCTGGTGGCTGATTCCCATGCCCTGATCCCAGTTCCCACTGGCCGGTAGCCCCTTCCCATGCCCAGTTCCTGTTCCCGTTCCCATTCCTGGTGGCCGGTGCCCTGTGCCCGGGTCCCATGCCCAGTTTGTGGTCCTAGTACCGGTTCCCATTCTCCAGTGCCTGGTGCTCATTCCCTGTTTCCCACTGCCCTGTGCCCCACAACTCGTTCTTGTTCCTGCGCCCAATGCCCCGTGCCTGGATCCTGCTGCCCGTTCCCATGCCCTGTGCCTGGCACCTGTTCCGGGTTCCCAGTGCCCATTCCCATGCCTGGTGCTCAGCTGTCATTCCCATGCCCTGTGCTCTGTTCCTGGTACTCGTTACCGATACCCAGTTCCCTGTGCCCGGTTCCTGGTGCCCTGTGCCTATTCCCATTCCCAGTGCCCATTCCCAGTACCCGTTCCCCATTCCCAGTGCCCATTCCCATGCCTTGTTCCCGGTGCCCTGTGCCCATTCCCAGTGCCCATTCCTGTTCCCAATGCCCGGTTCCTTGTGCCTAGTGCCCACTCCCGGTTCCCGCTCCCTGTGCCCGGTTCCCATTCCTGGTGCCCTGTGCCCATTCCCGGTTCCCTGTTCCCAGTGCCCATTCCCATTCCCCATTCCCATCCCTATTTCCATTTCCACCCCATCCCATCACCATCCCCGTTCCTGTTCCATTCCCATCCCCATTCCCCATTCCCATTTCTGTTCCCCCCCCATTCCCGTTCCCCATCCCCATCCCCATCCCCATTCCTGTTCCATTCCCATCCCCATTCCCCATTCCCCTTTCTGTTCCCCCCCATTC
>JAWWEW010000079.1:1240693-1257502 GCA_035583185.1 Anabacerthia variegaticeps | reverse complement strand
GGGGTTTCTGTGTGGTTGTTGGGTGGGTGGGGCTTTGGGGTCGGTGGGAAGCCTGGGGGATGTTGGGGGGAATTTTGTGGGGTGACGGGGAGGGTGGGGGTGTTGTGGGGTTACTGGGGCTCGCTTGGGGGGGATCTGGGGTTACCGGGGGGGGAAATCTCGTCAGGTAGTAGTGGAGGATTTGGATGTTGGGGATCTTCCCTGGAGGGGTGTACTGGGGGGTTTTGGGGTTCCAGGGGCTCTCTTGGGGGGGAATATGGGTTCACTGGGTGTCCCCGTGTGTGAGGGGAACCCACTGCTGGTCCTGGCTGTGGCTCTGCCCTGCCCGACCCCCGGACACCCCCCTGTCCTGGCACCCAGCGATGCCAGGCCTCCTCCACGGATTTTGGGAACTGCCCTTAGCTTCCTGGCACTGCCATCGCCCCTCCTCGGTGTCCCCCACCTGTGGGGCCTTGTCCCTGCTCCGTCCCAGGGAGCAGCACCCAAGAGACCCAGCCTCTGTTCCTGGGGCATTTGGGGACAGTGCCAGAGGCAGCTCGGGGATCACCCAGCTCCGGGGGCTGGTGGGGAGCCTGGCATAGGTGATGATGGCAGGAGTGTGAGCTTTGGGGGGCTCCCCAGGGACCCCTGTGCTCAGTGCCTGGCCCTGGCATCAATGGCTCCTCAGGGACCCCCATGCTCAGTGCCAGGCTGTGCTATGGGTAGCTCCTCAGGGACCCCCATGCTCAGTGCCAGGCTGTGCTATGGGTAGCTCCTCAGGGACCCCCATGCCATGGGTGTCTCCCCAGGGAACCCCCGTGCTCAGTGCCAGCTGGCTGTGGGTGGCTTCTCTGGGACCCTCGTGCTTGGTGCCAGGTCATGCCATGGGTGGCTCCCCAGGGACCCCCGTGCTCGCCAGACCCTGGCATAAGTGGCTTCTCTGGGACCCCTGTGCTCAGTGCCAGCTGGCTGTGGGTCTCTCCCAGGAACCCCCCCCTTATCGATGCCAGGCTCTGCCATGGGTGGCTCCCTGGGGACCCCCGTGCTGTGGGTGTCTCCCCAGGGACCCCCGTGCTCGGTGCCAGGCCCTGCCATGGGTGTCTCCCCAGGGACCCCCGTGCTCGGTGCCAGCCAGCCGTGGTTTGCTGGAGGAAGCGCCTTCCCCGGTGCACGGAAGCAGCCCCAGCACGGTGGTGCACCCCGGATGTGCTGCTCCAGCACCAAGATGGACGGGGCCGCCACCTGTCCCTGTGCCAGGGCCAGCACAGCCTCGTGGCTCTGGTGTCCTCATGTCACCACAGCCCTGCGTGCCCAAGTCCCTGTGTCCCAGCATCTCCACATCCTGATGTCCCCAAGTCCCTGCCTCCTGAAATCCCCAGATCCCACTATCCCCAAATCCCTGCATGCTGAGATCCCTGTGTCCCCAAATCCCCACATACTGCTGTCCATCTGTCACCAGATCCCTCTGTCCACAAGTCCTCCATCCCAATGTCCCCCCTATTCCCAGATATCTTTGTGACCACATCCCAATGTCCCCCCATTCCCACATCCCTTTGTGCCCGCATCCCAATGTCCCCCCATTCCTACATCCCTTTGTGCCCCCATTCCCAGATCCCATTCCCACGTTCCTTTGTGCCCCCATTCCCAAATCCCGTTCCCACACCCCAGTGTCCCCCCACACCTCGGGATGCCGCCGGCAGGGCTGATTCCCGGTGCCCCGGGATGGGTCTCACGGCTCGGAGGTGGGAGGTGCGGGGGGGAAACTGAGACCCGGGATGGGAGTGGGTTCGGGGGGACCCCCCCCCCAGTGCCCGCAGGGTCCCGGCACTGCGGTACCGCCCGGTCCCGACAGGAGGCGCCTCTGTCGGGGCGGATAAAGGGAGCGGGAGCGGGACGGGGACCGGGAGCGGGCGGGATGGCCCGGGGTGCGCTCCGCCTGCTCTGCTGCGCCGCTGCCCTGCTCGCTGCCGCAGGTACCGGGCACGGGTGGGGGGCACGGGGGTATTCGGGGTCTGCAGCACCGGGGATGGGTCTCTCCTTCCCCCCACCGGGTACCGGGAGGACCGGGAGGGGGTCCGGGTGCTCCGGGGCACCGGAGAGGTGCGGGGAGGTGACCAGGTACTGCCCTGTGCTCTGTGGGCAATGGGAGGGTCCCTGTGGTCCCCCCGGGGCCCCATGGCACGGAGGGGGCTGTGCCTGCTCCCCCGAGGTGCCAGGCTGGAGGGGACAGCCCTGCCCCTCCCGCAGCACTGGGGCTGCCAGCCTGGCTGGTGTGGGCAGGGGGGGCTCCAGGTCCCCCCTGGCACCCCCGGGGCAAAGGGACCCCCCTTTTCTTGTCTGGGCCCCCTGCACCCCGAGGTGCCTCAGCTCACCCTTCCTGGCATAGGGTGCTTGGCCCTGGGTTCAGCCATCCTGGCATGAGGGGTGGGAACAGCCCGTCCCGGTGGGCCTGGCAGCCGTGGGGACCCCCAGCACCCAGCCATGCGGTGCCCCTGGGGGCTGGCTCTGCCACGGGGCATTTCCCTGCCGTGTCCCCGTGGGGCTGGGCTGGACCTGCTCCTCCACTTGTGCAAACAGGACTGGAGCAGATAAGGGCACTGCCAGCACTGCCCAGCAAGTGCCACCATGTCCCACGTGGCCACGGTGGAGTCCCCTCACACCAGGGGGTGCCACAAGGGCTGGGCTGGCCATGTCCCTGTGCCGTGGCACTTGCCCACTGCTGCTCTGCTGGTGCCACGACAGCTTGGGAGGTTCTTCCCGACCCTGGATTTCTAGGATCCCATATTGGCTAAATCCCAGTTTTCTGTGTGATGAAAACCAGCTGGGAAATGATCCCTGTGGAACACAGGCAGGTGCTGCTGCCCCTGCCAGGGCCCTGCCCTGTCCTTGCTGACCAGCTCTCTCCTCCAAGGTCCAAAGCCAGGACATGGCACCAATTCTGCCCCTGCAGTGGCTCTAAACATCTCAGGGACAGCTGTGTCACCAAGTCCGTTCGGGACACCGGGATCAACAGCACCTCCAACACCTTCATCCAACACCACCACGAAACCATCTTCATCCAGGACACTGGGACCAACAGCACCTTCAGCATCTTCATCCAACACCACCATGGCACCATCTTCATCCAAGACACTGGGACCAACAGCACCTTCAGCATCTCCATCCAACACCACCACAGAACTGACTCCATCCAGGACACTGGGATCAACAGCACCTCCATCCAACACCACCATGGCACCATCTTCATCCAGGACACTGGGATCAACAGCACCTCCATCCAATATCACCGTGGTACCATCTTCATCCAAGACACTGGGACCAACAGCACCTCCAGCATCTCCATCCAACACGTCCACGGCACCTACTCCATCCCACCCACATGTGTCCACATCCACTGGGCATCCCTCCAACTTGACTGCAGTGCCAGCCCCATCCTCACCCAGGCCCTCTGGGCCTGCTCCTGCTCCCAGCTCCCCGACACCCACTGTGAGCCGTGGTCCCAACAGCACCTTGGCCACCAGCTCCAGAACGACACTGGCCATCGGCATCGCGGCTGGCAGCTCGGGTGAGAGCCAGGCTGGGGGGGCACTGGGCAGGCAGGTGACCTGGGTATGGGCATGGCAGCAGCCCTGGGTTCCCCTCAGACCCCGAATTTGGGGCCTGTGCTCACAGAGGGGTCAGGGTGCAGGTCCCCGGGTGAGCTTCAGCCTCTTTTGGGGGTGTTGAGAGCTCCCCTTTTCTCACCCACCCTCTGTGTCATGGGACCCCAGCTGGGGGGTGGCAGGGCCCTGGGCTGGTCCCCAGTGGGTGGAGGTGACACAGGAACTGGGTGCCAAGTCTGTGATGGGTGGGATGGTGGAGGGTGGGAACTGGAACCAGTCTTGGACCCCCTCTCCCTCCAAGACCCTCCACGGTGCGTGGAGGCTGGGCACGAGGCCTGGCAGTGCCAGGGGGGTAACGGGGTGCCCGTCTCGCCCCCACAGAGCAGCAGCTGAGCTCTGGCGTGGTCACCATCCTCTGCCTCTTGGTGTGTGTGCTGGTGGGAGGAGCGGCGGCGCTGCTGGTGCGGCTGTGCCGGCGCGGGACCCCCGGCTTCCACCACCTGGACGAGGTGCCCATGGTGTGTGGGGGGCCAGGGATGGCAATGGGGGGGGATTTCAGGGGCAGCAGGCCTAGGGTGTGGGCACTGACCCTGCTCTTTTTCTCTCTCTTCCCTAGAGCAAGGTGATGGAGGAGTCCTCCATCACCCACCCCGCACCCAGGTGACCCCCCAGTCGCAGCCCCCCGGGCTCCCCACGCTGCTGAATAAAGAAGCTGCTCCTCAGCCCTGGTTTCCCTTCTGCCATGTGCCCTGCCCGGGGAAAACCCCCGGTCCCAGGGGGATGCCCCAGCCGCTTTGGGGGTGCCCCTGTCCGGAGGGCCCGGGGTGTTCCCAGGCCGGTGGGGCGGGTGCGGGGGCAGCAGGGGGTGGGGGGAGCCGCGCAGCCCCCCCGGGCGAGGTGGGATGGGAGGGAGGGAGCGAGCGGCCAGGCACGCACATCGCCTTCCTTCTGCTCCGCTGCACTCGGCCGAGGCTGGCGGCGAGCACCGGGCACCGGTGAGGGGGCTGCGGGGCAGGGCGGGGGGCTGGCGGCCGCGGGGACCCCCCTGCCGGGGCTCGGCATCCCCCGAGCTTGGGGTGAGGATGCCCCCGGGGCCAGCAGGGGCGTGGGGGGCTCAGCCCCCGGGGAGGGGGTGGGTCTGTGGGTGCAGCCGTGTGTGCCCCCTTCCTCGGGGGTGAGGGGTGCCCGCCGTGGGGCATTGGCGTGGCACGGGTGGGTTCACAGCTGGGTGGGGACTGGGGGCATCGCCGCGGCCTCAGGCCCGATGTCCCTGTCCTCGTCCAGCCGGTGGGAGCACCGGGAGTGGGAAGGGGGGACCCCAAAAACCCCGAGGTAGGGGCAGAGCCCGGCCAAGATCCGGTGCCCATAAATCACGGGGAGGGGAGGAACCCGCGTGTCGCGGCCCCGGGGTGTCCCCGGGATGTCCCCAGCCCCTGGGGGGTGGTCGCCACCACCGAGCCCTCAGTGGCCGCAGCTTCTGGAGCTCCCCCGGCAGGGACGGCGATGAGACGGAGCCGGACGGCGCTGCCCTTCCTCGGCGCGGAGGTGAGAGCGGCACCGGGGGGCACCGGGGTGTCCCGGGGGGGCGAGGGCTGTCCCCGGTGCGAGCGTCCCAGCGCCGGGCCCCGGGGCGGCAATAACCGGGCTGGCGGCGCTGACTTGGAGTTAATTATCCCCCTAATGGGCGGTTAATTATTATTCACCTCTGCTTAACTGCGCGCCGGCTCCGGGGGTTTTTCCGGGGGGGCGGTCCCGGGGGAGCCGGGGGTGGGTGGGGGATCCCCTCCGGTGGCGGCAGGAGGAGGAAGAGGAGGATGAAGGGGGGTGTCTGGGGGGCTCCGCTCCGGGCCGAGCCCCTCCCGGTGCCCCGGCTTCTCCCTTTCCCCGTGTCCCCCTCCCCGGCCAGGTACCACCCCGGTCCCCCCGGCGTGCAGCGCCGCACCGTGCCCGCCAGGGGGCGCTAGCGCGCTACCGGCGCCCGGTACCGGGGGGGGGCTCGGGGACCGGGGGCTGCCCCTGGACGGGACCCCCGGACACGCACAGCGCCCCGCAGAGCCCTCCGGGGCCGCTGCCCGCGCCCCTCACCGCAGCCCCGTGTCCCCGCAGCGCTGCCGCGACCCCGCCGAGGCCGCGCCGTCGGGAGCGGCAGCGGGGCCGGCGGTGGGCGCCGTCCGCCGTCGGTTCTCCGGGACCCCGCTGCTGCCGCCGCTCGGCTGCCGCTGGGCGGAGGCGGCCCGAGCCCCCGAGCCCGAGGGAGCGCGGGTGGTCTTCACCATCGAGGAGAGCGGCCCGAGCAGCGGCGACGAGGCCGAGCCCCCCCGGTAAGGCTGGGGAGGGGAGCGGGGAGGTGATGCCGGCGCCGGTGGCACCGGGAAGGGGTGACCGGGCAGGGCGCGCTGCCGGCGGGGGAGACACCGGGTTCAGCACCGGCGGGCGGACAGCGGCACCGGGGCACCGGCAGAGCGCTCGGGGGGCTGGGCACAAACCCCTCTGGCACCGGCCCCGGGATGTCCGTCCCTGTCACCATCTGCCCCTGTCACCCCTGTCCCCACCATACTGTCCCCATGCCCCTTTTCCCACCCCCTCTGTCCTCATCATCCCCATCCCTGTCACCGCCACCCCTGTCACCCCTGTCCCCACCAACCATCCCACCGCTGTCCCCATCCCCTGTTCTCACCCTTCTCACCCCCTCCTTGTCCCCGTTCCCTGGCCCAGCCGGTGCCACCGCAGGGTTGGCCCGGCCCTGCCCGAGGTGACCTCAGTCCCTCCCGCAGTGGCTGCAGGGCTATTTTTGGGCCGTTCCCCCTGTCCCGTGCCTCTCCCAGCCCGGCTCGCAGGGACAGCATGGAGCTGGCACAGCTGAGGGACATGGCTCTGGTGTCACTTGTCATCCACCCCTGCAGACACGTGGGGACAGTTACAGTCTGACAGGGACTGGCTGTCCTGGGGTCAGGGACTTGCTGTCCTGCGGCCAGTCCTGTCCCAGCTGCCTGGGGGCTGTTGGCTGCCAGCCAGTCGGGGGGGCTCATCTCCCTTTCTCCCGTCCCCTGATGTCCCTCTGTCCCAGCATCCCTCTGTCCTGATGTCCCCACGGTCATGCTCGCAGTTCTGTGGAAGTGAGGGTGACCGCCCATCTGGTGGGTTTTGGGGTCTCCTCTGGTCCTGCCATGGGAGGGGGGCCCCGTTGTTGTCCCTGCTGGTTCCCTGCCAGCGGCCAGATATTTTTGTGGCTGTTGGGAACAGCAGGTATCCACATCCTGCTGCATCAGGCTGGGCAGGTGCCAGCTCCCACGGCCAGGCCGGTGGGTCCCCCACGGTGCCACTGTCACCGGCCGGACCTCATCCTGCTGCTCCCTGTTCCCCTCAGGAATGGCCCCAGGAGGGGGCTTGGCACTGCACCAGGGGCACCATGTGGGGTGGGGTTGGCTCTCACAGGTTCCTCGGTGGCACCATGGCACAGTCACACTGTGTGTTGGGGATGCTCCAGGCTCAGACTTGTCCCTCGGTGACACCATGGCACAGTCACACTGTGTGTTTGGGATGCTCCAGGCTCAGCCTTGTCCCTCGGTGGCACCATGGCACAGCCACACTGTGTGTTTGGGATGCTCCAGGCCCATCTGTGTTCCTCGGTGGCACCACTGCATGGCCACACCACAAATCCAGGATGCTCCAGGCTCAGACTTGTCCCTCGGTGGCACCATGGCACAGTCACACTGTGTGTTTGGGATGCTCCAGACTCGGCCATGTCACTCAGTGGCACTGTGATATGTCCACACCACAAATCCAGGATGCTCCAGGCTCAGCCTTGTCCCACCGTGGCACATCCACTCCCTACAACCGGTTCTCTGGGGTCTCGTGGGGCGTTTTTCCCCTGTGTCCGGGCGGAGCACCCCTGCCCTTTCGGGAGCAGCTGCAGGGTGGCCGGTGGCCCCGGGCCAGCGAGGGGCCACGTGCCCGGGCCGCCAGGAACACCGGGGGGGGACCCGCTCCCTGCGGCGGCTGCCGGAGCCAGACAGTTGTTTAATTTCCCAGGCGCAGGGCGGGAGGGGGATGGAAAGTTTCCCGGGGCCGCCGGGGCCGGGACGGCCGCACGTTTCCTGCTCCGCGCCGGGGGCAGCGTGGCCTCGCCGCCCAAACGGGGGTCCCTGAGCGGGCCATGCTGCCCACCACGCACCCCTCGCCGGGGGCTTCTCCGGCAGCGTCCCCCCGCAGTTCCCCCCGCAATTCCCCCGTCCTCTTCAGGAAGCTCCTGATGAACCAGAGCATCCGCCTGCAGCGGCGCTTCACCGTGGCGCATCCCCTCTGGTAAGGGAGGGGGGACGCCGGCGGGTCCCCCGGGGGGTGATGGCACCAGGATGTGGCCGGTGGACACCCCCAGTGTTGTGGGGACACGGGGGACGAGGAGGGGACAGCGGGTGGCCCCTGGAGGCCACTGGGCGAGCGCGGCTGAGCACGGACACGCTCATTGCGGCGATGGCCAGGCAGGGACCCGCGGTGGGGTGGCCCGGTGGGCAGGGAGGGTGTTTTTCCCCTCCAAATCAAGGCACCAACCCCCCCACCGCGGCACAGCTGGGCACCTCCCTGCCCTCCCCACCTCGGAGCAAGGTAGGGTTGGTTTTGGGGTGCCCCTCGGGGCGCTGGTGGGTGCTGGCCCCACTTACATGGGCGCCTCGGGGCTCAGCACATCCCTCCAGCAACAGCAACTATTTATAGCGGCCCGGGCCGCCACGGGCACAGCTCGGTCATTAACGCCGAAACGACGGGGGTTAATTCGACGCCAGCCCCGTGGCTGGGGCTCGTGTCCCCCGGGGCTGTCCCCTGCGGTGGCAGCGGGGTCAGAGGGAACAGGCACGGGGCCGGGAACAGACGCGGGCATCACCCGCGGGGCCGTCGGAGGGACAATGCGGCTTTGTGTCGCCGGTACCATCGGGGCTGGGAAGCCGAGGCAGGAAAACAAGGGGCTGCGGGGATGGCATGACGCGGTGCCGGCTGGCACTGCCACTGCCGGGGACGGCCACGCCACAGGGAGCGGGGCTGGCGGAGCGGGACGATGCTGCCGGGCAGCCGGTGCCCGTCCCGGAGGCACTCCTGCATCTGGTAGGTGCTGGGCTACCCGCTGGGGACGGGGTGGCCCCGGTGGCATCTGCGCTCTCCCAGTTCGCCCAGTGCTCCCCGTCCCCGCGGCGGCGGCGGCTGCGGGAGGGGACAGGGGCTGGATGGCCCCGCGCTGTGTCCCTGCTCCGAGCAGCCTTTCCCATGACCCCGGGGCCAGCGGAGCGGGAGGGGGGGTGAGGTGGCCGCGGTCAGCTTGGGGACACTGCAGGGTCACCATGGCTGTCCCTAGTCCCCTGTCCCCCCGTGGGTGCGACACGGCTGCCAGGTGGCTCTGATTGAGGTGCCCTCGGGCTGCCACCAGCGTGTCCCCAAGGGCCAGGGCTTGGCTTCCGCGGTGTTTTCTGTCCTTCGATGTCCCCTGGCTCTGTGCCGTGGCAGCGACACTGTCCCCTCCATGGGACACGGCACCTCCGAGCCAGGGCTCATGGAGGCTTTGGGATCGTGGTGCTGGGGACAGGGTGGGCATGGGGCAGGCTGGCCCTTCCCGGGGTCTCTGGAGCTGGGAGCTTCAGGGCAGGGGTGCCTGTCCCACCCGGGTGACATGGGACAACCTGGCTTTGCTGGCAGGGAGCTGAGAGGGTCCATGTGCATTGGGCTGTGCCCGTTCTCAGCAGAAGGTGAAGGAGCTGGGCAGGCACTGGTGTCACCGCAGGGGCCACCGAAACCGGGCTGAGTGGGACGATGGCACAGAGAGCCTGGCAAACCCGGTGGCATCCCACGGGCCGTGCCCCCACACACCCGTGGCTGAAGTCGCAGTGCCCCCTGCCCTGTGCCCGTCTTGACCTCTCTCTCCTCGCAGCTTTGACCTGGAGAATGGCCCCCCAGGCCGGGGCACGCTGGACCCCCAGGCCAGCCCGGGCGCGGGGCTGGTCCTGCAGGGCACCTTCTCCCACGGCCAGCGCCGCGAGTCCTTCCTGTACCGCTCCGACAGCGACTATGACCTGTCCCCAAAGGCCATGTCCCGCAACTCCTCCATCGCCAGCGACCTGTGAGTGTCCCCCTGGTCCCCTGGCACCCCTGCTCCCCTCCCCGAGGCTCACGCTCCCTTTGCTCCCGCAGGCATGGCGAAGACATGATCGTCACGCCGTTCGCCCAGGTAGGTGCCATCCCTGTGCCCTGCCCGGGAGGGGACACGGCCTGTGCCCACTGCCCGGGTGGGTGGGTGTCCCGGGGGGGTCTGCCCGGCCCCAGCCCCCTCTCGCCCCCCAGGTCCTGGCCAGCCTCCGCACCATCCGCAGCAACCTGACCCACCTCCAGGACCGTGCCGGCGTCAAGTGAGTGCGCCGTGGGGTGGGGAGGGCGAGGGGCTCACCTGGGTGGGGGGCCCCGACCCATGGCAAGGTGGGGGGCACCGCTGTGGTGGTCCTGCCTGCTCAGCCCCCCGTGTTTTGTAGGAGAGGATCCAGCAGCAGCCTGCCCTCCGGGAGCAAGGCCAGCCTCTCCGGTGAGTGCCGGGGGGACCACGGTGGGGATGTTTTGGGGCTGTCCCTCTGTCCCGGTGTCCCCAGGGCGGTACAACCCCCTCCAGGCAGGGCAGAGCTGCGGCTTTGCCCTTCGGGATCCATGTCTGGTTTTCGGCAGCTCCTCCCGCCTGGCCGCCCTTCTCGGCGGTGGAAAAGCTCCCGTTGACGTCAAACCTTCCATTAATAAAACCCGGCGGTGAGCGGGGCCCCGCGGGAGCCCGGCTGCCCCCGGGGCTGGCTGTCACCCCACGGGACGCTGTGGCACGTGGGGCTGCCACGCCATGGGGTCGGTGTGATGGGGCTGAGCCCCGCTGCCCAGGGATGCTTGACCCCGACCCCTGCATCCCCCTGTGCCCCCGGCCGCCCTGCTCGAGGGGTGTGAGCCACCACGCCAGAGAGTCCCCGCGTCTGGGGTGGCACAAGCCCTGCTGTGCCAGGCGGCCACGCCGCTGGCAGGTCCCTTGCCAAGGTGGCGGGTGCCCCCAGCAGAAGATGCCCAGCAGAAGCTGTCCCGGGAGACCCTGGAGGAGCTGGATTGGTGCCTGGACCAGCTGGAGACGCTGCGGACCAGGCACTCGGTCAGCGAGATGGCCTCCAACAAGGTAAGGGTCCCTGTCACGGTCACTTTGGGGGGCATGGGGACCCTGCAGTAGGGAGCCCCCTGGGATGGGCAGCTGGGGGTCCTGTGTGCCCCCTGGGACAGGCAGCCAGGGGTCCTGTGGGTCCTGTGTGCCCCCCACACCACTGAGCCCCCCAGGATGGGCAGTCAGGGGCCCTCTGGGTCCTGTGTGCCCCCCACACCGAGCCCCCCAGGATGGGCAGTCAGGGGTCCTATGTGCCTCACACACCACTGAGCCCCCCGGATGGGCAGCTGTGGGTCCTGTGTGCCCCTTGCATCACTGAGCCCCCCAGGATGGGCAGTCCGGGGTCCTGTGGGTCCTGTGTGCCCCATACACCACTGAGCCCCCCAGGATGGGCAGTCAGGGGTACTGTGTGCCCCCCACACCACTGAGCGCCCCAGGATGGGCAGCTGGGGGTCCTGTGGGTCCCGTCTGCCCCCCACACTGCTGAGCTGTGCCCCCCACACTGCTGAGCTGTGCCCACCACCTGCAGTTCAAGCGGATGCTGAACCGGGAGCTGACGCACCTCTCCGAGACCAGCCGCTCTGGGAACCAGGTCTCTGAGTACATCTCCAGCACCTTCCTGGGTGAGGACCCCCCACCCTGGGGACACCACTGGGGTCACCTCTCTGCTGGCAGCAGGGTGGGCTTTGTGCCCACAGGGACCTGGGTACTGGGTGTCCACAGGGATGGTGCCAGTGGTGGGTCCCACTTGCTTATTGTGAAAGGATGAAATGGATGGAAAAGGGGGGGCTTTCCCACATGTCCCAGTGGGATTTGCTGCTTTGGGGTATTACAGCCTTTATCCTGGCTGGGTGTGCTGGTGCATACTGGTGCACTGGAACTGTTGGGGTTGTCCAGGCCAGGGAGTGATGGAAAGTGGTGGGCACCCCCTATGCAGCCCCCAAATTGTCACTACATCACAGTGTTGCCTGTGCCACCTCATCAACATGACCCAGGGGGGTGTCGTGGGGCAATTGGGGCTCCCACCCTGCTCATGACCCCCTGTGCCACCCCAGACAAGCAGCACGAGGTGGAGATCCCCTCGGCACTGACCAAGGACAAGGAGAAGGAGCGGAGGAAGCGCCCCATGTCCCAGATCAGCGGGGTCAGGAAGCTCATGCACAGCTCCAGCCTCGCCACCGCCGGCATCCCCCGCTTCGGGGTGCGCACAGACCACGAGGGGCTGCTGGCCAAGGTGGGCTTGGCAGGGGTGACCTACCTGACCATGGAGTCCCTGGAATCAGCCCCTCATGGACCTCTGTCCCTCTGGCCCCCAGGAGCTGGAGGACACCAACAAGTGGGGGCTCAACGTGTTTAAAGTCGCCGAGTACTCGGGGAACCGCCCGCTGACGGTCATCATGTACAGCATCTTCCAGGTGAGCATCCCGAGGGGATAGCCCTGTCCCTGTCCCCGTGCCCGGGTGGGGACGAGCCACCTCCTGCCTCCCTGCAGGAGCGAGACCTGATGAAGACCTTCCGCATCCCCGTCAACACCTTCATCACTTACATGCTGACGCTGGAGGACCATTACCACGCTGACGTGGCCTACCACAACAACCTCCATGCCGCCGATGTGGCGCAGTCCACCCACGTTCTCCTCTCCACACCTGCTCTGGAGGTGATTCCTGGTCTCCTGAGGCCCTCGAGGCCACCAGGTGCGTCTGGCAGGGCTGTAATGCACTCACAACTCCTCTTCCCACCATTCCCAGGCTGTCTTCACGGACCTGGAGATCATGGCTGCCATCTTCGCCAGCGCCATCCATGATGTTGACCACCCTGGTGTCTCCAACCAGTTCCTCATCAACACCAGTGAGCTGGGGCGCAGGGATGGAGCTGAGGAGGGTGTGAGGGACCCCATGAAGGAGTCACTCCAGGGTGACTGGTGCCCTCTCACAGACTCAGAGCTGGCGCTGATGTACAACGATGCCTCGGTGCTGGAGAACCACCACCTGGCCGTGGGCTTCAAGCTCCTCCAGGAGGAGAACTGTGACATCTTCCAGAACCTGAGCAGGAAGCAGAGGCAGACACTTCGAAAAATGGTCATCGACATGGTATGGGGGGGCTGGAGCACCCCAGGGTAGGGGTCTGGGCTGGGGGATCAGGCTGAGCACTGTTCCTGGCTTGCCTTGCTCAGGTGTTGGCCACAGACATGTCCAAGCACATGAACCTGCTGGCGGATCTGAAGACCATGGTGGAGACCAAGAAGGTGACCAGCCTGGGGGTGCTGCTGCTGGACAACTACTCCGACCGGATCCAGGTGGGCACGGGGACACACCTGGGAATCCTTCCTGGCATTGCAGACATTGCTCCTGGCTCTGGGTGCTGCGATGTCCTGTTCGGTGTCTCCCAAGGGTTCCTGGCACAGTGGGGGTGGCCCTGGGGGACAAAGGACAGCATGGCTGTGTCCATAGGTCCTGCAGAACATGGTGCACTGTGCTGACCTCAGCAACCCCACGAAGCCCCTGGAGCTGTACCGGCAGTGGACCGACCGCATCATGGTGGAGTTCTTCCACCAGGGAGACCGGGAACGGGAGAAGGGCATGGAGATCAGCCCCATGTGTGACAAGCACACGGCCTCCGTGGAGAAGTCCCAGGTGGGGTGGTGGCCTGTGGGTGGTGTGGGGGGGACAGGGGTGAGCTGAGGGCTCAGCTCTGCCTCCCCTCAGGTGGGCTTCATTGACTTCATCGCCCACCCACTGTGGGAGACGTGGGCAGACCTGGTGCACCCCGATGCCCAGGAGCTCCTGGACACGCTGGAGGACAACCGGGAATGGTACCAGAGCATGATCCCACGCAGCCCGTCCCCCCCGCCAGAGGGACCCGGGGCGTCCCCCGCCACCACCGACAAGTTCCAGTTCGAGCTGACCCTGGAGGAGGAGGAGGAGGAGGAGGAGGAGGAGGGTGAGTCAGACACGGAGCTGGAGGGGGCCGAGAGCCCCTTGGACGAGGACAACAGCGGCTCCAAGACACCGGGCACGGACGACTCGGAGTCGGCTGACACCAAACATCTGTCACCTGGTCCCGGGGACCGGGACTCGCCCGTGCCCCGCCCCAGGGACGTGGACAACCGGCGGGCACTGGAGGGGACGCTGCCCAAGGACGGTGGTGGCGGGTGCTCCGTGCCAGGGCCCGAGGACAACCAGGGGCTGTGCCTGGACACAGAGGGCAATGTCACATTCCTGTCCCTGGGCACGTAGCGGCACCGGCCCGTGGGTCCCCTCGCTGCCACGGGCACGTGGGACTGGGCACCGCCCTGGCCGGTGTTGGGGACAGCGGGGAGCTGGCAGTGGCACCGCAGGGGTGTGGAGGGACGTGAGTCATGTCCCTGTGTGGGAGCTGGGCAGGTCCTGATGGACACGAGGACGCTGCTCACCCTCTGCCGTCTCCCACCAGCTGCTGGGAAAGGTCCTTGTCCCCTTCAGACAAGGCTTGGGGACACTGTGCTCCGGCCTCAGCTCAGCCCTGGGGACATCACGCCCCACAGGGGTCCCCACGGGGCTGGGCACAGCTAAAAGCATTCCAGCACCTTTCCAGGTGGCCCCTCGGTGGGATGGGGAGGAGGGTGAAAGGTGCTGGTGACACCCCCAGCACGAGGAACCCCCAGGCACCGGTGCACGGCACGGGCACGAGTCAGTGGTTTATTTATTTGGGGACAGGTCACTTTGTAAAGCCTTTTGTAGCTCACTTTTTACTCCGAGCCTCTCCGAGGCCGAACTCACATGGATATTTGGGGCAGAAAAACGCGGTTTTGGGGCAGGAAGTCGCGTTTCTGCTCCGTGATCACTGAAAATGCTGCGTTTTTACTTCACACCCGCTGCCCTGGTGGGTGCTGTGACCCCTCCTTATCCCCAGCATCCTGCCCGGGGCAGCCCCCAGGATCCTTTCAGATTTTCCTTCACCTTCCAGAGATTAAACCCGGGTTGTTCCACCCTAAACACGAGCCTTGTAAGTGCCTCTTTACCTTGGGAAGTGCCTTTTACTGGTGTCACGGGAGCCGTGGCCGTGCCAATGTCCCCAGGGACCGGCGTGTCTGGTGGCCCTGCGGGCAGTGGGGAGGGCGCTGCTCTGTGGTGGAACAAAAGCGAGCTCCTCCCTGGAAACGCTGAGATCCATCACTGGCAACCACGACCTGCTAAGGTAAATATTTAATCACCGGCTTGGCGCGGGCGAGGGGCCGTTCCCGGCTCTTCCGCATTGCTCCCCACGGTGATTTATCTCCGCAAACACAGCCCCACCCGTGGCACTGCCCTGGCACTGCCCTGGCACGTGGGGCCCCCGGGCTCTCCCCTCCTGCCTGCCCCACGCTCCCCAGGCAGGGCCCTGGGAGCTGGAGGGTTCTTTTCCCAGCCCAGTGGGTTTCCAGGGATGGGCTGGGAGTGCTGGAGCCACACGGGGTGCTGGGGGCTCTGTGTCATTCCTGGTGGGTGCTGGATGTTCTGCTGTCTCTCCTGATGGAGAGGGGCTGTGTTGATAAGGGCCAGCTCTGTGCTCCCAGAACTCCTTGGACCCAGATCTGTCCCACACTCTGCTGGGCTGGAGCAGGGCAGGAGCTGGTGGAAAAACCCCTTTTCAGCCCATGTTGAGCTGTGGGGCTGCAGCATCCACGGACCAGGAGGGTGGTGGGGCTGTTCCTGGGGAAGGTGAGGGTGGCATCCATGATCCATCCTTGTGGCTGGATTCATCCCTGAGTTTGGGCCCATCCCTGTATATGGGTCCATCCCCATGGCTGGGTCAAACCCTGTGCCTGGATCCATCCCCATGGCTGGGTCCATCCCTGAGCCTGGATCCCTCCTGCAGCTGGATCCATCCCTATGGTATGATCCCTCCTGCAGCTGGATCCATCCCTACACCTGGATCCCTCCCTGCAGCTGGATCCATCCCTACACCTGGATCCCTCCCTGCCTCCTGGCCCTGCCATCCCAAATTGCTGGGGTCTGTGCTCTGCCTCCTCCCTTTGTGCCCACCAGGACAGTGCCCACCATGTCCAGCCGCTCCAGCCCGAGCCCGAGGGGTGTCTAGCTCCATCCTGGTGGGGCTGGGGGTGCTGGAGGAGCCCTTGGCGGGGGCTGCACCGGGACAGAGGACATTGAACCACCCTGGGGGCAGGCCCGGGGGGTTCCGGGCAGGGCAGGGCCCAGGAGGGTCTCAGGGCAGGACAGGGAAGGGCCTGGGGGGTCTTGGGGCAGGGCAGGGTTCAGGAGGGTCTCAGGGCAGGGCCTGGAGGGTCTCAGGGAAGGGCCCAGGGGGGTCCGGGGACCCCAGGCAGGGCAGGGCCTGCAGGGTCTCGGGGCAGGGCGAGCCCAGGAGGGTCTCAGGACAGGGAAGGGCCCAGAAAGGTCTCAGAAGGGCAGGGCCCAGGAGGGCCCGGGGCCTGGTCAGGGCGGTGCCGGTGCCCCAGGCCCGCCATATGCTGCCGCCCTAATCCCCGCCGGAGCCTGAGGGCGAGGGAGGACATGGCCGCCCACCTGCGCACCAGCCCCGCCTCAGCGCCAGGCGCCCCGCGACGGGAGGGATCGGCCCCATCGCCACTGCCAGGCCTGAGGCGGGCGTCGCGATAGGGCGCGCCATGTCGTGACAAGGGGGAGCAGCGAAACCTGCCGCCCCCCCCTCGGGAGGGAATGGTTCGCCCCTCGCCCTCCCCGCGCGCGCGGCGGGTGGTTCCTCCCGCCCCTCACAGCGCTCGGCCGGACCGCACCACCGCGCGCCGCCCGGGGGGGATCAGCGCCCACCACGGCGCCGGGAGGGGGAGAGCCCCCCCCTGCAGCGGTCCGCTGTCCATCACAGCGCGCCCACGGACCAATCAGCGCGGCGCTCCGGGGCGCGCCCGTGACGCGGGGCGGGGGGGGCCTCATTTGCATACCTGGCCACGCCCCCTTCGCCGACGTCACGCGCGCTCCGCATCTGCTGCAGTCGCTGCGGGAGGAGGCGCGAGCGCGGCAGAGGTGAGACCCCCCCCCAAAAACATGGGGCACCCCCCGGATCTGGGACACCACCCCAAACCTGGGACATCCCTCCTATGAGACGGGG
>JAWWEW010000079.1:1181049-1217390 GCA_035583185.1 Anabacerthia variegaticeps | reverse complement strand
GGACAGGACACAGGGAATGGCTTCCCACTGCCAGAGGGCAGGGATGGATGGGATATTGGGAAGGGATTCCTCCCTGGCACAGGTTGGGCAGAGAAGCTGTGGCTGCCCCTGGATCCCTGGGAGTGTCCAAGGCCAGGATGGAGCACCCTGGGTTTGTGGAAGGTGTCCATGCCCACGGCAGGTCCTTTCCAACCCAAACCATCCTGGGATTTGTGTCACTCAGCAGGTCCCTACAGGCTCTGCAGAATATCCCATTTCTGAAATAAAGGGCTTGTGGAAGTGCACAGAGGCCAAAGGGGACAGCTTTGCTGGTGTCAGGGGCTGAAATGGTTCAGCTCAGGGTGTGATGGGTGGGGGGCCAGGACGAAGGTCCAGCCAGGAGGGCAGAGCTGGGCCAGCCCCTGCTCACACTGGTGTAGCTGCCCTGCAGTGGGTGCTGCATTTGCTCAGCTCTGGGCACTCTGTCCCCCTTATGTGCCCAAACAGCACATCAAGACCACACCTGGAAAATTACCCCAAGTGCCCTGGTCCTTCAAGTGTTGATTTTTTTTCTCAGGATTAATTTTAGTGAGCCTGACTTTCCTCTCTGGCTTTGCCGTGCTGGGACTCTGGCTGGCAAAACCTAATTACCAAGGGGTGGGATTTGTAATTCCTGGCACAGCAACAGCATTAATGGATTTGTTCAGTTGCCTTTTATCAGCCTTTCCAGCCTGCCTCTTATCTCATTACTTTGGGGAGGGCTGAGATGGGATTAAGGGAACATGCAGGCCTGATAAATGGAGATAGAAACCCTGGAGCTGGGGTGGATCAATACAGGTCCGTCATGAAGAGCTGTGGAGAGCTTTGAGGGATGACTAATTGGATGGACCCAAGCCTGGGGGGGAAGGAGGCTGCCACGGAGAGCTCAGGGCCTCAGGAATGTGTCACAGCGGTCATGGAACCTGTTGGGTGAAAGTGAAGCACATGTGAAGGCATCTGACACTTGGCTTCCTGCACATCCATCCCTTTGCCTGACTCAGCACTCTGCTATGGAGCTGATAGACATCTTGGCTGCATGGAACTTTCCCAGGCTTCCCAGCTGGTGCCTCCTGCATCCAAAGAAGCCACTTTGTGCCCATCCCCTCCCTGAGGTGAACTGGGGTGTGTGGAACATGTTGGGCACTGTCTGAGGGCTCAGGATGGAGCTGGGATCTGGAGGGAAGCAGGGAATGGACCACTGCTGTTTGCTTTGGGAATAAGAATGCAAAGCTTGGAAACTTCTCCAAGCCACTGAGGTTGCCAAAGGAGTGGAGAACAGGTCTTGTGGGGAGCAGGTTTCCCTGCCCCTGGAGCAATACTGGGAGAGTGACTTTTCTCCTGGTGCCTCATCTGCATCCTGCTCTTTTCTGGTCCTTGTAGGCAGAAGGGGAGGATGAGCTGAGGGTGGGATTAGGAGGCAGCCTTGTTGTCTTCCTGGAGGCAAGGAGTGAGTCTCCCTCTTTGGCACAGAACCAACCCCTGGCACGTGGTGTGGGTTTGGGAATTTTGCTTCAGCCCTCTGGTCATGGCCCAGGCACTGACACAAAAAGGGGCTCATCCCTGACAGCAGGAGAGGGTTGGAGGGTCCTTCCCATGCTTTGCCTGGATTCCTGAGGCTCCTGACAGGTGGGAGGGGGGAGTTCCATCCTTCCCCTGTGCCTGCTGGGAGCAGCGTGCTGGTGACTCTGGTGGATGTGGACACAGAGTAGTTTCATGTGGCAGTGCCTCTTTCCAGCTCCTCCATCTGGCTCCTGGGGCATTGCCCTTGTCCCTATTTTCCTTTAAACCACCTCTTTCACTTCTGTCTGGAAGCTCTGAAGAGCATCCAAGGATTCTCCTGGGGACCCCTCCTTTTGACACCAGCTCTGCCATCCTTCACTGTCTCCACACACTTCCTTGGGCTTTTCCTTCCCAGTAAGAACCTGGGGAGAGCTTTCCCCTCACCTGGTGCTGCTCACAGATCTCTGCTTGCTCTCTCCATTTCTCCTCACTTCTGTCTCTCCCTTCCCCTGATTCCCTCCTTTAATTTGCCTTTGCTTATTTTGAATACAAAGCTCCTCCATCACAGTGTTTATAGTTCATAAAGCCTTGGGCCCATTGCTTATTCTCCTTCTTATATCCCTACTTAACCGCCTTGGCTCCCTGTGCCCTTTCCCTGCTTCCAGAGTATCCAGGATGAATCACAGTCCCTGTCCCCAGCTGTCTGCTGCATAGTTCCCATATCCCAGGAACCCAGTTCCCAGACACTGCAGTGGCTCAGACACAAATCCTCCTTTTTCTCATCCCTTAAAAATTCCTTTCTCTGCAGTCAGCCTCTCTCCTGAGCCTTGAGGAGGATCCCTGTCACCTGCAGGATGCTCAGGACATTCCTGGTGTGGGCATCTCATGGCTCAGCTGGTGTTTGGAGCATTCCTGGCTTTGGGAGCCGTGGAGTTGGTGCTGGCTGGCACGTGCTGGCACTGGGCTTATCTCCCTGGCACCCAGTAAATGTCATCAGCTTCCTTTGTGTCCACTCCTCCATATCAGCTCTGGTCATGGTTTCCCTTTGGCTATTCCCAAAATAGGTCCAAAGCACAAATGCCTCGATTCCCATCTCTGCAGGGGTGTGGTGAGGAGCAAGTGCTGGCTGTATCCCAGCTCTGTTCCCCTCCACGAGCTCCTGGACCAGGGTGGGGCTGTTGATATAATTTTATTTTTTGTTATTTTTCTTTTTATTGCACTGAATTTTCAAGGCACAGTTTGTGTCCAAGCAAGTGAAGTGAAGCCGATGGGGACTGGTGGAGTGGGAGAGCAAGTGGACAGGGGGATGAGTGGGATGAGGATTTGGGATGAGACATGGAACAAATCATGGGGCCTGGACTTGGGGGGACAGACTCATGTCCTCGAGTCAGGGTTGGCAGAGAGGAGGGGCAGGACTGAGTAGGTTTAGGTGGGATATTGGGAAGGAATTCCTCCCTGGGAGGGTGGGCAGGCCCTGGCACAGGTTGGGCAGAGCAGCTGTGGCTGCCCCAGCCCTGGGAGTGTCCAAGGCCAGGTTGGACCAACCTGGCCTAGTGGAAAGTGGCCCTGCCCATGGCGGGGGGTTGGAACCGGCTGATCTTGAAAATCCCTTCCCACCCAAACCATTCCATGATTCCATGTTTCTATGACCATCATGTGGCTGATGGAGCCGTGCTGGAGCTGGAGGAGCCAGGGATGCAGCACAAGCCAAACCTGAGCTGAGGAGCAGCAGAGAGGCACCCAAAGGGCAGGGAATGCTGAGGCTGGAAGCTCGAGGGTAGGGGCCAAGGTGGGAACTGATGGAGTGGCACTGCAGAGGGACCCAAAGCAGGTCCAGGGGGGTGAGGACAGCTCTGGGTGGCCTCTGCGTGAGAACATCTCTGAGGCAGAGCGTGGGCAGAGTGAGCTCAGGGCTGTTCACTCCCTTCAAGAGAGGAACACCCAGAGTTTAATTTTCCTTGGTTTAAATTTCCTGGCTCCTGTGCTTTTCTTGCCCCTGGCTCAGCCCTCCTCCCCTTCCCCAGGCAAAAGCATCTGAACTCCAATAGTTCTGTGGGTGGAGACCAGGACAGTGCACCACGTGAAGCCCTTCCCATCCATCGGTGATTCCAGTGGGAACCTGGAGCTCAGTTCAGCCTGTGCTGTGTGGCTGCTCACCAGCTCAGGATGCTTTTCCATGGGGGAAATATTCCCACGGACATCCAAGCCCACTGCTGCTGCCCTCACTCCCCTCCCATCAGAGGGGACAGCTTGGTCCCCTCTCCTGTCCTCCAGAGACACAAGGTCCAGCTCATTCCATGCCTGCACATGAGGAGCAGGGACAGTGTCCAGCAGGAAAAGCGAGCCAGGCCAGCTCAAAATAGCCTCCTTGTCGGAGTTTTCCATGAGATCTTTGGGCCTCCTTATCTCCCTGCTGCTCTTCTGGCACAGCACGAGTTGCAGATGGAGCAGCTTCCACGAGCAATGTCACCTCGGTCACCCCAAGGCTTCCTGCACTCGGGGCTGTTGTCCCATGGGATGTTGGTCCCTGTGGGATCAGTGGCCTCTCGTTTAGCAGGAATACTTGGGGAGGAGTGAATCCTGCCTAATATCACGGGCAGGGGATGTTGAGATGCCTGGATGTGGAGACAGCAGGTTTAGCAGGGATTTTAAGCTGTTAGAAGGATCCCAGCAGCTGGAGGAGTGTCCTGTACCTCTGTAATACCTGCCCTGCTTCAGCAATGCAAAGGCAGCAGGAACATCCCGATCCATCCGTGTGATTCTTTGTGAAAAGAAACACCTTCCTGCTGGGAAGCAAACAGAGCTGCTGCTTTGCTTGTTGGGAAGTCAGTCCTGCTTCCAGGCTGCTCCTGGTGAGCTGTGGATTGGTGGCTCAGGTGTCACCAAGAGCTGCTCCGTAGCCCCAGGGCAGGTTTGGCTGTGTGACCTCCTGGTGCTTTCCACAAGTGCTTTCCTGACCCTGGAAGAATTTTCTAGTGGCCTTAATGAGACATCTGGGGGCAATTAGTTTTATGACATCCTGGCTTTCCTCACGGAACGTGGCACGGCGGGGCTAAGCTGGTTCAAGCTTTGCATCCATCCTTCTCCTTCCTGGTGCTCGTGGTGAATCTGTGCCCAGGGGTGATCCCACACCAGCTCTGATCCACAGCCACGGAGGATCCACCCTGCTCTGACCTGTCGTTGTGCTGAGATTAGGGCTGAGCCTGCTTCCCACTGGAGTTTCCTGGAGGAAAGGATTACAGCAAGGATTAGATACAAAGCTCTGCTGCTGCATAAATCATGGTTTTCACTGCTGGCAGCTGCTTGGAGAGGAGGGGTGGTGCAGACGGTGTTTCCCGTGGCAGCACTGCTGACCCCAATTATTTTGGGGGGATAAACCACCACCTGTCCCTGGTCTGTCATAAACTGCTCCAGTGCTCTAAAAACCAACCAGGCTCAAGAGGAAATAAACCGAACCCAACCAGGTTCAAAAGGAAATAACAAACAGCCTTTTTCACTGTTTTTTTTATTCTTTAGTTGTTGGGCTTTTGGGGTGATGTTTCTGTGGGTTTTCGCTGACCCCAGGAGTGTATAAAGCTCACTAAAGGTGTGGGATCACTTTTGGGATTGGCCCTAAAAGTCATGAGACTACAATATGCAGGGACCAGTTAAAGGGACCCTCCACTGAGGGCTTGGATGATGCTTATCATCATTTTTATTTTATACAGGAGGAAACTGAGGCACAGGAGTGTGTTCTGACTGCTGGATGTGAGGATTTCCAAGGATTCCTGTGATGTTTGGTCCAGAATTCCCACTTGTGCTGGAGAGGGCATGGACAGCTCCTGAGGCTGATGATTTCCTGATGGGTGATCCCAATCCTGGTGCTAGGAAGAACCAAAAGGAGAAACTGGTGCTGGGAAGCTCCTTAATAGTGATTCCTCAGAAGGATGTTCATTCAAATGAAGATCTGATAGTCCATCCCCCTTAATAGACCAACATATGTGCAAACCTGCAGCAAACACTCCAAGAAATCTCTTAGAAATCCTGCATGGAAGAAAAGACCACTGAGATGTTCCACTGGGAATGACAGGGCTTTGTTGTCTTTTATTTTCCCCTTCCAGTTCACTCCATCACCTAATGGCTTTTGCTGACAGATATTTATCAGCCTGAACATGCTTTTCCCTGTCTTGGAAAAATAGAAATCTTTACTCCTGGCTCCAATAAAAAAATCAGCCCAATATCCCTGAAGGAACAAGTCTGGATATCAATCCTTCTCCTGCCATCCCAGCTCTGGGAGTCATTAAGAGCAGAATGGCAAAAGCAGAAAGTGAAGCCACCCAAGGTTAGAAACAGGCCTGAATTATTATTTGTAATTCTTTTTCAGCCAGGAATTTCTGATGTTTAATGAGCTGAGGGGCAGAGCGTGCTCACAGCTCTCCCCAGGGCTGGAAGCAAAGCTGTCTCAGCTCCCTGCACTGTCCTGGAGTGGGAGAGGGTTTGTGGGGCAGGGATTGGGGAGTGCAGGGTGGCACCCACATGGCCCCACAAGGTGTTCCCAGGGCCAACACCCCTCGAGCTCTGCCCCACCAGGAGTCATTTCACTGGGGAAAAGGGGCTCAGCCCGCTGGTGGGGACTCCACAGGGTTAATGCTCCTCTCCTTTACACCCTGTGGGGATTTACTCCTTTCTTCCACCAGTTTAGGCAGTTGGAATCTGCTCCCAGCCCTGTCTGCTGCAAGTGAAAAGCAACGGAGGCTCCTCTGTTTGGATTAACCAAGTCTGGCCTTACAAAAATATCTGTTAAGCCCAGCTCAGGAAAACCAAACATCCAAGATAAGGACCATGGTGATGACAGATTTATTATCAAGGAAACAGCCCATAACTTGTGAGATGCTTCTCCTCCTCATAAATGCAGGTAAGACATGGTTTCCAGCACTAATTGGGATGGATGTCCTCCTCCTCCTCCAGAGGAGCTGGCAAACCCCAGGGACTTCCCTTTTGAGCTTCTTGAAGCTCTGAAAATTGCTGAAAGGAGATTTTACCACGAATTCCTGCTGCTTGGGCATCTCTGGAGTCCAGGCAGGTTTGCGAAAGCTCTCTGTGTTTAAGAATATATGTGCATACATCTATATATTTACATTTTATATGTATATATGTATGGACTAAAAGGAAATTAGCTCCTACTCCATTGCTCAGGGCTGGGATCTGCACATTCTCTTTGGAATATATCATGCCAGATATTAACTGTGACTTATGTTTTGGATACAAATTTTAATTAAATCGGTGTTTGTGAGCTGCTGTGGGATGGTAGGGGGGAAGGCTTTGGCCACTCTCTTGTTCAGGAAATAAAATGACCTCACTTGTGAGACTTGCAGGGTGATGGGAACCAGCTTTTTCTTCTCTTAACAAATGTCTTCAGCCACCCTGCTCTGTCCTGTTGACACCACAAGAGTGAGAGGGAGGGAAAGCTCACAGGCAGAGACTCTCCTGCCTTTTGGCTCCCTCCCTCCCTGTTCCTGCTTCAGGAAGCAAGAGCAGGTGGGTCCCTGATAGGATTGGGTTTCTTGGGAATCTTCTGTGGTGGCAGCTGATTTTGAGGATGCCGAGACAGGCTCCTTTGACTCTGAGTCCATAAAAATCAGCCGGCTTCGGAAATGGAAGAGCGACTCACCCTGCAGGCATCTGAGTGGTTCAGCTCTGAAACTCCTGGTTGTTGTGGCTGCCCCATCCCTGGAAATGCTCAAGGCCAGGTTGGATGGGGCTTGGAGCAACCTGATCTAGTGGAAGGTGCCCAGCCCATGGCAGGGGGTTGGAACGAGATGAACTTTAAGGTCCCTTCCAACCCAACCCGTTCCACGATTCCATGACCTGCTGCCATCTCTCTGTCCAGCAGCGCCTCCAAAATCTGCTGTGTTGGCACCACACCTAAGGTTTGTCACATGCCAAAGGATGCCCTTTTCCCATGGGGGATGTTCCAGCCCCAGCCACGTGCTGTGCAACCTCCTCAGGTGTCTCTCCATGAGATCCAACGTGCAGGTGCATTTTGGCACGCAGAGACCACACACTGGGCAGCTCAGATCTGTGTGCTGGGGGCCTGGAGAGCACTTCCCAAGCCCTGCCCTGGCATCCCAACCTCCAAAAGGGATGGAGAAGAGGACTCAGGAGGCAGCCTGGCTCCTCACGAGCTGTAAGTAGCCAAGCCACCACCTGCAGCGGATCATGGAGGGGTATTAGATCCATCTCCATGGAGATTAAACCCTGCTGCCACTCCAGAGGATCAGCAGGAGAGCTCTGCCCCTGGCAGGGCACGAGGATAAGAGGAGGTTTCGCTCGTGCTGCCTGCCAAGGCTAATTGGGATCTTCACACACCAGCTCCTCCCTGCTGGAGGCTCTCCAGGAGCACCCAGACCTGTTCCTGCCCTTGTGTCCCAGAGAGTACCAAACATCTCACGAGTCTCCTGAACTGACTTTAGAGGAGAAATCCAACCTGGGACAGTGAGTCCCAGTTCCCATGGAGAGGAGGAGATACTGGGAGCAGCTCAGTGCCTACCTGGACCTCACAGGAGGGCTGTGTCTGCACCTGGAGCAGCGGGATGCAGCCGCCCTCCCATCTCCAGTCCATCCCAGCGATCCCTTCCCTGTATTTCTACCTTGTGTGCTTTTCTCTACCTTTCCCTAGGAAGGGCAGAGACTTTCCCTTAGGTTTTGCCCACCAAGCTTTCCTGGGGCTGCACCAGGTTTTCCAGCTGCAGAGGCAGAAAAGCCCAGGCTGAGCAAGGCTGTGTCCCAGCTGCATGGAGAGGGCTCCGAGTCCTCTCAGAGTCTGGGGTCACGGAGCTGCTGCACGGTAGCTCTGGAGAAGTGATCTGTGGGATTAAATTTCCAGGAACTGGTGGGGCCCAACTCAGTTCTGAGCCACCCAATTAAAAACAAACACAGAGCTCTAGATGGGCCGTGCTCGGTCACAGCTGATTTTTATCGGCCCTGGCCAGGAGTTGGGATGGGAAGAGTGCTCAGTTGGAGCCACTCTCTATTCCCAATCTCGGGAGGATTTGGGCAGCAGAAAGTTCGAGTCGGGGCCTCTGTGAAATTCTGGCTGCTGGGAGATTTTCCCACATTATCATTAGACATTTGGCTCATGCAGGTTGATTTCCAGAGGTTTGAAGGGCTGACAGGCTTGTTGTATCTCGTGATTCTGGGTTTTTGTGGGACCTTGAAGTGGAGTGTTCCCAACCACCGTGTCCTTGCAGGGGTTAATGGCCAGGAGAAAGGGCTCCTTTCTGTCCCAATTGAGGAGGTGCAGGGCCAGCAGAAGGGCAGAGCCACCCTGGAGCTCAGAGCATGGACACCTGCCCTGTGCTGCATCCATTGGGATGGTTTTTAGCCAAGGTGTCCATCCCTGCAGTCAGAGCCAGGAGATGCTTCTGGCAGCTCCCAAGGAACAAGGTCCTCGACCCTCCGAGGCCCTTCCCAGTGGTGGGAACAGCAGGGTTATCACAATGGGGTGGCTCCTCTCTAAGATGGAAATTTCTCCTCTAGCCAGAGGCAGGGATCTTGGCTTGCATCCCTGCTCCCTGTCACTGAGCCTCGCCACCTTCCAGGGTTCACTTTGTTCACAAAGAGCCTCAGATAAGCTTCTTGGCAGGGGTGCTCCTTTCTCCAGAGGCATTAGCAGGGCTCAAGACAGAGGGTTTTTTTTACATTAACCTTTTGTATCCCTTAGAAGATGCAGCTCAGACACAGACCCCGGGGATGGGGCAGCAAGTCGAGGATCTGTGTCAGTGGGAAGCATCAGCATCACTGCAGGGATGGTCAAAGAGATGATCAGGGAGATCAAAGAATCATAGAATGTCCTAAGCTGGAAGGGACCCAAAAGGATCAGCAAAGTCCAACCCCTGCCCCTGCACAGGATGACCCCAAGAATCCCACCATGTGCCTTGTCAGCTTCCTTGGATGAGCAGCATGGAGGAATGGAAGTGCTCACCTGTGGAGCACCTGGGGACACCTGGTGTGTAGGAGGGACCTTCTGCCTGGTGACAACAGGCTTTGAACCCCCACCTGTCAGAGACACAGGAAATCTTGCCATGGTTATGGGCACGTGAGCCTGAGCTTGGCTCTCTGGAATGGCTACAGCTCAAGGAACATTTATTTTCATAGAATCGTGGAATATCCTGATCTGAGATGGATCCACAAGGATCATCAGTCCAAGTCCTGGCCTTGCTCAGACACCCCAACAATCCCACCCTGTGTCCCAAACCTTCCTGGAGCTCTGGCAGCCTCGGGGCTGTGCCCACTGCCCTGGGGAGCCTGGTCAGTGCCCACCACCCTCTGGGGGAAGAACCTTTCCCTGGGATCCATCCCAATCCCCTGGCACAGCCCCAGCCCTTCCCTGGGGCCTGTCCCTGCTCACAGAGAGCAGAGATGGAGCTGCCCCTCCACTTCCCCTCATGAGGAAGTTACAGACTGTGATGAGATCTCCCCTCGGTCTCCTCTTCTCCAGTCTGGACTGACTGGAGCGTGTCTTTCCCCACGGCTGAATTTTTTTTGCCAGTTTAAAAACCACTTTATGCCCTTAAAACAAGCAGGTGGCGATTTGAGGGAGCCACTCTCAGGCACCTCATAGAGCACCTTGTGGGATGCCCCAAATTGTGGCTCCAGAGGCCCCCAGCATTCCGTGATCCCCAGGGAAGGGCTGCCTGGCAGACCTGCAGCCTCCCCTGCCACTCAGCCTCATTTATCTTCCTCGCTCGGGCTGTTTACGCAAGGCAGAATTGGCCAGAGGCGCCCGGCACCGCTGCGTGCCAAGGGAGGAAGCAGGCACCAGCACAAGCTCTCGTGGCTGGCACCCAATTCCTGCACGCTCTCCTTGGAGAACAAAAGGCCAGGATGCAGCTCCTGGCTCAGGACAGCTCTGGCCCCTCGCAGGGCTTGTGCCAGGGGTCCTCCAAGGGGACCCTCCTCCTCATGCTCTGTGCTGGATGGGGCAGAGGTGCTCAGGCACCTTCCCAAGAGCTCCTGAGGACCTTTCCTCCCAAAGCTCCTGAGAGCTGTGCTTGGGTTTAGCCCCTTCTTAACCCTTTGTGGTGTGGGAGCTGCTGCTCAGCTGGGGCTTGAGATGTCTCACAACCAAAGCAGTGTCCTCTCAGTCGCTGAGGTAGTGCTGCCATCCCACTTCTCCTATTCCTGCAGCTCCATGATCCTACTGCAAAAAGGGGCATCCCCCTGTCCAAGAGGCTGGAAGGGGCTTGGAGCACCCCAGGATTCAGCACCCCTGGCTGGGCTTGCCCAAAGACTTGCCACCCTCTTTGCCAGCCTGGGGTGGGTTTCTGAGCTCAAGGTTGGAGATCAGACGAGTGCCAAGCCACTGGCAGCCAGTTGCCACTAAATAGAGACTAAACACACTTTCCAGAGTGTTTGATAGGATTTCTGTGTGAAAATAATCCCTTTTTTTCCGTCCTTCTGCCCCAGTAAACAGCGGGTGCTACAAAATTGCCAGCAGGAAAACCACGTGGTCCAGATCCGAGGGAAGGAATGAACAGGACGGTCCAGGGATGGTGTCGTGTCCCAGAGCTCTCTAACCCGTGGTTTTGAAGAGAAGCCAGACGTGGCCAAACCCCTGTGAGTCCTGCCTCGAGGTAGCCAAGTCCCCCCAGCAGCAGCAGCAGCAGCAGCAGCAGCTTCCCAGTGCCGGCGTGCCCGGTGTGCGAGACAGAGCACGCTTTGTGTCCCGCCTGGCCCGGGCTTGCCTGGCAGGAGGAACATGGCAGGAACATGCTGGGGTCTGATACGCCACCTCAACGTGGTGCTGGTCCTTTGGACCATCCCAGGACATGGCAGGAGCTGTGATGGAGCCTCAGAGGGACACTGGTGGGTCCTTCTCCCAGTGGGTCCTTCCCCCAGTGGGTCTCGGCACCTCCATTCTGACAATGTTCCTCTCCCACCCCACCGTGCAGGACAGAAGGTTGTGTCCCACCACAAAAGTGGGGAAACAGGGCTGAGATGCCTTCAGGGTGTTTGGCTTCTGGCTCCTTCCAAAGCCAGGGAAGTTGCCCGCTCAGGGCAGGGTCACCCCCAGAGTCACATGGGGACATTGACTCCTCTCACACCTGCCCCTTTCCAGGTGATGGAAAACAAAAGAACCCAAGCTATTTAAAAGCAGGAAGCCAGATTTTGTAAACTGTCTAAAAATGTATCCTCCGGAGATGAGATTTGGCTCTGGCTCCGAGCCCAAAGGAACGATCCGTGCTAATGAAAGGGACAGGGAGGAGGGGACGCTGAGGGGGCGAGGGTTGGGCTGTCCCCCCACCAGGGACACCCCAGATCCAGAGTCCTCGGGTCTCACCACACCCCAGGAAAAGGATTCTGCCTGAGACATGGGGTGAAATCATTTTAATTCCTTAACCCTGCACGTTTTTGGCCGATTGCCCCAGGGAGCTGCCTCAGGGAGGGGAATTCATGGAAGGAAACAACTACCTGCTGCTACAGGTAGGGCCACCAAAATCCCTGAGGTGTCTGGGCACTCCAGGGCTTTTGTGGCAGGAGTCATGGAATCATAGAACCATGGATTGATTTGGGGTAGAAGAGACATTAAATATAATCTAGACTCAACCCCCTGCCATGGGCAGGGACACCTCCCACTAGCCCAGGTTGCTCCAACTTGGCCTTGGACACTCCCAGGGCTGGGGCAGCCACAGCTTCTCTACCCAACCTGTGCCAGGGCCTGCCCACCCTCACAGAGCCCACACTTTCTACCTTTGCCTTACTCCAGCCCCTTCACAAACCAGCTCTAATTGCCACCACTGGAGCCCTCTTGACTGGTTCTGATGGTTGAGAATTCCAGGGATGATGAGCTGGTTTGTTTCCCTGATGTTGTTGCCTCGAGGCTGACACATAATCAAGGAAACCGAAGCCTTGGAGTGGCTCATCACCTGGGATTGCCTCCTGCATCTCATCCCTGGGCACCTCCTCCACCTCACAGGCTGGAGGTCTTGGAGTGATTTATGACATCTCTGGGATGGGAACAGCTCATAGAAGAGCTCTTATCCCATGACTGCTCCATCCCAGCTATCCAGGAACTCCTGCTGGACTCCCAGTCATTGACTGGATGTTGGTCTGTCCTCAGAGGGGAGCTGAGCACATCAGGGGTTTTGGCCAGGAAGGACGACTCCTGGGGCAAAGGAGGTGTCTCTGGAGAGGGAGGAGAAGTGGGATTTAGGAATGTCCTCATAAAACACAGGTGATGTGACTTCTAGGCAAACTTTTTTAGGGAGTTTTTACAAGAGCATGGAGTGACAGGATGGGAGGAATGTTTCAAACTGCCAGAGGGCAGGTTAGGTGGGATATTGGGAAGGAATTCCTGGCTGGGAGGGTGGGCAGGCCCTGGCACAGGTTGGGCAGAGAAGCTGTGGCTGCCCCAGCCCTGGGAGTGTCCAAGGCCAGGTTGGACCAACCTGGGGTAGTGGAAAGTGTCCCTGCCCATGGAAGGAGATGATCTTTAAGGTCCCTTCAACCCAAACCAATGTGGGATTCTGTGAAACCATCCTCATCTCCCCTGAGCTGGGAGTGGATCCCTCTCACTGCTGTGGCTGCCAGGAGTGAGGCACAGGCTGTCATCACCTCCCTGGATGGAGAACAGACCCCAGAGAGCACGGCCCAGCAGCCAGGAAGCCCAGACAAGTGTTCTCCTGGGGCAGCACTCACAGACATCCTCTCCCTTGAGACCAGCTCTTCCTGCCTCCTTGATCCTATTTACATCCCAAAAAAAGCCCTGGGAAAAATAAACCACGACTTTCTGGCTGCTGAAGTGGGAAACCCAAAGAGCTCCTGAGATCCAGGGGAAGGGATAAAGGGAGCAGGGACCTGTCTCCCTGTTCTGGTGTGGCAGGGGGAAGCAGGGAGAGCTTGGCAGGGCAGGATGGAGCAGAGCCTTTTCCAGCCTCCCACCTCCTCTATGCCCAGGCAGGGCTGCAGGACAAGGTGGGGATGCTGGAAGGGATGAAAGTCCTTGGAGTGGCACAAGGAATTCACAATTAGCAGTGGGGAAACACTGAAATTATCTGGGAAACCTGGGGGAGGGAAAGAAGAGAGATGACTGAAGAGGGAGGTTGAGCCTTCATCAGTAATAATAATAATAATCAGTCCATGTGCTCCTGACTTTTATAGATCTGCCAAAAAAATCAGATCAGTTTTTTTTATCTGAAGTGAGGGCAAGAATTGATGGGATGAGGGAGTTCAGTGTAAAACCCCCAAAAGAGCTGCTTTTCTCCCAAAATGCTTCTCAAAGCACCTGATGTTAAACCCAAACCTTTATTTAGTTACTGGCTTCATTTCACCTACTGAATTTTGGAAGAGATCAGTCAACTTTTGCTTTGTTTTTTTCCCCCTGAAGTTTCAGAGAAGCTGCTTTCCCAAACGAAAAGCTTCTTTTTTTTTTAAACCAAGCCTTGAAAACAGAGCAAGAAAATGTAAATATTTTCATCCAAGTGTTTTTGTGGATGAAAAGTGCTTTTTTTTCCCCCTCGCTGCTGTTTTCAGCAGCTCTGCGCTGCTCTTACTCGAAAACCTGGGTCTTATTTAAAAGCTCAGAGGGGAATTGTTTAGAAATTCAACCTAATACTTACAGCCTTTCCTTTGATTTCTCAGGAGCAAAGCCAAGCCAGCCTGCTGCAGGGAAGGAAGAAAACTCAGGATGAGCTGGCCTTGTTTTTCACCTTTAGGTGCTGCAACACACTCATAAAGGTGAGTTCTGACCCTGCCCAAACTCTCCATCCCGACTAAACACGCTTGGCTTTTGACGACAGCAAGGAGGAACCACAGGAGTGGTGCTCCCACCTTTGCAAAGCCATTAATTGCTGGGATGGAGCTGTTTGGCTCTTAATTCCCAATTAAAAGGTGCAGTGTAGCTGTGCTGTCCCCTTGACAGCACAGGGAAACATCCCAGCGCTCCCAGCCTTCCCACCCAGCGGGAAACCTGAGCCAGCTCGCCCGGGGAGGGGGGGGGCCTCGCCCTCCTTCTCTCCCGGTTTCCATTCCCCTGGCCCTCGTGTCCCGTTAAGTTCTGCCCTCCCAAGGTTCCTCGTGGTTCCCAAGGTTTGTCTTGGCACGTGGCTCAGAGAGCAGGGGCGCCCAGAAGCCAAGCGGAGTGATTCTTTATGTAAACGAGCGCTGATTGTAATTACGCTGCTCTAATTGCTGCTAAGCAAATAAACAATGAAGGGCAGCAGCATCCCGGGGGCACCGCGGGGATTATGCAACCTCTGCAGAACCCCGGCAGCAAATTCCCTGTGTCCCCTCCCCACCCACCCCTGGCTCGCAGAGGAGGGGACACACTGAAGAAAACGCTTGATTTTACTCCAGGACACGGGAGCAGCTCAGGGAGACAGGGAATTGGGAGCTCTGGGTGTATTCTGTACAGCAAGGACAGCTTCCCACTAGGCAAAAGTCCTCCTTGCTGCCTTTTTGGGCTGTTTGGATCCAAGTGGATCTCCTGGAGGGATCTCTGAGCCTGCTGGTAGAGCAGGGAGTGAGTTTCCTAGAAGCACAGAGTATCATGGAATCATGGAATGGTTTGGGTTGGAAGGACCTTGAAAATCATCTCATTCCACCCCCTGCCATGGGCAGGGACACCTTCCACTAGGCCAGGTTGCTCCAGCCTGGCCTTGGACACTTCCAGGGCTGGGGCAGCCACAGCTTCTCTGGGCACCCTGTGCCAGGGCCTGCCCACCCTCCCAGGGAGGAATTCCTTCCCAATATCCCATCTAACCCTGCCCTCTGGCAGAGCAAAGCCATTCCCCCTTGTCCTGGCACTCCAGGTTCTTGCCCAAAGTCCCTCTCCATGTTTCTTGTGGCTCCCTTCAGGTACTGGAAGGTGCCTTCATATCCTCAGTTGGAAGAGACAAAGATCATCAAAATCCAGCTCGTGGGTTCCTCATCCCATGAACCAGCCAAGCTGTGAGGCACCTCTGCCTGTTCCCTGTGAGGTTCCTGGGGATGATCCAGCAGCTGGACAGGGAATTGGGAGGGATGCAGGCCAGGACCTGCAGCCCAGGGCGGGAGCAGCCCAGCCTGGCGCCCACCCAAGGCCTCACTTAGAAGGTCCACAGTTTATTCCCTCATTTACTCTTAACTAAGTCCTGTCTCATGCCTGACATTGTGTTGGCTCGTGTGCTTCATCCCTGATTTTATTTGTGTGCTTTCAGTTTGGGCAGCACCCAGCAAAGCCACATTTTGGGAGTGACTGAAGTTCCCTCCTCCAGGGACAATCCCCTCCACGAGCTTTTCTGGTGCGTGGTGGGGTTTAACACCAAATCCAGGCAGGATTTTTGGAGCTGGGTGAGGAGACCTGGAATGGCAGGGACACAGGTCTGGCTCTAGCTGCTCCCAGGATGCTGAGGTTGGGATCTGGAATGGATGGGGAACGCTCCATCCTACCTCCTCACTCCTTGTTCTCCAGGCTGAAAAAAACAGCTGAGCACTCTTTCATTTGACTCCCATCTTTTCTTCACCCATCCCAGCTTCCCCTTATTTTCCTCGAGCACAAGTGACCACTGTGTCCCCCTGAGCCTTCCCGAGGCTCAGTCCCAGCATTCCTGCTGGTTTTTTTTCCCAAGCAAGCCTGTACCTGCCACATCCCACACTTCTGTCTGCACACCTGCCTCCAGTCGAGGGGGAGGAGGGAGAGCAGGGTGTGAACACTAAACCCTTCCCGGGACATGTCACGGAGGTGGGAACATCTCACTTATCCCCAAGTGACAGTCGAGTGCCCTGAGCTCCTGCAGCTCCTGCCACCTCCACTCACTGCCCGCTCTCGTGGCTTCCAGCCTTAGAACATTCCAAACATTTACAACATTTCAAATCCAGCTGTTGGGTGAAACCAGCAGAGATTTGGGTTCTTTTTCCTCCTGCATTGTTGTGAATGCATCACATCATCATTAAAAGCCAGCGAGTTGTGGGTACTGGAATTTGGGCGGGTGTTTGCTCGCACCAGGCTTCTGCTCTGCTTTATTTCACACGGGTTGCTGTAATAAAATCAGACTTGTGGTGCTTGCAAAGCATCTGCTGCTTCCCAAAGGGCTGCAGGGGCACTGACTCCCCGTTTTACCCTCCCCAAAACCCCCTGCCATGGTCCCCTATGGTTTCGTGGGGAAGGGTTTGAGCCCTCCAGCTTTGTAGCTGAAGCAGTTCTGTCTTTCAGAGCTCAGTGTAGCACGGGAGCAGGAGGAGGTTTATCCCTGCGAGGGGGAAAAAGGGGAAAAACATCAACAAGGAGAAAACATCTCCTTCCATCCCCTCTCCCCGCTGGCTTTTCCGTGTTGCTGAGATCTCTGCTCCTCTCCAGGGTTCCCCCCACTTCCCCGCTGCGGAGCCGTCTCCAAGTGACAACGGTGAGCGGATTAATTAAGCTGCCTGTCAGCCCTTGGCAGCCACAAGCTCTGCCACGCCAGCGCTAATTAAACCCAACAAAACCTGCCTTTATCTCCCAACCCCGCCGCGGGCCGGGATAAGGCAGGAGGCCACCGAGAGTCGAGCTCGGGCACTTCATCGTTCCCAAGAGCCTGGCACGCACCCCTGCTCCTCGCTGAGCGCTGGGAATGTGTGTCCCACTCCCTGAAAGGCAGGTCTGGAAGGGGAAAGGGGCTGGGGGGCTCCAGCCCCTCTGATGCCACCAGACCTTAGGGGGCTGGCAGCCCTCGGGCAAATTCGGTGCTGAGTATCCCCCTAATACAGAAGGGTTGGGGGACGAAGTGGAAAATCCCCCTTTGCCCGTGTTTTATGCCCGAAGGGGGATTTTCCATTCCAACCCCTGATCCCTGTGGCAAACCTTGGGTGGGCTCCAGGCATCTCACTCAGGGAGGGGTCCTGGGTGAAACCTGGTACCTGTTGCTGCTGCAAGTGCCTGGAAAGCAACATTTAAATGCAACCCAGATGCAGGAAATGTGCCGAGAGGAGACAACCCGCTGGGAGGGCGTGTGCCATGCGGATGGAGCTGCTCAGAGCTCGGCACCAGCCTTGGAGCTGCTGGCACTGGGAATGACCCTGGGTGTCCGTGCCCTGGAATGCCAGTCCTGGTTTCCCTGTAGTCTCTGAGCCGCAGGGAGCTGCCCCCCTTGCGCTTCTGCTTCTCCTGGCAGAGGAGGACTGATCTCACTTAGCTGAGGAAGGCTGATAAGAGCATTATCTGGAGGTATGGGCAGGATGAAGCAGTTGTTTGCAAGGCAATATCCTTCTCCTTGTTCCCTGAGGAGGGGGAAAGGCAAGGCCAAGCCAGGATGGGTGTTACACAAATCCCTGGCTACATGGATTTAGGTGATGTTTCACCTGGAGCAGCATCATTCACAACACACACCGGTGGTCCTGCCCTTCAAGGGTTTATTTTCCAGCCCCATAGTTGGGGGAACTTTAATTGCTCTATGATTAAGTGACTTTTGATTTTCCCCTCTTCGAGTGTAATCTCATTTGCTCCTTCTTCCTTTCCTTTCTTTCTTTTTTCTTCCCCCCTTCTGGAAATTAAATTAACATTCCATCTAATTACTCAGCCACTTCTCTAATTGCTGAAGGGACTGTGGTTGTTGTGCTCATTTAATTAATTGAGACCTGCAATGTTTAATGAGGAAGAGGATTTATTGGCTGGGGAGTTGGTGTGCAGGGTTGCCTGGCAGGAGAGGGAGGTAGATGGAAAGGTCTAGGAAAGGCTGCATCTGAAATTCCTGCTTCTTGAGGTATAAACATGGAGCAAATCACTTTCCCTACTGGTTCGGTTGCCCTTCTGGGTGCATCCTTTTAAATGGAAATACGTGTTTTAAAATGCATCATGTCCAGAGGGTAAATCAGCTCCAAAGGTGACCTTGGGATGCTCACCTGTCCCTGCTGCAGCACCAGCATTCCCAGTATGCCATTGCCCAGCTCCCAGCACGGGCAGTGGTGCCAAAAGCCCAGGATCAGGAGCAGGGTGGGCTCCTTGTGCCAGCACCGGGAAGGGCTGGCTGCACGCTGGGATTCCCGGGCCCCTGGGGAAGGCTCTGCTGGGAACAGAGGCACATTCAGGACGGAGATAACAGACTTCTGCTGAGTTTGGCCTGCGGGCAGGTGGCTTTGGCTTTGGTCCGTGTGGGGGATTTCAGGGAATCCATTGTATTTTGCATTTCTGTTGTCTGGGAGCACCCTGCAAACTATTCCGGTGTTTCCAAGGGCAGGGAGGAGCCAAAGGAGGGCCCGTTTAAATGGCTATGGGGGAAAAGTCTTTTACCACAAGCCCTGGCACAGGTTGGGCAGAGAAGCTGTGGCTGCCCCTTCCCTGGAAGTGTCCAAGGCCAGCTTGGAGCAAGCTGGGCTAGTGGAAGGTGTCCCTGCCCATGGCAGGGGATGGGATGAGATGATCTTTAAAGTCTCTTCCTACTCAAACCATTCCATGATTCCCAGCATTGCTTTTATGACAGAGGGGCTTTGGAATGCTGCAGCTTTGCCTCAGGTCACTGCCTGTGTCCCCTCCAGCCCCCATTTCAGGGCTGAGCCCCCACCACTCCGGGTGTCACAGCCAGGCCGTGGCTCAGCTCATCCCAAACACTGGGTTATTCCTTCATCCCGATGCTCGAGGGCCTTCTCTCCAAGTGCTTCCCTTCTCTCTGGGGCCAAACCTGTCTGTGTGCTCTGAGTTGATGCTTCCATATGTGTCTGCAATATCCATACTTCCCCCCCCGCCCTCCTCCAGCCAGCCAAATGATCCAAATGTTTTATCTGCAGCCCTGCCAGGCATCTGGAAGTTCCAGGCATCCCCATTTCCGTGGCAGAGGTTTTTATAAAAGCCAAAACAGCTTTGAAGTGCAGCCCCTCTGCCCCGACAGCAGAGTCGGAAGCCGGGCTGTGCCGGCAGCTCCAGCTGCAAACCTTCAGCTGGGCTGGGACTCACAGGATGGCCCCATTCAGAGCCAGCTTTTGAAAGGATTTTACCTGGCTGGGATGGGAAGGGGAGGGAGGAGCGAGCAGAGCTCGTGGGCTGAACCCTCCTGGGCACCCAGGGGCAGGTGAGTCCTCACATCCTGCTTTGCCAGGAGGAATTACACCAATTTCTCTGAGTCCTCACATCCTGCTTTGCCAGGAGGAATTACACCAATTTCTCGGGATGTTATCTAAAGGCATTCTTGTCCCCTGGATGTGCCTGTGGGTCACAGATCCACCCTCTCCCTCTGGTTTGCTGTGGATCCAGCACAGGGATGAAGATGGAAGACCAGATCCTCAGGGTCCCTGTGCTTGGGGGGGGACAGAACAAGGACTGTTCCTGGTGGGAGAGCTCCAGAAGGAGGCCACGTGGAGCTGGGATATTTCTTGTGGCATCACAAGAGCTCAGCATCCCCTCAGGCTGCTGAACCTCTGAGCATTCCCTGCTCTGCCAGGGTGGGCACTGAAAGGAGTTTGGTTGTGGTACCTGGTGGTCAGCACAGCAACCTGGATGACAGTGCTCTCCCACATCCAAGCATCTCTGGCTGCCAGCAGTTATTTTGGAAACGACCTCAGGAAGGCAGGCTCTGCTCTGTATCCCATGGATCATACTCCTCGTGCATCAGCAGCCACCCCTTTCCCAGCCAAACGCTGCTCCAAGAACAAGGATCACTTGCCTCTGAGAAAATGAAGGCAATTTGACTGCGGGGCTTAAATCCGGTGTAAAATGTCCTTGGATCTGCCTGTTGATGGGGAACATCTGGTGTGTGACCTGCAGCCCGAGGAGGTGTGAAACAGCCCTTTGGAGATATCCCGGCAGCAGGCAGGATGCTGTACAGTGGCTCATTACTGCTCCAGAGCACAGCCCTGGGCAAGATCCCTGGGAATTTGGGGGCTGCCTCGTGGCCAAATTCAGGTGGAGGTGGGAGAAATGCAGGTGTGTGGCACAACTCTGCTGCCGGGCATCAAAACACACCCCACAGGAGCACTGGACATGTCACAACACTTCTCTCAGCTCCTTAGGGGTGACCCCCCATGCATGTCCCCCAAAATCTCCATATCCCCATCCCTTCCAAACATCCCATGCCACAGGGAGAAGGTGAGGGACACATTGCATTCCGTGCTGCTGGAAATCCCATCTGTTCTTCTCCCGAGACTTGCTTTTGGGGACTCGGTTTATTAGAGCTTGAACTTCTAATCTGTTAATAATCCCACGTGTCGCTCCAAGCAAAGAGATGGATCTGGCAAAAGGCACAGCGTGTGCCCAGGGGCTCAGCCCAGGCAGGAGGAAAAGGGGCTCATAAAAATATGATTAGATTTACTCTGCCTCATTTCAAACCAGAGCGTGCTCGTAACTCACGGTGACAGAGGAGGTTCAGACCCCACCGACAGACACGTCAGGAACCACTTTCAATTAGGAATTTCTTGGCAGCTTCCCAATTTTTTGTCAAACTCTTCTGGGCAGCCTCATATGTGTAATTGAGTCCCTGCTGAGCGGCGAGGTGGGAGAGTTGCCTTTGCTGGGAGGAAGGTGGAGGACAGTTCCCAACAGCCTCCAAAGGAGGAGAATTTCCCATCCAGCTCACAAAACTGCCTTCAAGCTGAATTTTTCCATTATAAAAGGAAAAAAAAAGGTTTTTTGAAAACCTTTGGATGCGGCTTCAAAGTGAAATATTCATTCAAGATGGACTAGGAATAAGCCAAGGTGTCCCTCTCCCACCTCTCCAGGCCAGAATCCAAGATCCAGCTGTCCTTAGGCTGGCTGAGGCAGCTGAAGGGCAGGGAATGGGGCAACCTTGGATCTGTGCTGTCCCTCCTGGAGGGGTGCGAGGATCAGACAGCCGTGCCCGTGGCTGCCCCGGCTCTTGCTCCGGGCCGGGAGCAAGACGTGGATGTGAGCAAGGCTGGGATGTGGCTGAGCTGGAGCAGGTTCCTTCAGCATCCGCTGAAAGATTTGCGAGGCTCTTTTGCGGCAGGCGGGGCTGGCCCGGAGCCTCCCGCCCGCCCCGGGGGTTTCGGGGCGAAACTCTTTCATTTCGCTGATTTTTGTTGACGCTCTGTGTAAGAGTTGCCATGGCTCTCAGCCGGCACACCTCTGCTGCCCGGAAAACCGGGGGCTGCGATGGGGCGGGCATCACCTGCCAGGGCCGGGCAGGGACACGGGGGCACCGGGGATGCAGCCGCTGCTCTGCCCCCGTTCCTGCCTCACCCCTCTCTTCGCCTTTTCCCGAGCTGTTTCACACCATTTCGCCACAATCGCCGCTTTTTTTTTTTTTCCTCCGGCTTTTTCCCAGGCAGGGCTCCGGGTATCCCGAGCGTGCTGGAGTTTCACGGCCCATTAGGATGCGGGAATGACGTTCCCATCGGCCGCTCGGGGCTGCGGGCAGTGAATTATGAGCAGCCTCGGGCTGCGCTGCAGCCTCCAGCAAGGATGGGATTACTCAGGATGCGGCTCTCCTGGACACGCTGGGATGCTGCGACCCCAAGCCCTGTCCCTGGGGACCATCTCTGCGGGGCTGGGGTGGATTTTTATTGCTCTCGGGGGACTCTTCTCCTCATTCGGGGCAGCCCTTAAACCCCCTCGGCCCCTGGCACCGCTCAGCCCCCTCCCTAATTAATTTTGCAGACTCCACAGATGGATTTGATGAAAAACATCCCACAAAAAGCCAACGAACAAGTCACCAAGCAACACTGCGGCCTCTTTTAATGATATTTTCTTTGTGGTTTTGGTTTGGAATATCTTTCTCTGAACTGAAGGAAGCAGCTGCCTCTTGGACTGAAACGATTTGACTTTATCCCTTCATTTTCTCTCCTTCCTAAACACTCAGTTCCGGCACTTGGGACTCGGTAGGAGTTTGAAATGGGCCGTGGCAGAGGTGCTGACCTCTTCACTTGTCTCCTCCCTGCCATCCTCTGCTTGTGCCACTGCTGCACCCACATCCCCAGTTCCTTTGGGATTTACAAGGGGACAGTGCCCAGCTCATCCCACGTGTGGCTCTTTGGAGGAACCACAGGGGACCTGCTGCTGTCCCCAAGAAGGATTTGTCTCCTCTCAAGCTGGGACATGCCATTCCTGCCCACCAGCACTTCCACCAGGTGTAACCTGCAGTTGCATCCCCTGGGAAAGGTGTTTTAGCCACGGGGATATTTAGGAGCCAGCCCCAGGCACGCTCCTTGCCTGGACCATTCCAGCTCCTTCCAGTATGGTTGTATTTTATCTGTGGAGCTCTGTAAGGATTTTGTTCCGTCATCCTGGAATTTTTATGACTCCTTTGTGTGTATATAATGCGATTGCCCTGGAACAGAGGGAAATTAATCATCGTTCCTTTGTTAGTTTTCAGGAATTTTTAATGTCTATGTTTTCGTTCATCTGTCATGTCCAAATGTGGGGTCCATGGGCTATTTGACATTTCAAATTACTTAATTGCTTAGATTTTCCCCCTTGGTGTTTATGGACACTTGTTCCTCGTGGATTTTGTGTGTGACATTCCGTACCATGGATTTTCCGGCTGGTTCCAATTTTTCACTCCATCCCAGTGGTTCAAAACATCCCCTTTGGACACAGATCACGTCTCTGATCTCCCTCATGTCCCATGTGTTGGGAATGCCACCAGCCTGCAGCACATCCCTCCCTGTGCCAAAATCACGGGAATTCAGGGCTGTTTATGGCTCTTTCAGGGCGCTGTGTGAGGAAGATGTCACTGCACAGTGTCTGGTACCCAGGCTGTGAGCAGCAAACACTGGAAGAGCCAAGGGAAGCTTCAGGATCTGCTCAGGGTCAGCCTGCAAACATCCAGCTTGGACATGGTTTAAATCCAGACGGATCAAGGGTGGCTTGACTGGTCAAGAAGAGGCAGCCAAGCCAAATATGAGCGACTCCCAAACCTCCTCCATGAGCCAGAGGCTCCCAGTTACACTCTGGATTTCACTGATGTCTGATTTTAGGCAGAAGGTGCTGGTACCAACTTTATTAGAGACAACAGGATGGGGTGTGGGGATCAGGGAATCTCCTGAGTTGGAAGGAACAACAAAGGTCATCAAACTCCTGGCCTGGGACAACCCCAACAATCCCAGCATAGCAACCAGACAGACTGACATTTGGGCTCTTAGCAAACCCCACGGGGATGGCTGGAAGCTGCATATCACTACCCGTGTTACACATGTCATTAGGAAAACGTTAATTAGAGCAAAAGATGCAAATTGTAGCAGGCTGTGCTTCCTGAGCGCTCCGCAAAGCCTTTGCTGTGGCTCCGGAATGGCTTTGACGCTTCCTTGGGCACGTTTGCTCCTGCTCCATCGAGGCTGGTTCGCATTAAATCGTTTGTTTAGCAGCTACTGGGTTTTTGGCAGGACAGCTGTTGCCTTCTGCGGGTTGTGGAGCAGGAGGGGGTCGTGGGATGCTCTTTGCAGAGCAGCCAGATGTGTCCAGGTGAGCCCTCCCCATGTCAGAGAGGACAAACAGCACCCACCGCTGCTGCCCACCCCAGCAGTCCCACCAGCAGCACCCTGTGGGCTCGGGCCAGGGGGTCTGTGTGGCAGGGTCACCTCTCCACCTCCTGCCAGGGCCGTGGGGACACAGAGCAACCATGGGCAAGGCTCCCTAGATACTCTTGGGAAGGTCTCCCAGTGTGCCAAGGTCACCCAGATCCCAGATCCCCCAGTGAACCCCTCCAGACCCGACATGTGCTAAAGAAAACAGTCCCAGCATATTAATACTTGCAAAAACAAACACTGGGAAGATGGGAGAAGGAATGAGCCAGTCTTTAAAGGAGCACTAAGTCTCTCCTCTTGAAACTCCAATCCCTCTGTTTCCTACAGCCATGGACTTCCTGAAATCCTTGTGCCAAGAGCAGCCTCTGGAAATGTGCCTGAGCAGGTCTGTCCCAGCCTGGCTTCTTTCAAAGGGGCCCCTACACTCCTCCCAAAGCCAGATTGGCCTGTTTTGGGGGTCTCCTCATCATCTCCACCACTTACACTGCAAAGCAACATTCTGGTTTCCAAGAGGGCAAAGCTCTGCTTGGGTGGGACAGTGTGAAGAGGAGCCACAACCAAGGGACACAGGGCATGGCCATGGGAGATGCTGCAGGATCAGCAGCTCCAGGAGCCTCCTGGGGCCTCACAAAGGTTTTTGCCTCTCCTCATAGAATCCTAGAATGGTTTGAGTTGGAAGTGACCTTAAAGACCTTTTCTTCACCAAAAGGGTTGTCAAGCCCTGGCACAGGCTGCCCAGGGCAGGAGTCACCATCCCTGGAGGGATTTAAAGGATGTGTAGATATGGCACTTGGGGACATGGGTTAGTGGTGGCCTTGGCAGTGCTGGGGAAATAGTTGAAGCCAATGGTCTGTGAAGGCTTTTCCAGTGATTCTGTGAACCCAGTTGAACAGTTTGGTTCTCACCCAGACAACTCATTCCAGGTGTTCATCAGCTGCCATCAGACTCCAGCCTGTGCCACACCGAGTGGTGGCCCTGCCGTGCTCCCGGTGTGCCCTCAGCCCTGGTGGGGAACAGGAGATGACTGTGCCAGGAAACTGCTGACAGCCCCGGTGAGCCTCTGCCCAGAGTGGCTTGAGAAGTGGCTGAAATGATGTCCCCTGTCACCACGGGTATGTCCATGGTCATGGATGTTGGGTACCACTCTGGGGGGATGTACCTGTGGGCAAAGTGTTGGGCACCACTCTGGGGGGATGTGGGGGGGATGTGCCCATGGCCAGGGGCGTTGGGCACCGCTGCAAGGGGAGATTTGGGCACCGGGTCCGGGCTGGTCGCTGCCCGCGGCGGGCACCGGGTCCAGGGGCAGCACCGGGGAGCCCAAGGGTGGGAAACCGGGGGAGAGGGGCGATGCGGGGGAGCAGCACCAGGGCGCGGGGCTGGCAGCTCCGAGGGTCCGCAGCAGCACCGGGAGGTCTGTCTGCGCCCGGGCGGGGCGGGACCGGCACCGGGAGGGACCGGGGCGGCACCGGGAGGGACCGGGGCGGCACCGGGAGGGACCGGGGCGGGGCCGGGCGGCCCCGAAGGCTCCGCTGCGAGAAGCAGCCGGTGCCTCCTGCGGGGGAGCCGCGGACTCGCTCGGCTGCGGGGCAGGGGCGGCAGCGGGACCGGCACCGCGAGGGACCGGGGCGAGGCGACCCCGGCACCGGCAGCGGCCCCGGGCGGGGCGGGGGAACCGGCCGGCTCCAAACCCGCCCCCCGGCGCGGGGAGGAGGCGGTGGCCGAGCCCCCCCCGCCGCGCTCCAGCCCAGCCGAGCCGAGCCGTGCCAGACCCGCGCTCCTCCGCCGCTCGCCCATGGCGACCCGCGGCCCCACGCGTGCCCCGGCCCCGCCACGGAGCCGCCGCTGAGCGCTGCCACCGGCCCGGCGTCCAGGTAAGCGCCGCGGGCGGCCCCGGCTCGGGAGCGGCGGCCCCGGGCACCTGCCCGCTCCCCGGGACGGTCCTGCCCCGCACCGCCGCTGCGGGACCGCCGGCGGCTCCGGCGCTCCCGGAGGAGCCTCTTTGCCCGCGCCGTGCCCGCTCTCAGCGCCGGGGTTTCACCTCTCGTTGTTCCCCCCATCTCCCGCACCCCCGGGTCGGGTGATGCCAGCGCCGGACGGGGCAGAGCCGGGTCCTTCGGGTTCCCCTCGGGGGATGGAGGGAGCTGGGGGAGCGCTGCCCCGGTCCTCACCACCCTGTCGAGGTCGGGGCGGCTTGGGCAGGACTTTGCTTCATACTTGGAGCCCGTCCCGCCACGCAGGAACACAAACACGGCGCGGGACGGCCCCGGGCGCGGAGCGTTCGCAGGAGGGGGGAGATGGGTCCTGTCTAAATATTAGTTTAAGGATCGGAAGGATCTCCAGCCGGCATCTCCAGCCCCGTCACCTTCTCGCAGCTCCGGCCGCGCCGCAGTGCTGACCATCTCCAGAGCTCAGCAGGGGCTGGAGGGTGAATTTTCCCCTCATCCTCGAGGGAGGGAATTTCCCCCTCTCGCTGCGGTCTGTACGAAGGCTTTAACAAAACAACCCAGACCTCGGGTGTCTTTATTGCACATATATGGTAGCTTGTAGCCAGCACTGATTTAAATCCCATCGTTGCTTCGGGAGCCGATCTGCAATTAGACACTGGGTCAAGGGCACCGTTTATCCCAGCAGGAGAAGGGCTTGGCGGCTCTTGGAAGCGGTGTGTGAGTCCCGGGTGTGTGCTGAGATCCCAGATCTAAAGGCAGGATCATCAGTGGATCCCAAATTCAGCCTCTCGTGGTCGTGGGTGCCCCTAGATTTGATGGCAGAGGCCGCCGAGCTGGCGGCTGGCACAGGGCAGAGAAATCGAGCAGGGAAGGGGCATCTCTGCCCGGTTTTAGGAAGTGCGAGCGCTTGGATTTGGGTTTTAACCTTTGATTCAGACCCAGATCTACCCTCTGCGGCGCTTGCTCCGGGCTGCAGAGCCGGGCTGGTGATGCTGCGCCCCGGACCTGCTGTGTGCTGTGACAGTGCCCCGGTGTGAGTGTCCTTGGTGCCACCACGCCGGCGTCAGGCTGCGGGCTCACCCTGCGCCTCCACCCCCGCCAGCTCCGAGGGGAAGAATTGGACTTTCCTGGTGCTGCATCTCAAGTTTTTCAGTAGCGCTGGGTCTCGGAGAGCTCACTGAGCCCTGGTCCAGCCCGTGTCCTGGCCGGAGGAAGGCGCACAGGAGGTGTGGCACATCCCGGTGCCGGGAATGCCGAGCTGCCCCTCCCGCTTTGCCACCAGCCCCTGGGTGCCTGCAGCTTTTTTGCACCAGGATGTGGCACCGGGGTCAGGCTTCTCTGGGATTCACAAGGGTGAGAGCCCAGCACCTTCCCGGCCTCGTGGTTGGGCTGGAAATAAAGGGAACTGGTCCAGTTTGCCGTGACACTGCTGATGAGGGGACAGGCGGGCAGTGGCACTGGGGGGTGGCAAGGGTGGGTGGTGCTGGGCACTGTGTGGGCCCGGCTGTGGTGGCACTGGGTGCCCTCCCACGGCACAGCCATGAATCATCACGCTTGGCCATCTCCCTCCTGGGGCTCCCTTGGGTGGCTCTTCCATGGCCGTGCCAGGCATGGGGGCTCCAGGACACTCTGTGGGGTTGATTTCCACCTTTGGGGGACTGCAAGATGGATCTAAGATTGAAAATATCCCCTTTTTGAGGTCAAGGTGCCCTAAGAGCAGCCCAGCTGGTGTCACCTTGGCTGTCCCCAACCCAGCCCGTGCTGGTGCAGTGGCATTTGGCACAGAGAGAGCCCCATCCTGTGTTGTGCCCCCACAGGGGTGGGTTTAGGGGGCACAAGGAGCCCACAGCTCCCTGTCGTGTCAGCCCCTGCCTATGGAGCAGCCTATGGCACCCCGAGAAGCTGAGCCTTGGAGAGGGGGAGATGCCAAGGGGAGGGAGGGTCCTGGGACCCTGTGTGGGTGCCTGTCGCAGGGTGGGTAGCACAGGACTGGTGTGGGGTTTGCTGGTGTGGGGTTTGCTGGTGTGGGCTTTTTACCCCTGGTGCAAAGGCGATTTCATTGCTGCTCTAAGCTAAAGCACTCGTGAACAATTCTGCTTCCAAGACCCTTGCTGAGCCCAGCTTGGGCAGGATTATGTGGTCCCACTCTGGAAGCTCGCAGGGCTCAGGATGTCTGGGAAGGGGGTGAAGATCTGGGTACAAACCACCCCTTCTGCTCCCACCACTCCTGGGGTGGTCCATGGGGTGCTCCAGTCCCTTGTGCAGGTGAGCTGTCTGCTCCAGCTCCACCATTACCTGCTTGGTCTGGAGAAATCCCACCCATCCCAGCTTTTCGGGGATTTGGGCAGTTTGGAGTAGCCTTCCCCCTTTAAACTTGAAGGAGAGGAGGAGAAACCCAGACCTGCTCCCTCCTGTGCTGGAGGATGCTCTCGTGTGAAGGAGCATCCTGAGAGCATCGGAACGAAGCCACCCCCTCTGCGCTCGCCCTGGGAAGGGAAATGCCACAGGACATTTCATTCCCATCCCTTCTTCCTCACGAAACCCGAAACGGGCGCACTTCGGGGCTCAGCATCCAAGAGCTAAATTGAAACAATCTCTTTGCCACCGCGTTGTTCTCCAAGGCATTTCCTCCGTGTCAGCGCCGTGTCAGCCCCTCGCGGGCGATGCCACTCGCATCAACGTCGGCTTTCCGAAGTGTTTGCATTCTGATGGAACCGCATTTCGTTTTGTTTTCCCTGCACAAAAGGCTTCCTTTGAACTTTCTCCAAGCCCGGTGCTCGAGGGGATGGTTGGTGGCTGCCGGGAGGGAGGCAGGGCAGCCCTGCCCGGGCGCTCCGCTCCGAGGGGTCGGCGTTCCCGCAGCAGGAGATATCGCAGGAGGGGAAGTTCCTCCCTTAGCATCGCTCCCAGGCTGCAATAATCCAAAGCAGGACTTGCATTTTTCTCCAATTTAGCAGCTTTTTTTGCGGTGCAGGGACCTGGCTGGGTGGTGCTTGGGGCAGGGTGATGAATCCCGGCCCCGGAGCTCTCCCGGGCGATTTTACGTGCTGAGAACAGAGACAATTCATGAGCAGAGTCCTGGTTATGGAGCTCCATAATTTAGAGAGCCCCTGGATTTCATCTTGGCTTGTTTTAGGCGTGAGGTGGTTGTAAACCCAGCCCTGATACTTCCCAGGGAGAAAAACACAGCTCTGAAGGAACCCGGTGAACACAAATTTTCTGAGCCTATTTAAAGCAAGGAAATAGGCTGGGCTTTAGGGTTGCATAGAGCAAAAAGGGTCTGGTGGGGGCTGGACAGAGCAAAAAGGGGCTCCTGGGGGCTGGACAGGGCCACCTTCAGGCCATGGCAGCTCCAGGGGCAGCTGGGCATCAGTTTTTGGTCAGGTCCTGTGGGTGAGAACCAGCTTTGCTCCACTGTTGCCATCTCTGGGTCTCGCTGATGAGGGCAGCAATGCAGAGCTGACCGGGCCAGGGGCTTCTCGGGCTGGGATTGTTTCTGGCTGTTGTTGCTCCCTGACCCTCCCCTATAAAACACTAGGGCCGTGGCACTTGGTGATGCCACAGCCCCCAGTCCTGGCACCCTGGGCAGCCTCTTGCTGCACTCCTGGAGAGTCGGCAAGCCAAAATCCTAAATCCTTGTGGGGTCCATCCCAGTGGTCGTGGTCCTTGAGCAGCTCTGGGGAACAGGCAGGGGGTGCTCCCAATAAGGCTCTGGAGTGGCTCTTGGGTTTTCCCTGGCTTTTTCCCTCTCTGCTGCCTTCCCCACAACAGGCAGCAATGCTGTGCCCTTGTGCAGCACCGGATGGGGGGAAGCAAAGCCAGCCAAAACCTTGGATACGACCCAAACCCCTTCATCCCTCCCGCGGGCTGGGGACACCCATCCCGTCCTTCCAGGGTGTCCCAGAGGAAGGACTTGCCTCTCATTTAATGGGGCAGCTGCTGCCTCTCTTCGTTAAGTGGTGTTGGCTTATTAAAAGCACATTTTTGAGGCTTAGCAGCTCCACGGAGCCATCTGGGAGGGACGGTGCCAGCGGCAGAGCTGCCGCACACGGCGGGAGGACGCGGTGGGCGGCCCTGGCAGCGCTGGGCTGGGCTGGGCATCACCCTCAGCTGGGGGAACAGCCCACCTGTGTGGTACCCAAGGGCAGTCTAGGGGGAGAGAAGGAGAGGATGGAAGGATCCAGCCAGGATTTGGGTGGTGGGAGCCCCCTGAGCATGGACTGTGTGGGCTGTAGGATCTCCCCACAGAGGATGGGTGGATGGATGGATGGATGGATGGATGGGGAGGAGAGGGGGGGTCTGGCCCCACCTGTGTCCAAGAGCAGACTGGAGGATCATGGAATGGTTTGAGTTAGAAAAGACTGTAAGGATTGCCTCGTTCCACCCCCTGCCATGGGCAGGGACACCTTCCACTAGAGCAGGTCACTCCAAACCCCATCCAGCCTGGCCTTGGGAGGCTGCATTCCCCCAGGTGGGATCAGAGGGGAAACTTTCCTGTTTTGGAGCCCGTGTGACTCTCCCCTGTGGAAAACCTCTCATCCCTGGGGGATCCCAGCAGGTTTTCCCTGCAGTGCCAGGAAAGCTCGGGAGATGTGATGCTGCTCCACCACATCAGCAGCTCTGCGTGCAAGGGTCCATCCCATCACCTCCAGCCCTCTTTATCCCAAGTTTTGAGCTTCCTCCACGTAAAATCCCCGTTCCCACCCCACTGCCGTTGCTGTCTCGGGAGGAATTTCTCCTTTGCTCGCTGTGGAGCAGCGCTAAGTGGTTCAATATGTTGGCAGTTGCCGCTGGAGTCGGACAGTAAATGCTAATGGGATCTCAGTCTGTGCTCCGTCCAAAACCCACTGGAAGGGTTTAGTGCAAATTGGATTTGCAAACCTCGCTCGGGTCTCTGTGCCCTCAGCAAAGCTCCGTAATCCCCGGCGGGCGCCTGGACAAGCCGGCTCCTTCTGTACGGCAAGGAATTCAATATCCATGGGGAAGAGAGGAGGGAAGCTCCGGGGGAATTCCCGGGGCTGGGCTGGAGGAGGCACCGGCATCACCTGCGCTTCCTGCTCGGGATGGGGGTGTGGGATGTTGGGTGGATGCTCATCCCTCGTGGATCACCCCATCCCACCCCTGGCACGGCTCCTTCCTGGCTCACCCCATCCTGCTTGTGGGAATGCTGGGTCAGGGAAGGATCTGTTTCTCTAGGGGTGAAAATGGGAATTATTAAGGTGGGAGCTGAAGGGATCGTGCCGGCATACCTGAGACATGTGGAAAAGGCAGAGGTGGAAACTTGGAAAGGTCAGGAATTAAAACATGGAGTTCCTTCGAGGTCCATTGGGTGTTTTTCCAAAGGGGAAACTGAGGAATGCTGTGGCACAGTGACCCTCCCAAGGATTTGGAGGGAGCAGAGCGTGTTGTGACGTCGGCTCAATCCACAAAGATGGAAAACCCAAAAAACCAGGGAAGTGGCCAGAGCTGTGCTGTGGGAGGTGATGCTGTCCTGGCAGCCCCTTGTGCCCTCCTGCCTCTGGTGTATTTTCCCTCCTGGATCCCACAGAGGGCTTTCCCTTTCTTGGGAAAAAGGGAGATTTTGCCCCCAGCGCAGCCGTGGCAGCTCTCAGATACCAGCGGTGTCGAAATGGCAAAGCACATCTGGGGCCCGGGCTCCGTCTCGCTGCCAAAATTGAAGCTCTAAACCCTCTTTCCCGAGGCACTGGGATTGTTCAAACAAGCCACAGTAATTAGTTTCCTCTGACAAACCGCCCCCTTTTGGCATCGGGAGGTTATTTAGCGGGTGGGGGGGTGCGGGTGTCGCTCTGGGTACAAAAATAATTGACATGCAGGGCTCGGGTTTTGGCACGAGAGGGAAAATCTGGGCTGGAGAAACATCCTCGGGGGCGTGGAAGGACGACACAGCAGCACCCGAGGGCGCCCAGCACTGGGTGGGGGGTCTTTGACTGGTGTGATCCCTGATTCCCTGCATGTCTTCCTAAACCAGCCTGGCTTTGGTGGGATTTCAAGCGCTATATTTTGATTTTCTCAGCCCGTCAGCAAATGGGATCTGTCTGCAGGGGTTTTTTTTGTAGATATTCCCACCTCATTCCCCGCTCCGGCGTTATTTACCTCCCTCTGCTCCCGCTGCGGCACCGGCCAATGCCCTGAATCATTTTAATATCAATTAATCTCTAATTACTCATCTCTTCCCACAAAGGGCGGCTCTTGCTGCTGCTTAGACCTGACGGAATCGGCTTAGGGAGGTTTTTGGGTTGCTGCAGCCGGGGTGACCTTGGTGGAGCTGTCACACCTTGTCAGGGCTGGTGGGGACAGGAAGCCACCACCCTGGGGACCACGAGCTTGGACCATGAGCCCGGAGCACAAGCTCGGACACCACCTCAGATACACCACCCTCGTCCACCCAGTGAGGATTTTTAAACACTTTGGCTGTTTTCAGCTGAAAGAAGAGTAAATGTCCCCCAAAATGGGCTGTTTTCAATGATTTCCTTCCAGAACTGGGGGATGAAGGGTGTTAGGGGGCAAGGCTCAGCCAGATGTCCCCAGGCAGCCCCCAGGTGTCCCCAGGCTGCCCCCAGGTGTCCCCAGGCCGGGCTGGGTGAGCCCTGCAGTGGGTTGTGCTGCATCAAACCAGGCTTTTATTTAATGCTGATTTATATTTCAGCTGCGTTTCTGCCTCTGGCGCGTCCCGGAGACAGTGACGGGGAGGGAACCACGGGAAGCCAAGGATGGAGGGGAAGCAGCATCTTGATTTGCCCTTGCAGGGATGGGCTAAACCCAGCTGGGTCTGAACTGGTCCCAGACTGGTCCCAGACTGGTCCCAGGGAGCAGAAATCACCGTGCTTGGCTCCACATCCAGCGGGATTCCTCCCTGCAGGCGCCTGCTGCATATCCCGGTAATTAATGACATGAAAGCCCAGGTGAGACCTCCAGGAGAGGAATCAAAGGCTCTGGTGGTGCTTCCTTCCCAGGGCATGGATGAATCCTGCTGGGATATTGCTATCCCCACAGCCCCTGGCTGTGCCTGGCCACGTGCTGCACGGTGAGAGTGGCAATGCCACGGGAGGGATGGGAGGTGGTGAGACAGGTCAGCACCATCCCTTTGGATGGATGAGGATTCCTTGGAGAAATCCAGCCCCAAAGGGGGTACGAGTGGAGCTCCGGGGGGTGTGGGAGAGGCAAGTGGGTTGTGGCCCTGGGGTCTCTGTGCTGGGGGCACTGGGGGTGTGTTTTCCATCCTGGTGAGTTTGGTCTCTGCCTGTGTGAACAGACACAGCTCGGGGTGCAGGGGTGGCATGAGGTGCCCCTTGGCCCTGGCACAGATTGGGATTTTCCTCCCCTGTGCTCCTTTCTCTTCTGGAAATGCTGCCAGACCCTCCCTTGCTCCTGTCCTGTTGGCACTGTGGGCTTTCCCAGCCCAGGGAGTTAATGTCCCCAAAATTCCTGCCTCCTCCTGGTGCCATCTCTGGTGCTCAGCACTTGGAGCTGGTTTGGCTCCACCAAACCCAAAAGGGGGGAGAATTTAGGCAAAGCTGGATGGGGTTTGGAGCAACCTGGTCTGGTGGGAGGTGTCCCTGCCCATGGCAGGGGAGTGGAACGAGATGGGCTTTAAGGTCCCTTCCAACCCAACCATTCCATGATTCTGTGAAATGGTGGGAATAGGGATGGGGCCATGGGCTGCTCCTTTGGATGGAAACTACCTGGGCTCCCTTCTCCAGCCACAACCTGGAACACAGCATGGCCTCACCCCTGGCATTGCCCACGGGGTGCCCTTGGCCAAACCTTCCCCGGGCTCGGTGGGAGCAGCTTTCCCTCCTTATTTTCATCCTGTGGAGGTGTTCGTGGGTGGCTTTTTTTTGTCTCTCCAGCTGTTTTGGAGAGCTGTGAACCAAACCCGCCGTAATTCAGCCCGAATGTAAATGTCATGTGAACGTGTGAACGGCACGGTGTGCTGAGGGCTGGCTCAGCCCGGGGGGCTCCCCCACCCCACCACCACCCCCCCATCACCCCACCACCACCCCACCACCACCCCACCACCCTTTCCTCACCAGAAAACCCTTATCCTCACCCTAAACCCTTATCCAGGAGGGTGCCCCAAGAAGGCTTTCCTGGAGGAACCGGATGGATCCTGGGGAGGAGGCTCTGCCTGGTTTGTGGTCGGCCCTTCGGGGGCACCGGGGGAGGCGGAGGCTGCGGGAAGAGCTCTGGAGCTGCAGGGAAAACAGATCCATGTGTTCCTGCCGGGCTCCGCTGGGGAGCGGGAAGGGCCGGCAGGAGAGCGATGAGCCGGGATGAGCCACGAACACGCCGAGGCCACCGTCGGTTTTGGCACCCAAAGCACGAGGGGTGCCAGTGCTGGGGTGGGGGAGATGCTGGCGAGGACAGAGGTGCTCCTGCCTCGTGTCCCCAGCCAAGGGGTTGTCCCCATGGAGCTGGTGGCACTCTCTGTCCCCGGAGCAGAGCTGGGGATGGGGTTGTGGCCTTTTCCCCCTCGTTTATGCACTTACTGTCCAAAGAGGAAAAGCCAACAGGGCAACTCAGCTCAGGGTTTGGGCCTTTTTTGCCTTTCAGTGCTCTCTGTTTTGGGGCCAGTTTTGTTATTTTGGGGCTGGTTTTGGCATTTTAGGGGTGATTTGACCCTGGAACACCGACCTTGCTGCAGTTCTGGTATTCCCAGTGCAACATCCAACATGGCTGGGGCTGTTGGACACACCGATGCTTTTGGGAGAGGTTCAATCCCAAAAAAATCATGTTGGGAGCTTGTGATAAGTTTTGGGGAAGGTCTGAGGGATTCTTGAGGAAGCTCTGAAGTTTTGGAGATGGTCTGAGGAAGTTTTGGGGAAGGTCTGAGGGGGATTTGGGGATGGTCTCAAGTTTTGGAGATGGTCTGCCCAGGCGGTCTCTCCACCATCCCCACCCTCTCTGAGACCATCCAACCATGCTCTGAGCAGGACCAAGCATTGAGCTGGAAGCTGCTGCTGGAGGAGCTGCTTTCCAGCAGCCCCTGGAGCTGCTGCACCGTGAGCCTGGATGGAAATTGTTTAATTCCTGCGGGATGAGTCATGAGGAGCCGGGATTTCAAAGCTGCTTGGCTCCCTTGTAAGGCCCTCAAATAAACACAGTGTGGCAGGTGGAAGCTCTCTCTGATGTCCCGTCAAGGACTTCATCTTTCCAAGTGTTTTGTGTTGCCAAAAATCCTTCGGCCACGCCGAGGCTTCATCCATTCTTGCCATGGCTGAGGCCGAGCGCTGGAAAATAATGAATCAATGCCCGGAAACATGAATCGACGGAAAATTTATGACACACTTAGAATATAATGTCTTTTGGGTTCTCTGCTTTGAAGCATCAGGGCTCAAAGTTTGGCTTCTCCTCCTTTCCCCCTCCAGCAAGGAGGATTTAGGGGGAAAAAAACAAAACTCGGCGTTCCCCTCTCATCTCAAGACTCTGGGAGATTTAAGGAGTCGGTGGATATTGGAAAGGAATCCGAAGAATCTGCTTGAAAAAGGGGAAATGGGGTTGAAAAACAAGGGTGATGGGAAAAGTGAGGGATGTTGGAGAACCCCAAGTGCTCCATTTCTGTGGGCATAAAAACCTCCGTGGGGACAGAGTCGCCGGTTTTGGATTTCTCAGGAAAGGGCAGTGGAAACACCAACACTCGGGAGCTGGAGCAGGGAAAAGTCCAGCTGGAAATGAGACGCCGTTGGTTTGGTTGGTTTTGCTGAGCAAGGAGGACGATCAGGCTGTGGAAGAGTTTACTGAGAGATGTGGGGTGGATTTGCTGGATCCCCTTCGGCAAGATGGGAGGCACAAGGAGCTCCTGGAGGGTCTTGGGAATCTCTGCAGCATCGGTGGGAGCTCAGATCTCAACGTGCTCCCCCCAGACTGAGGGACAGGAGTTGGCTGTGCTGCTGTTTGTTGTTTTCCCTTGGGATTTCCAAGCCTTTGGGACATGGAGTGGTTTATCCTCTGCCTGCAGGGGGGTCAGACAGCGCAGGTGGTGGCACAAGAGCTTGAGGAGGTTCATGGTGGGGTGCTTTTAGTGCTGGGCTCCTCCCAAACAGGGCTGGTTTGGGGCTGTCCAAGAAGGGTCTTCTGTAGGATTGAGTTTCCCTCTTGGCAGCAGGCGTGGCACAGCCAGACAGTTGTGATCACAGTCATGGATTCTCAGGAGAATGCAGGAAAACAGGGAGCTCTCGGGCTGTTCTCCAGGAGGAAAGCTGAGCTCAAGCTTTGGCCTTTCATCAAGATCCCTCCCTGGGATAACGTGGCTGTGAGCGCCCAAACACGCCGGGATTCAGCCCAAAAATGCCCTCACAGCAAACCTGGGCATGGACCTGTGGATCGTGGGCACCGTAACTGAGCCCTTGGAGCATCTTCCAGAACCTGAAGGGGTTCCAGGAGAGCTGGAGAGGGACTTGGGACAAGGGATGGAGGGACAGGACACAGGGAATGGCTTCCCACTGCCAGAGG
>JAWWEW010000079.1:1162969-1180949 GCA_035583185.1 Anabacerthia variegaticeps | reverse complement strand
TGGGACAAGGGATGGAGGGACAGGACACAGGGAATGGCTTCCCACTGCCAGAGGGCAGGGAGGGATGGGATATTGGGGAAAAATCCTTCCCTGGGAGGGTGGGCAGGCCCTGGCATGGGTTGGACAGAGCAGCTGTGGCTGCCCCAGCCCTGGGAGTGCCCAAGGCCAGGTCAAACTGGGCTGCTCTTTGCACTCTGGGGCTTTTCAGAGCAAGAGAAACCTCCGGCAGAGCCTGGAAGAGCTTCGTTGTTATTGTTTTGCACTTTGGAGCTGGGATTTTTGTCTTTTGAAAGGTCACAGGCGAGTGGGTGGGGGCCAGAATTCCTGGCTGCCGGAATAGGAGGCTTTTTTATGGGACGTGCAGCGAGGCTGAAACCGCTCTCCTAAAATTTTTATGGGCTTGCAACGAGCCAGAGGCCCTTCCTCAGGTGGCTGGATCGAGTGTCACAGCTCTGCTCTGTCACAGCCCTTTCCTCCCCAGCACAGGACAAAGGGGGCTGAGCCCCCCTGGATGATGAAGGTTGAGCTGTGATCCCACTGCTGGTTGTTCACCATGGAATTCACCTCCCCAGACCAGCTGCTGGAAGGTGTTTGTCCTCCTGGAGAACCGACGGGTGCTGTCCAGTGTGTGGCTCCAGGTGGAGTCCCTTCCCCACCTCCCCAACCTTCTGCTTCCCCCGAGGCTGCTGGTTCTTCCCAAATTCTTCACTTCCATGAGTTTTGCAACCTGTCCAAGGCTAAGCTGCAGTTTTCGTGGTCCTTCCCCATTTAGCACCAATCCTGGGAACTCTTTGGTGCTGCTGTTCCCTGCTCCTGCTCAGGAGAAATCTGAGTTTAAGGCACCTGATTATTGTGGAATCACAGAATGGTTTGGTTTGGAAAGGACCTTGAATATCATCCAGTGCCACCTCCTGCCATGGGCAGGGACACCTTCCACTAGCCCAGCCTGGCCTGGGACACTTCCAGGGATGGGGCAGCCACAGCTTCTCTGCCCAACCTGTGCCAGGGCCTGCCCACCCTCCCAGGGAGGAATTCCTTCCCAGTATCCCATCTATCCCTGCCATGAAGCCATTCTCCTTTGTTCCATCACTGTGTCTGTCCTATCATGATGATGAACATAGATATGAACACACCTGGCATCCTCCATCATCCTCCATCATCCTCCATCATCCTCCATCATCCTCCATCATCCTCCAACATCCTCCATCATCCTCCAACATCCTCCATCATCCTCCAACATCCTCCAGCATCTTCCAACATCCTCCATCATCTTCCAACATATTTCATCATCCTCCAACATCCTTCAACATCCTCCTGGCTCTTCCTTGGCTCGATGGGATGGGAACCAGCAGCAGGCAGGGCCAGCACCATCCCCCTCTGGTGCTCCCAGTGCTCCCACCAAGCTGTGGTGCATCTCTCCACGGTGTCTGGGCCAGCGCCACCGCTCCAGACCCGCCGGGATTCCATCCTCTCTCCTCCTTATATGGCCAAACTATTCTTTTTCTATCGTGGCATTGTTTATAGCCCAGTTGAAAATATTTAGACTCTGGCTGGATTCTACAATTACCCTGTAACCTACAGGGTATCGAATTCCTGTCAGCTGATGGGCAATTATCTGCATCCCACAAAATCCCGGGATGTGGCAACGAGGGGGTGTTTGTTTCCTGCAATCAAAATAAAAGCAAACCTGTCAAATCCCAAATTAAAATAAACATTTTTTTCCCCTCGGTAAATTGTATTTGGCAAATATCGTGAAATTGGGATTGGTGGGTTTTTTTTTCCTTTTCTCCATTTTTTTTCCTTTTCTGTTTTTTTTTTTTATTACCCCCTTGGAAAATTTATTTGAAAAGGAAAAAATATTTGGAGTTTGCAAGGAGCTGAAATAAAAAATAGGGGCCAGGAGGCGGCTGTGAGTCTGTGCTGCTTCCCAGAGCCTGGTTGGGTGGGATTTCCTGGCTCAGAGCCCAGGGATGGGAACACAGACCCTGTTCCCCACCACAGGGTCAGTGGTGAAATCCCACCAGATCCAACCTGCTTGGCATGGACAGTCTGGAATGGGCGAAGGTGAGAGCCTGGCTGGCCTTGAGGGAGATTCCAGAGGGATTTGGGGTGGGGTTTGTGCTTTGGGAAACTGCTGGGCTGCGACTCTGCATGGGGGATCCCATCCCACTGCAATCCGTGTGGCCACACTGGGATGTTCCTGCCACCCTTTTTCCCTTTTCCTGAGGTTTTCATGGATTTGGCTGGTTTTGGTGGAACTGCCGTGTTGGTGCTGCCGGCGGGGAGGGGTTTGGGCTCTCATGGAAGGGCAGGGACATCAAACCATGCTGGGACTTGGGGAAGGAGTGGGACACGGGGCCAGGGGCTCCTCCTGCTGCTTTCCACTCCCATGGGAATGTGCCAGGGGAAAAGGTGTCCTGGGCTGGGCTGGCATCAGTTTGCCCGTCCTTACCCACCGTGATATTGGCCCCTGGTGTGAGGAAACCTGGAGGGAGGGAGGGGAGGTGGGAATGCAGCAGTGTGTATGGGGGAGGGGGTGGATGAGGCCACCACCCATCCCCATTGCTGCCACATTGTCCCCATTGCTGCCACACTGTCCCCATTGCTGCCTTGTCTGCACTGGTGCCACCTTGACCCGACTGCAATCACCTTAACCCTATTTCCCTCAACTTGACCCCAATTCCATCATCTTGACCCCATTTCCATCCCTTATCTGTATTGCCATCACCTACTCCCCACTTCCATCACCTTGGCCCCATTGCTGCTACCTTGACCCCAATTCCATCACCTCACCCCCATTGCCACCACCCCGCACCTCCTTCCCCTCCATGGCCAGTGTCCCACCACACCCCTGGGCTCCTCCACATCTCCCTGTCCCTCTCCCACCACCGGAGCAGCCTCATGAGGGTGGCAGGGATGAGCTGGAGCCATGGGGATGCTGGTGATCCCATGGGAGACATCCATCCATCCATCCTCCCATCCATCCATCCTCCCATCCATCCATCCATCCATCCATCCATCCACCCATCCATCGATCCATCCACCTATCTATCCATCCATCCATCCATCCTCCCATCCATCCATCCACCCATCCATCCATCCATCCATCCATCCATCCATCCATCCATCCATCCATCCACCTATCTATCCATCCATCCATCCATCCATCCCGAGCCGTGGGGAGGGGTCTGGGAAGAGGGGCCAGGGGGCTCGGGCCACATAATAAGGATGTTTGTTTTGCCTGTTTTGCAGAGCTTCAATGTTCTGACTTGCTCTAAGATGAAGGTATGGAAGTTTGCAGCCATTGCATCGATGCTCCTCAGTTCCATGTTATCCATTTTAGTTTGTAGAGACATGCTCAACGGAAGCCGGGAATACAGCCCCTTGTCTTCCTCGCCATCTTCCTCACGGGCATCCTCCTCTTCCTCCTCCTCCTCCTCCTCCTCCTCCTCCTCCTCCTCGCTGCCGGCGGCTCCACGGAGATCCCCCCGGGCGCTGCAACGCCACGGCTCTCTGCTCTCCCAGTGTAAGCTCCCCACACCCACCCCGGGGTCATCATCCCCTTAAACCCTCCATGGGTTGTTCCCCACCATCCCTTCCACCCAAACATCCCCTTCCCCAGGATTTTAGGAGGAATTTGGGGTGCAAAGCAAGCACCACACCTTGGTGTGAACACAACAGCTCTCCATGGATGGGAACCCAAACAGCTTGTCTTACTCAAAGAAGCTGCTGCTTTTTTTTTTTTTGCTCCAAATGACTTTTTTTGGGTAATTTTTGAATTTCCATGCCATTTTTACCCGTGGAAAATGTCAAACAGGAGCTGAGGATGAGGGGACCGGCAGTGGCTCCCCCTCCCTCCCTGAGGGCTGGAAATCTCCACGTGTTTGTTTCTATTCCAAACCAGAGGAACCGCTTTTTTGGGTGGGAATTTGGGAATCGATGACAAGCTGTCAGGCTGAGCTTTCCTCTGCCTTTCCTGTGCCTCCCACGGAGCTGAGCTGGACTGAGCCTGGATCTGGGGTTGGCACTGAGGGGTGTGGGTGTTGCCAGTGTCAGTTGGGGACAGTTTGGGTGTTGGCTGCTGGCCTTGGGGTCTTGGGGGCAGCTCTTCCCCCCAGGCCAAAGTGAAACAGTGCGAATGTGAAATTTAGTGGTGTTTCTGCCCAAATCCACCTGCCCCGAGGGATCTCCATCCTGGAGGATCCTAAGATCCTCATCCATGGAGAATCCTCCCATCTCAGGTGACCTCCATCCTGGGGGATGTTCACCTACCCCAGGAGGTTTCCATCTTGAGGGACACCCACGCACCCCACCCTAACCTCCATCCTGGGGATCATCCACCCACCTCAGGAGATCTCCATCCTGCGGGGCATCCATCCACCTCAGATCTCCATCCTGGGGGACATCACCCCAAAGGAGCTCCATCCTGAGGAACATTCACCCACCCCAGAGGAGCTCCATCCTGGGGGACATCACCCCAAAGGAGTTCCATCCTGGGGGACATCCATTCACCCCAAAGGATCTCCCTCCTGGGGGACATCCACCCACCTCAGGAGATCTCCATCCTGGAGAACACCCTCTCCCCCCACCCCCCCCACCCCTCCCTGTGCACCCCCTCTCACATCCCTCCCTTCCCTTGCAGACAGCAGCCTGCTGGAGAGCTACACGGAGGGGGAGATCCGGCAGCTGGTGTCGGCGCTGGTGGAGCGCTACAGCCAGGCCATGAACTCTGGCGGGCACGAGCTGCCCCTCTTCCCGCGGCCCGGCAGCCGCCGCAAGCGCGCCCGCGCCCGCCACAAACCCTGCGAACTGCGGGAGCTGGAGGTGAGCGTCAGCGAGCTGGGCCTGGGCTACGAGTCGGACGAGACGGTGCTGTTCCGCTACTGCAGCGGCACGTGCGAGGCCGCCGTGCGCAGCTACGACCTGTCGCTGAAGAGCATGCGGAGCCGCCGCCGCATCCGCAAGGAGAAGGTGCGGGCGCGGCCCTGCTGCCGCCCGCTCGCCTACGACGACGACGTGTCCTTCCTGGACGCCTACAACCGCTACTACACCGTCAACGAGCTCTCGGCCAAGGAGTGTGGCTGCGTGTGACGGGCAGGAGCGGCGGGGACAGCGGGTGCCCCGGCAACGCCAACCTCGTGGCACGGGCTGGGCAGGATGGGGCCCAGCGGGGCTGGAGGAGAGACTGAGGCGCTCCCGAGGACCAGAGACACGGCCGGCGGTGCTGGCGGAGGTGGTGGGAGCGGTGACGGCTGCGTGGGGCTGTTGTCCCCTCTGGAGGTGGCCAAGGGGACCTTGGCAGCCCCTCCGAGGGTGGCCCAGGGGATCCTGTCACCCCACCAGGGGTGGCCCAGGGATCCTTGTCAGCCCCTCTGAGGTGGCTCAGGGGACTCTGTCACCTCACCAGGGGTAGCCCAGGGGATCCTGTCACCCCCACGGAGGTGGCACTGGATGTGTGACATGCACAGAGTGCACAGGGCACATTACGTGTCCCACCTGTCCCACCTGTCGCACCTGCAGGTGGTGTTACCTGCATGGGGCGGGTGACAAGGGAGGTGTCCCCTCCATGGGGTGGTCCCCACGTGCCAGGGGTGTGGCACACACGTGGTATGATGGTGAGCAGGGGGTGTTGTGGGGTGTTGCTGCCTTTGGCATGGTGCTGGTGTTGTGTGGTACTGGGCAGGGTGGCAGCACACACAGGGAGTGTTTGGGGTGTGCAGCACACACAGAGTGTATTTCGGGGTGTGCAGCACACACAGAGTGTATTTTGGGGTGTGCAGCACACACAGGGAGTGTTTGGGGTGCATTCCAGGTTCAGGCTGTGCCACACGGTGCCCTGTGGTGCCCCAGGTCGGGGCTGAGCCCTGCATTCCATAGCTGTGGGGCTTTCACAGAATTTTGTGCCCCCCCTTCCCTGCCAGGGGCGATCCAGCCCCCAAATCTCTGTGTTTGCGGGCAAAGAAGCCCCACCCGTGGTTTGTGAGAGGCTCTGGCTCGGCTCCCCACTCGTGCCCCTTTTGCCATCGTCTCATTCCCGCAGCCCTGGGGCTTTTCTTCTTAAAACCCGGGATAATCTGCAGTAACTGGATTAACCTCCCGTGCCCCCGCCACGGGCAGCTGGGCTGGAGCCCGGGGAGGTGACACAACCTCAGCGGGCCACCAGCAGAGCGGTGGCACTTCCCAGTGTGGGCAGGAGCATTCCTGGCTTGGCATCTCCCAAAATCCACTCAGCTCTGCCAGGAATATCCCCCTGAGCTCGGCGGGGCCGGGATCGTGCGGGAGAGGGGACTCAGGCCCGGCTTTGGCTCCCCTCGCATTTACAGCAGTGTCACTCCTGTTTACTCTGCCGGGAAATAAATGAGCCCGCAGACTTTCACATTCCCTGGGCAGGCTCGAGTTGTTGCCTGGGATTGATGGGTTTTCTCCCCTTGGCTCTCTTCCCAGAAAAAGCAAATCATAAACAGAAGGAGAATATTGGTGTCACGTCCTGGGCATTAACCAACGGAGGGGAAAGGCTCCCCCATCACGGAGCCGTCCCAGCTCCCCACTCCGGGGAAGTGGGGGGGAATTCCATGTGCCTTCATCCCAAGGAGGAGGAGGAGGGCTGGTGTCAGTGATCCCAGCAGCCCAGGGGTGGTGCTGCAGGATTTGGGGGAGCAGGGGAAGCATCCCTGGGATGGGATGGGATGGGAAACAGCATCTCCTGCGTGTGAGCGGCCGCATTCCCGACCTCCACAAAGGGCCAGGCTGGTGGGATTTTCCCCCCTTGCTTTTCATCCAAACGTGGCTCTTGGATGCAGTGAAGGAATATAAACACCATCCCTCAGCGGGGCTGGCAGCCTCTTCCCTGGGACACGGAGTTTGCCCTGCCCCTTGGGAAAGGGAGGAGGCAGCCGAGGGGGAAACCCATCCGGGGGGGAATCTGCAGGGAATGGGAACCTGGATGGAGTCCACGCTGCAGGTGCAGGGAGCTCCCAAACCAAGGTGTGTTTGCAGCCCAGGGTTTGGCTGGAAATGGGAAAAGAGGCCTGGAATAACCAACTGGAGGGTGGGAAGAGCAGATGGGCAGCGGGAGCAGCGCCGGGCTCGTGGTGGGTCAGCAGCTCACTCCTGACTTCAGAAAAACCCACCCAAATCTAATGATAGTAATAATTATAATCACTGTCCTCTCAAGGGCTTGGGTGCTTTCCACGTCTCGCTGCCACAAAACTAAAATTAGTTTTCTTGGAGAAGCCTCCAGTTAAAGAACCCCAGGGAAGCAGAGCAAGAAAGGCAGGGAAGGTGCTGTGGGAGCAGGGCAGGACCTGGTGCCCCACAGGGGGAGTTGGAGCAGGAGCTGCCTCTGCTCGTGGCCCCTGTGAGTGTTGGAGTGTTGGCACCCTGGGATGGGGCAGTTTTGGAGTGTTGGCACCCTGGGATGGGGCAGTTTTGCAGTATTGGCACCCTAGAATGGGGCAGTTTTTGGCAGAATTTTGGGAATTAGGGAGCCTCACTTGGCCCAAGGGACCCTCCTGTCACCAGGATGGTGGTGGGAGCAGCAGGAAGAGGAGGGAGCAGGAGGAGAAGGCTCGGGCTGGGACATCTCCCCCTGTCAAACCCCCCAGGTGCCCATTCCTGGTGCAAATCCAGCTTGGGACCCCCAAAAACCGGGAAGAAAACCTTCCTCAGTGCAATGGTGTGTTAAACCAACAGGAACAGCTCCAATCCATCAGTTTTCACTGTGTTTTCCCAAATCCCCCTCTGCCCCACGCTGCTCCTGATGGTTTTGTTTGGAGCAGCTGGGATTTGCAACCACAAAAAAATCCCTGCTGAGCTCTTGGGGTGAGCTGGTTGTGGCCAGGAGGATGGATTCTGCTTCCCTGTCTTCTCTGGGGCTCATCCTGGTGCTGTCCCACGTCACTGCTGCGCCCTGGAAATGTGGTTCCAATAGGTTTTCCTAATGCTTTCCATTTCTCCAGCCCTCCCTGCTGTAATAGGAGCTGGAGCTGTCAGGAGGAATGTCTACAATGCAGAAAGGGCCAAAAAAAAAGATGGAAAATTCCCTCCTCGAAGCTGCAGAAGGATCTCATCTGGCTCCTTCCTCCTCGTCCCACGTGTTATTGGATATTAATATTAATAATAATAATAATAATAACAACAGCCCACGTGCAGCCCCTGCCAGGGAGGGGTTGGGGTTGGATTTTGCCTCTGGTGCTGCAGCTTTGCTGTTCCCAGCCCTGGGAATGCAGGAGGTTTGGAGACACGAGGAGATGCTTGGAATTGTCCTCTCTGTTGTGACAGCACGAAATACGAGTGGGGGGTTTTCCAGGGAACCTTCCAGGGCGGTGACTCTGCGGTGTTTGGGATCCACCAGGATTCTCCCATCCCACACATCGCTCAGGATCCCGTTTTTTCCATGGGATCTCATTCCCAGTTTGGTGTCCGGGAGCAGGAACTGGGTTTGACATCGTTGGTTCCTTCCCAGCCCCAGAATTCCTGGTTTTCCCAGTTTATCGGCACAAATTGTGGTTTGGGGGCACTCAATGCCTGGGGTTTCTTCCCGTTGGAAACTGGGAATGCCACGAGTTTCCTTCCCGGGCTAAATAAAGGGTGGCCTCGGAGTGGAGGGCCAAGAGGAGTTGGGGGGAAAGGGCGAGAAGGGGATGAAAAGAAGGAAAAAAGGGGGGAGGAAAAATGGGAAAATAGGAAATAAAATGAAAATAAGGACGTGGGGGAAAAAAAGAAAAAAAGGAAAAGGGGGGAAGGGAAAAGAGGGAAAGGGGGGAAAAGGGGGAAAGGGGAAAGAGAAATATAAAAGAAAAAAGGGTTAAGAGAAAAAAGAAAAAAGGGAAAAGGGGCAAAGGGGAAAAGGAAAAAAGGCTTAAGAAAAAAATGGAAATAAAAAGGCAAAGGAGGGAAGAAGAACAAAGGGAAAATGCAAAAAAAAAAAAGGGAATAAAAAGGGAGGGCAAAGGAACAAAAGGAAGAAAGGGGGGAAGGCCAGAAGGAGCTTTGCCCCCGTGCTGGGGGCGCTCGGCCCGGCCCCCCGGCTGCACAAGTGGATGCAATGCATCTGTATTTTGGATATTCTATTTATTGCGAGTAACTTATGTTATTTATTGGCCCTTCTGCGCCGCCTCCCCCGCGCCGCCCCCGCCCCTCGGGCGTTATTTATTGAGCCGCCGGGGCCGAGGGCACTGCCCAGCCACGGCTCTGGTGCCAGAGGGCTGGGCCGGGGGGGGACGAGGAAACAAAGCTGTCGGAGAGGATTGTTTTAACCAAACCTGGATTCGGGTGTGATCCGTTCTGGATTCGGGTGTGATCTGTTCTGGATTCGGGTGCGATCTATTCCGTCCTGGCGGCAAAGTGGAAATAAAAGGAGGATTCTGTGGATTTCTGGCTGGGAACTGTCTTTTTTGGGAACACGCATTATTGTCAGTTAACACACCAATTAACACCCATTACCCCCAATTAACACCCGTTCCCCCACTGAGGGGCCCTCACCCCCATTTAACACACATTTTGGCATTTCAGGTGCAGGGAAATGCCCAATCCCGTCCTTGAACACACCATCCCCAGCCCATCGGTCCGGAAAAATAGAATTTATTTTATTATACACACAACAATAAGTTCAAACTCCCACGTGCCCAGGGAGAAATTCCTGGATTTCTCTGGAAACCCCCCATTTCAGGCAAAGCCAACAGGCTTTGGGTAACAGGGAACAACTGGAAGGGCAAAGAGGCAAAGAGGAGGGAAGGTTTATAGTGGGGTTTTGGGGAATGGAAAAAAAAGGTCTGTTTATGCTCCCCCCTCGTGCCACCCAGAGTCCTGACAGCCTCCCAGAGCCAAACATTCCCACTCCAAGCTCCACTTTGTAAATATTTTAGGAAGAATCTTTGGAGAGTCATAAATCTCCCTGAGAAGAAACCAAGGGAAGCCCAAATCCCGCTGCCAGCCCGTCCAAAAATTAAGAATTAAATATTAAAAAAAAAAAAAGAAAAGGACAAACTGAAATGCAATGACCAAATGGGAAAAGGCTGCTTGGAAAATCTGACTATTCCAAAAGCATTTAAAAAAAATAAATAAATTAGAATGGAAACAGCGGTTGGAGGAAAAAATGTGACATTGGGAAGAGCTGGGCTGGGATCAGGAATGACCTGGGATGGAATTCCTTGGAGAGGAGGTGTGTGTTGGCAACTCCCAGGGTGTAAGGGGCAAATTCTTGGTGCTTTAAGTAAAGTATTTTCATTTAAGCCCCAGATAAAGCCCCAGCTCCCAGGTGAGCTCCTGGAGCCCTCGGGTCGTTTCGCAATGGAAAAAGGAATGAGGCAGGAACGGGGATGCTCAGAGTGTTCAGCTGGAGCTTCTTTAAATTATTTCCCAGGAGAAAAACCAGGGGAATAAAAACGCAGCCTGTCATCCAACCAGAAAATATGGAATAAAAGTGGAGAGGAGTGTGGAGTTTGCAAGTCTTTACAAAAAACCACCCCAACCCATCTAGGTGGAGATTTCTCTCCCAGTGTTTGGTAGGACCCAAACATTCCTCAGCCAAGAGGTGATTTCTCTCCCCATTTGGTAGTCCAGGAATATTTGGTGCTGCAGCTGCTGCTGGGGCTGGACAAGGAAAGGAAGGAGCTCCAGGTGTTGGTTTCCTGCTCTCCCCTCCAACAAGGAGCCCATCAGGTCTCAAAGAATTGGGTTTATGGGGTTGATTCCAGCACCTTCCCACCCCAGGACAAAGGCAGGGATGATGGAACTGTGGAGCTTGTGAGGGCCCAGCTGTTTTTTCCAGGATTTCCTTTTCCCACATGCAAAGCTCTGGGGAGGAGTTGGGTTTTCCCAATCTTTGCCTCTCCTCTTGGCTCCCCTCTGGCCCCGGAGCAGAGCTTGGACACTGCTCCAGAACCTCCCTTTGTTCTCAGGCCTTACAACGTGCCCAACCAAAGGAGAGAAAAACTGAAGGTGGCAGAGGCTGCTGGGAACAATAAGGGACAAGGTGGTGTGGCTGGTCCTGTGGAACGACTGCGGGAGGAAACGCAGCTGGAATTCTTTGGAGATGTTTGTGAAATGCTGCTGATGGAGAAAACAATCGTATCCCACTGTGTCCTGCTGGACTCTCCAAGCCAACCTACCCCTCCCTCTGTGCTCATTCCCCATCCCAACCTTCTCATTCCCCATCCCAACCTACCCCTCCCTCTGAGCCCATTCTCCACCCCAACCTGCCCACTTTCCACCTCAACCTGCTCATTCCCTACCCCAACCTGCCCACTCTCCACCCCAACCTCGCCCTCCCTCTGACCATCCATCCCCCGGCACAACAAACGCACCCCCCATGACTCCCTTGTCCCTGCTCTCTCCAAAGCCCCTCTGGTCTCCCCATCCCCACCGGCTCCACCCGTCACACGAACCACGCGGCCAGATCGGGCACGGCGTGGTACCGGGCGGGCGTGGAGTGCAGGAAGTGGCAGACCCTGCAGAGGCGCCGGGCCCAGCCCGTGCCCACCACGGGCTGGAACCAGCGGCGCCACTGGAGGTACCCGCGGTAGCGCTCGGGGTCCCAGCCCAGCTGCCACAGGAACCGCGCCAGCTCCGCGGCGCTGCCGAAGTCGTCCACGTGGATGAAGGAGTCGGGCGGCAGGAAGCGCTCGTAGTTGTGGCGCGGCGGGCCCAGCACCACGGGCACGGTGCCGGCGGCCAGCGCGTTCCTCCACAGCTTCTCGGTGATGTAGTCCTCGTGCTGCGAGTTCTCGAAGGCCAGGTAGAAGCAGTAGCGGGACACGGTGGGCAGCAGCTGCTCGCGGGGCAGCGGCGCGTGGTCCTTGCCGTAGACGTCCACCACGATGTGCTTCTGGAGCTCGCGGTAGTAGCTGACCCGCCGCGACCCCTCGTGCCAGTTGCTGACCACCCAGGCCACGAGGCGGCTCTTGCGCGGCACGGCGAGCGGCCGGGGCTGCCGCAGCGGGCGCAGCTCCCCGTAGGGCAGGAAGATGTCGGAGTCGCGGCGGTAGGACATGGTGAGGTTGAAGAGGTTGTTCATGGCGCTGAGGTTGGGCGAGTGGCTGGGCGACTCCATGTTGAGCCAGACCCAGCGCTGCGTGGGCAGGCGGGGCAGGCGCGCCAGGCGCTCGGGGGCCCCGCACGCGTCCCGGTGGTGCACGACGAGCGCGGCCGCCCCGCGCCACGCACTCAGGTTGGCCGTGAAGAGGCAGCCCGGGGGCTGCGGCAGCTCCGGGCACGCCAGCGAGTCCAGCGGGGAGCCGAAGGGCCACGTCCACAGCAGGATGGTCAGCGTGGCGTTGCCGGCCCTCGGGGGGGGCCCCGGGGACGCGCTGGGGTGGGGACGCTCCGGGTCCGAGAGCCGGGAGCGGTGGAGGGAAACGAAGAGGAAGGAGCTGAAGATGAGGCTGAGGAGGAGGAGGTTGAGGAGCTTCCTGAGGGAGAACTTGCGTCCTTCCGTGGGCTCCATGGGGGCACCTGGAAACAGTACGGGCGGGAGGATGAGGAGGAGGAGGGAGAGAGTGAGGAGGAGGAAGGGGAGGAGGAGGAGAAGGAGGAAAAGGAGAAGGTGAAAGAGGAGAGGAAGGAAGAAGAGGAGGAGCAGGAGTAGAAGGAGGAGGAGGAGGAGGAGGAAGAAGAGGAGAAGGGGGAGGAGAAGCAGGAGGTGGAGAAGAAGGAGAAGGAGCAGGAGGAGGAGGAGGAGGAGGAGAAGAAGAAAAAGAGAAGCAGGAGCATGGACCCCCTAGGACCTGCCAGGAGGGATGGGGGCTCTGGGCTCACAGCGACCCCCACGTTGGGAGCTCTGGGATGGTGGATGGACAGGGAAGGGCCTGGAGGGCACCGGGGACACCAACCTGTGGAGGGGACGGTCCCTGTGGAGGGGACAGGGTCAGGGCCAGGGCCTCCCTCACAAACAGGGGGTCCCTCAGGAGGGGACAGCGACAGATCCCCCCACAGACAGGACAGGGGGTCCCACAGACAGGACAGGGGTTCCCCCCACAGAGAGGGGGTCCCTGTGGGGACAGGGACAGGAGGTCCCACAGAGCTCAGACCCCCCCAACAGACAGGAGGTCCCCACAGACAGGAGGTCCCACAGAGAGGTCCCCCCACAGACAGGGGGTCCCTGAGGAGGGGACAGCCCCACAGACAGGACAGGAGGTCCCCCCAGAGCTCAGACCTCCCCACAACACAGGACAGGGCGTCCCTGAGGAGGGGACAGGGTCAGGGTCAGGTCTGTCCCCCCCAGACAGGACAGGTCCCCCCTGGGCCCCCCCACCTCGGGCTGTGCCGGCCCCTCCAGGCCCCGCCGCCATACAAGGTCATGGCGCCCCCAGGCCCCGCCCACTGTCACACACCCTGCCCTGTGATTGGCTGGCGGCCGCTCCCTGTTGACGCCTGCTCGCCCATGTGACCTCAGGCAGGGCTGTGATTGGCTGCCCCTCCCGCTGGGCCACAAAGCAGCCCTGTGATTGGCTGGCTGATCGCTTTGGAGCGGGAAAGGCTCTTGGATAAACATATACACATTTATGTACTATATAAATATACACTACACAAATAGACATCTCTATTTTATAAGTAAAATGTCATTTATAGTATATTATTATATATTTATATTATTTTTATATATCTATATATATTTCCATATATTTATATATAATGTAATATAATATATTGTAATATATGTTGTAATATAATATGATATGAGAAAGATTATATTATATTATATATTTTATGAATAAAATATCTACACTTGTATATACAATAAAAATATTGTATATATTTTATAGATACTATATAAGTATATATTCTAAATACATACCATATAAATATATAAATGATACTATATAAATAAATATATAGCATATAAATAAATAATCTCTATCTGCTAGATGAATATCTATACTATCTATACATACATACTGTACACATGTATATATTTTATATGTATATAAATCACCATATAAAGTACATACATTTTATATGTATATTTCTAGATATATATAATTTATCTTGGTATCTGTATAATTTATGTGCATATAAAGCACCATTCATGGTTTATATAAGTTTGGTGTGTGCAGTTATATGTGTGTGTTTCTCTCCCTGTATCATTTATATACATATAAAAGACCACAGCATGTACAGGATATAAATGTACATTTTCATACTTTACACTATATATATAGCTCTGAACTAAAGAGCCTACAGATACATTCCTTTAATTTAAATATCAAAACACTGTTAGATATTCTTACATATATCTTTGATGTGCATGTTTATATATAAATAGATATATACTTATACACATGCAACTTTTATTTATATGTAATAAATGATATATTTATACATAAATATATATGCATGTATACAAGTGCTATTTATATATCTATTATACAGACATATGTAAAAATATGTATATTTATATATTTATTTTATAGATAGATATAGATATCGATATATAGATATAGATATAAAGATAGATATAGGTATAGATATAGATATAGACATAGATATAAGTATAGATATATAGATATAGATATAGATATAGATATAGACATAGATATAGATATAGACATAGATAATGATATATAGATAGATGTAGATATAGATATAGATATAGATATAGACATATAATGAAATATACATGTCTATATGTGGGGCACAGCCCCAGCAGCCGGGGGCAGAGCACAGGGATGCTGTTTTGGGGATAAACCAGCAGTTCCGTGGTTTGGCCACCCAGCACCCCCATCCCTTCCCCCCAGCGGTGTCACCAACTGTCCCCTCTGATGTCCCCACCACCCTGTGCCTTCCCTCCCTCCCTGCTGCCTGTAAATGCAGCAAAAGTGTCCCCAGCACTTCTGGAGAAGCAAGACATGACCACCTCCCTGTTCAAAGCAGTGCTGAACTCTGGCAGGGGCTCAGGGGGCTCCCAAACCAACTCCTGTCTCACAGCAGGACAATTCTAAGGCCAGGAAAGACCAGCATTCCATCCTCCAGCTGGGCCTGGAAAAGAACAGGACCCACGGAAGGACCAGCTGGATAAACCAACCAGGAGGGACCCAGGTTGATTTGGGAGCTCTTGTTTGGCTTTCAAATTAAGCAGGGAAGGATCTAAACTCTTTTTTCCCCTCTCTGAGCACCTCCTGCACCCACTGCTGTGTCCCACAACATGAAGAACGTGCTGTACAACCCAACCACAAGCTTGGAGGGCAGAGCAGAGCCTGTTGGGGCTTTGCAGAGGCAGCTCCATCCCCACCCACTGCCCTCCCTCAGCCCAAGCCTCCTCCTCAAAGCAGGAGGAGATAAGATAGTCCCTGCTAATGGCTTTCCATGTAAATAGGAGGACCTGCCCCCTCAGCCAGTTTACTCAGTGCACTGACCCCTGGCTGGGGTCGCAGGGATGCTGTGGGAGGTCCCAGGTTTTATAAATGAGAGGGTTTCTCCATGGCCTTGGGGCTCCCAGGGGCTGGAGACACTGATTGATGGCACCAAGGGGTCTGTTGGAGGGGAGCAGCGCTGGGGAGGGATTACCCAGAGATTTATCAGCTCAGGTGGATTAAGGGTGATTTGTCACGTGTCTGCTGTTGGTCTCCACCCGAAAAATCACCCTCATAAAAGTGGCCAAGGGCTGAAAAACATTAAGAATGGGAGCAGGGGACAAACCCACCGTTGTTGCCTGGAGGTTTGGTGAGCTGAGGCTCAAACGTGGGTCCAGGCACCCCGTAAGGGCTGATGGGTGTGAGGAGTGGGGGAGGCAGAGGTGATCTCCAGGAACAACTTCCCATCTCCTCCACAGCAGCTCCCTGAGCCCCTTCCTGGCCCAGTTTTAGCCCCTGTGAGGGATCCCAAGGTCTCAGGGGCTGCCAAGACAAGTCAGAGCCCCCCATGGGTGAGGGAACGACCCAAAAGAGAGAAGAGGAAGGCTGGGACTCACCAGACGCTGGCCACACCTTCACAAGGCATCCTCGGGATGAGCTGTCCCCGGAGATTCCAGATGTTCAGCTGCACACTTTGCTTGCCAGGGGAAAGCAGATTTGGGCAGTGACCCCCCTGGAAACACAACATGTATTTTTTTTCCCAAGAAAAGCCAAGGGGGAGGGTCTTTTCTAAAGAGCAAATGTACCAGACAAGTAGCTGGAAATGTAACTAATAAAATGATAATGAGGAGCACGTTTCAGGGCAAATCTAAATAAGCAAATAAAGGTGCAGCTGGAGGGCCACAGGTCCCAGGTTGCACAGAGTAAGCCGGGACACGCCGCTCCATGACTGGGCTCTGGCAGAAGGGACTTTCCTGGAGCTCCCCCAGCCTGACTCCAGTCCCTTCCTGGAGCCTTCCCTGAGGATGTGGTGGATGTGGAGGAGGCAACGAGGCAGCAAACCACCCTCCCCCAGCTAATGAAAACCAGCACCCAGCAAGGGCTTGTGAGGGAAGCACAAACTCCACTGGAAGGGGAGAGATTCGGTGAGCTGGGCTGGGCAGGGACATTCCCACCCCAGCTTCCATCTGCTCCACCCAGGCTTAGCTAAAACACCATTTCTCTATGGGCTTGACAAGTCCTGGACAACTCCAGGTGAGCCCTTTGGGCTCAGCCTCCAAAATCCTGCCCAAAAGCTCCAGTGGGAGATGCCCTGGGAAGGCTTGGGTAGAGCCAAGGATGAGCCAAGGGGTCCGTCCCACTTCCCGAGATCCCTTTTGGAGCCAACCAGGGGCTCTGCTTCATTTGTTTCAAGATGTTCATCCTGGAATAAATGGATTCCCAGCAGCAGATTGGGCTGTTTCCCTGTTTGGTTTTGCACTGCTCAATGCTGTCCTCAAGTTTCTCAGCAGAAGTCACTCCCAAGCCCCAAAAGGGAAAAATGTTCCTCTTGCAAATGGAAAAAACAAACATTTCCACTGTGGCCACATCAGGTTTTTTCCTTCCTTGCTCCCTAAAATCTTTCTGCATTGAGAAATCCATCTGCATTGTGCATGGCTGCAAAAATGGGTTCAAACTGGCTTTTCTGATAACAAATTCCTGAAGTTCAAGGTGGCTGCTTCAAGATCTCCGTGTCACCTCCTTCTAGAGCCTGTGGGGAACACCCTGAGCACACAATCCGGAGGTTGGAAAGACCTCCAAGATCACCAAGTCCAACCAGTGCCCGTGGTGCCCATCTCAGCTTTGTGCCAGGGGTGGGGCAGAATTCAGGACATGCCCAGGTCTGAAAAGCAGCACATTTTCCCAGTGTTTGGCCACTTTTGGCTGACAGGGATGAACGACCAAGGGGGAACCTGCAGCTCTTTTGGCCATTACAAACACACCATGCCCACCTTGCTGTTCCCCCTCACCCAAGATCCTGAGCTGGGAGGGACCCCCAGGGATCATCAGAATGACCTCTGGCCCTGCACAGACACCCCAAGAGTCCCACCCCGGGATCCCAAGGGCCACCCTGGGTGTGAGCCCAAGCTTTGGGCCCCTCCTGAGGACCAGGCTCCCCAGCAAGGCGGCTCAGCTGGTTCCCATCCCCTCCCAGCAGCTGCCCCGATGAGCTCCAGATGTGGGGTGGGTGTTCAGGGAGAGGCAGCTCAGGCTGCTGCTGCTTTTATCTCCTTCACTTTGTTTATGAAACAGAATTATTCTGTGGCTGCCAGCAGTTCACTCTGGTGAGGGCACCCCTCCAGAAACACTTTTCCTGCAAACACAGACCCCCTCCCATCAGCTCCCACCACCAGCCAGAGACCCAGCAGTGGCCACTGATTCCTGGGGAAGTTTGAGCCCGTCCCAGCATCTCCCAGTGGGGTGACCAAGCAGTGGGAGCAGCTGCAAGGAGAGCACAACCATCTCCCACAGGTATCTCCTCCTCGGGCACAGAGGGTCCAGCTGGATCTGGGGCACCCCAAAGGCTGTAGCATCCCAAGAGTCCCATCCCAGCTGGGATGCAAAGCCCTACAATCCTCTTGATGGGAGGGTGGGCAGGCCCTGGCACAGGGTGGGCAGAGAAGCTGTGGCTGCCCCTGGATCCCTGGAAG